>JBBUKS010000059.1:1665034-1677029 GCA_038050645.1 Hedychium gardnerianum | reverse complement strand
GGTTAGCAACAATAAAACAAGATAAAATTTATTTAAATATAGATGATGATATAATAGGGGATAGAGCTCAATGGCGTAAAAGGATTCATATAGCCGACCCCACATAGTGGGATAAGGCTCGGTTATTGTTGTTGTTGTATAATCAGCAATGGTTTAATTGATTTGTTCAATATTACTAGTATCATAACTTTGCATCATATTCAATGGAGAGACACTATTCACGTAGTTGACACCAAATAATTGGGAGAAACACAATTTAACGATCACAGCACATGCCAAAGTTAACAACTCTAGTAGGTCCATATGAATTAATCTAAGATCACTTGTATCAACATTCAATATGCTCCAATTACTCACCATCAAGAGATTTTGTGAAGGTGCTAAGTACCTAACATAGATTTAAGTTCTATAAGAATTGCCTCTAGAATGTATCTTTTGACAGAATCCAAAGGTGTGCATGGCAAGTTGCGATTCCCATGTCTATAAGAAGATCAGACTTTTCAATGTCTATAATTCATGCAAGTGCTACTAACTCTTAGAAAAGTTATGCTCCAATTAATATCACATAGTATATACATGCTATCGTCTCACTAGGAGAGTATTATTCATCATTTTTCCCACTCCACAATAAAAGTCACTTCCTAAAGGCAATTGCTTGCCTTTTCTATCCATTCTGTTTGAAGAGCTTCAGTGAAACCTATAAACATTAATGCAATCTATAGAAGAATCAGACCTAGTTCTTCTGCAAAACCAGTATGGTCTCAATTAGAATCTAGTTCTTCTGAAGAATCAAATGTGATTTCTATCAAAATATCTTCATCCATAGGTTCCAAGCTTCAAAATAAATGGACAATTCAATTTTTATTTGAACTACTCATTTTCAAATGCTATCCACAAAATTCACAAATATTCATTTTCCACAAAAAAAAATAATAATAATGTGATTGAAAATCTAGCAATACTAAATCATCCAAGAACTCGTTTTCCTCAACAAGCCTATGTATCACTAACAAGAACTCACATCCTCAATCGATTTATAATAACTTAAAATTCTTGTCAGATTAATCCCGAATAAAACCACTTTATGGTTTATATTTTTTCTCCAATGTCAATCGGGGTTTAAATTCTCGTTATGTGTCAGTTGGTAAGAGCAATCACTTCATTCCGCCAGTAAGACCAAGACTAGAAAACCCCTGTGAAGCTTTTCTAGAGGCAGCGAGGCTTCCTCAACACAGAACTTCCCTTGAACACGCAAGCCTTCCATGATGACATCCACAGGGCACAAGCCTTTCATGGGGAGACACAGCAATTCAGTATCCCAATTCTCTACTTTTTCTCTTAGCTTCTTCTTCTTATCCACCACCATGATTCCTTCCTCTTCGTCAATACCTCCAACTACATGTGCCAGCACTATGTTGTTCCGGGGTCAAACTCTTGGCTTGGAAAGAAATTTCAAATCTTGGTATCAATATGAGTCCAAGCATGCAGCATGTACCATATTATATTGACACTCAATATGGACCAGTGATAAGAACCATGTGTAATATTTATCGCTACAAATATTGTGTTAATTACAAACCTAAATTAAGTGATGATTAGTTAAATAAGATAGCATTCCTTTCATTTGATTGTCCCATTATAGTCCCATTTGTAAAAGATAGTATTGTGCTTTTCACTCTAACTTGCACCTCTAGCATAGCATGTTTCTCCAATATGTAATCTAACATTCAACATGTTGCATTCTTTCTACATAAAAGTAATCAAATACTAAAAATTCTCCTATTTTTTAACCACTTAACAATTTATTCATTGTACTTTTGAACTTCTATTTTTTTATTTGAAATGCTCAATATTAACTCTCCGTAAACATATCTTGTCAACTGGTAGTTCAATTTATGAAGTCAAGAGACTCTTAGACAATGCATATGGGGTTAGAGTTGATTGTTTTCTTATGATGCTCCTTTAAAGTTTCATTTCTTAATGATATTTGCTTGCCTTCTCATGATACCATATCTACAGTCTATATATAAAGTTTTAAGTACTTAGCATAACTCCCTTTTAAAAGTTTCCATAGAACACAAAGAGCAAAAAAAATCATTAAAATTCGTTGGTTTTGCTGATTTAAGCTAAAGCCAAGACTTTTATGATTTGCTACCAAATGGCACACTATGTATTGTCCATTCTCTTAGGTCCCTAGCTAATTTTCAGTTGTTGTTTTTTCATCTTTCAAGATTCCTTTGAAAAACATACATTATCTCATTTTGCATTCAATATTTTACTAACAGTGATTTATATATGTACAGCACACTTATATGCAAGATTATATTTTCTTATGAGAGGGCATGCAGTTGAAGAAAACCAGTATTAGAATGAAAAATATTTATAACTTCGAACAAAATAATTTCAAATGAATATAAGCGGTATGGGTACCTCATCAACACACAATGTTGTGATGTTAGTTGCCGCACATTGAGAGGTGAGATCAAATTTTGAAGAATTTTCCCACTCGTCGAGTTTCTCAGCCTTCACCTGTGTTCCCATCATGGTCCCTTCACTCATCTTGTGGTCAGATGATATCTCTGTATTACTGTTAGTGTGTAGGTGCTTAGGCTTGTCAATATAATCCAATATTTTGGGCTCACCAGAAAAACTGGGTCCCAAGGGTATATCTACATTTTTATCCTCACTTTTTGGATCTGGATTACTTGCTTCTTCAAGTTGGAGATCCTTGTCCTTGAAGAATTTAAATGCTTTTGTACCAGCAAAATGAACAGAACCTAACGATACATTAACACAAGCAAGAAAGGGAAGCATCAAGAAAAGCATTAGCATCAAACTAACATAGGCCAGCTGCAACAAAAGGGAAAGAACAAATACGCTACCAACCTTGCCTCTTATTTTCACCAACGATTTTGTCAGCAAAACTTGTTGATTTCTTTTTCCCATTCCAGTCCTTTGCTTCTCTAGGCTCCTCCCTCCTCTTCTTGGCAAGATTAGCTTGCCCAAATGTCCTAACCCTGCTCCTATCCTTATTTCTGGAGCTAAGAGAGCGACTGCCTGTGGGGATTTTTCTTTCTTCTCGTTTCATAGCGGAACCAAATTTCTTCACCGGGACGTAAGGAATAATTTCCTTGGATAGGGAGAACAGTACATCAGCTCCTCTGTTGGCTGGATTCTCAACCTCCTCACCGTCCTTCTTGCTTGCCTCCTCTTTTTTCACCTCTTCCTCATCCTCCTCCCAGCCAGGGAACTCCATGTGCCGGAAATTGAACTTCTTGGGCACGTAGCCGGTGCACTTCCAAAGCTGAGACGTGAAGACCGTCGAATGACCCCCAAACAAGCCGGGCTCACCTCCAGGAACTCCGTGCACATGGACGCGATCCTCGAGGGGAATCTGTCCCCAAAAGCGTCGCCGGTTAGGGGTGGCTCCAGAAACGTGGGACTGTTGCGGGAGCGGAGGTGGGGGTGGAGGAGGGTAGGCGTCCGTCTTGGTAGGGAGCTCGACAAGGAGACGAGCGACCTCGGTCTCCTCCTCCTCGTTGGCGGCTGCCAAATTTCGAGCGGAGCGAAGCCTGCGGGCGGCCTTGCAATTGTGGCAGGCAAAGGAGGCCTCACCGCCGACGTAACGGGAGCAACGCGTATGCACCCAGACGCCGCACTCGTCGCAGCTCACCATCTCCTCTCCGTCATCGAACGTGACACCGCAGGAGCAGTCGACGGTCCAGGAACCGTCTCCCCAGTCGACCGAGGGTTCCGCCTGGGGCAGCCGCTGGGACCGCCCTTTCATGGCGCCGGAAGGCGTGCTCGGGTCCGGATCGAAGGATTGCCTCAGAAGAAGAAAGCCAGGGACATCGAATCAGGGAGATCTGGCGAAAGAGAGCAGTAAGACATCTTCCTACTTTGTCACCGAGGAAGAGCACGACGGCGGCAGGAAGATTGCGCCACCACTTATCGGCACGGCCCCTTCTCTCCTCCTCCCTATCGCCTCCAAGACGGAGAGAGAAAAAGGAAAGAACAAAACAAGAAACGAAGCAAAAGGTAAGCATGGGGAGGGGAGAGAAAGAAAGACAGAAACGGACCCGGAGGGGAGCCATTCGGCGCGATTTGATGAAAGGGTTTGGAGTCCGTAAGCGATTGTTGGATCCGACAACCCTATCCAAATATCCAATCAAGAACCTGCCATTACCTTTCCTTTGACTTTCACTTAAAAGAAGGAAAAATCATTTTCAACAATGTGCACAAATATTATTATCTACATCATCCTTAGTTTGTAGCGGATGCAAAATGTAATCTTCACGACATCAATTGTAAGATTGATCATTGATGGGTACATTAAAGAAGAGATAAATATTACTTTTTAAAAATATATTAATTAAATTAAAGTAAATACGTAACGAAAATAAAAATTAAATGACATAAATAAAAATTAAATGATTCAGAACAACCTTAGATTCCTCAGAAGTAAAAAAACTTTAATATAATTAAATATTTAATATAAAAAATATATAAACACAAATGATAAATTCAAAGACAAGAGACATGATATACTAATACCAAAGTGATATAACGTTGTCTGTTAAGAGCTTTTGGACGAGTACAACGAGCCTCTGAGCATTTGCATATGAGTAGATATAAGTTTATGAGTGAATTGGGATGTTACTGTCAACCCCAATATATATAAGTATTATGGTCGATTAGAAGCTCTTTCGATCACTTATAGCTTGGTTGTTATCCTATACTCGTTAATCATTATTTATCAATGATCTAATTGACTGATCTACTTTCAGCCGCCCGGATATTCACATATCATTCTTCATCGAGATAAACTCCCGTTATACCTACGGAGTGGGTCCTCTAGTCTCTTAGATCACTTTGGTCGCTTGGAGCCAAACTTTATCATTGTTACATCAACACTTATTTTGATAGGATACTTATTAGGTTCTCATGGCTTGAACCTACTTCCCGTTGCTTGGAATTTAAACTTTTCCTACAACATGTAGTTAATCTGACAAGCATAGATATTACATAATTTTAAAATTGTCTATCGACCTTGACTTTGTTGATTTCTCAGTTAGGTCCACAACTAACTACAAATCTACTCACGTACTAGAGTTAAGACTAAGGTTGTAAACAAATCGAATCGAATGTATAAAAATATTGATATTCAAATTTGAGCTCAAAAAGTCTATATATGGTATTCTGATTTGAAGTTGGAAAAGCTAAATAATTTTAGCTCGATTCGAAATAAAATTTGAGCTCAAATTTGATTTGAATTGTTAGAATTTTAATTCGAGCAAAATCGAACTTTAGCTCAAAATAGCTTAAATTAGAACTCGATTCGAATTATTTGAACCATAATTATTCAAATCAGTATCACAATGGTATTGCATTTAAAAAATCAACGCCACTGTGAACAAAAGCTCACGAGCGGCTCGCAAACATTCGAACAAAATATTATAGATTCAAATTCGGCTCGAAATATTAATCGAACATGTTCGAGTTCAGCTCAAATTCGATAATTTTGAATACGAAACAAATATTATTCGAACTAGCTCGAAAAGCTCGTGAACTGGCTCAATTCGTTTGCACCCCTAGTTAAGACGCTCCTCACAATCTTTTTTTTCAAAGGTTCTCTCTTGGACTTACTATTGGTGCAGAAAGGATTGTAATCAAACTTGAGTATTGATGTTGACAAAGGTTTAAAGTTAAGTCATCTTGTGAGCTAATAAGCTATGTTAAGCATGCAAGAACTAACAGAAAAGCTCTAGTAGGTCAAGCGGACCATATACTAGGCAACGAAGACTTGACGAATCAAGGAGACTAGATACCAGGTAGAAAGTTCACATAAGTTAGCTGAACCTGACATCTAGCAGGATGGACTTGATGAGTCAGCGAGAACCAGACATCATGTCAAGAGAAGTCTTGATAAGTCAAGTGATCTGACGTCAAGCGGACGAAGCTCAAACAAGTCAGTTGGACCTGATGTTTGGCACAAGGTAAGTAAAGGTATGCTCCTGGAGTAGAGATATTCTTCTGAAAAGAATGACAAGTAAGGATGAGTTCTCATTATGGAGACAAACTTAGGAGACGATCGGACTAAGGGTCCTACTCGAATTCCGAAGTCAAGATTAGACAATTGATTAACTGTCCTAATTAGAATTTTATATATTACTCTTTTCTGTGTTAACTTGGTTTTGTAGTGTTAGGGTGACCGAATCGAAGTTACTGGTTGATTGAACAATCTAGACGACTGAATAGTAAGGTTCAGTCGACCGGAAGCTGAGGTGGAATATGTCTATGACATGGCAGCTGAAATATATGATGTGCTAATGTGGCATCCAAGGTGGATGAGGATAAGACTCAGTTGGCTCACGTGGCAAAGGAAAGAATTTGGCTTGTTGACATGGCAAGATGCACGATGAAGGATAAGCTTGGTGAGCCTGACGTGGCCAAGGATCGACTTCAAGGTATTGACATGGCAGAAGGTCAATGGCTAAAGACTAAGTTCGGTCGACCGAACTGTTGGTGCAGGAAGCATCGATAATTGAAATTGTATTTTGATATCTGGCAAATGGTTAAAGTTAGATATTATGTATTTGATATAGAAGTTAAGTGTGCAAGTCGCTTAACATGGAAAGTCCTAATAGTTTAGGAAGACCGTACATTAGACATCAGAAGTTCTAGTGGGTCAGAAAGACCAGATACTAGACAGTGCAGTCTTAGTGGATCAGAATGACCAAACACCATGCAGAAGACCAAATGAGTTGATCTGACAAAACACTTGATGGGTTAGTTGGATCGGACATCAAGTAAAGAAGGAAGTCCTAGTGGATTGATCAAATACTAAGCAAAAAAAAAAGTCCAAACAAATCAACTAGACCGGATGTTTGGCAGATAAGTAAAGGTAAGTCTTTGAGAGGGCTTTTAGTTTTCGAAGGCAGTGAGGACTCATCCCATTTAGGATAAACCTTAAGCGTTAATTCAACTAAAAAAATCAACAGTGGTTTCTAAGTCGAGATCATATAGTTTTAACTGTCAGAATAATTCATGCATACATATAATTGTTTCTAACTTTATTTTGTAGGATTATTATTATTTCTATTGTGCTAACTTTGTTTTGCAGAAAAATAAAGTTTTCTATAACCGAAGGATTCGATCGACCGAATAGGGTGGTTCAGTCGACCGATCCAGCGAGGATAAGCACCGATAAGTTTTGATCCAAGCTCAAAAGGAAATAAAAGTTCAATCAATTGATTAGGAGGATCATGAAAATCGAGGATCGAATGCAATCAGATCAGACAGCAAAGAAATCTTTGGGGTTCAATCGACTGATTAAGTGGATCACGTGGGGTTGATCTAATCGAATCAGAGTAAGTAAGAAAAGATAGGGTTCGGTCGACAAATCTAGAGGTTCAATTGACCGAAAAATCCTGAAATAAAGCACGAACATGGCGGGATCTAATTGAGTTCAGTCTACCGAACAAGGTATTCAGTCGACCAAAAAAGTATATAAAAGAACCTTGAGATTCGAGTCTCAGAACAACGAATTCTCAATGATCCATTTCTTTCACCTATTGCTCTGTTTGTGCAAGTACTACCTTGGAGTAGCAGTCGTTGGATTGTGAACCAAGTAATCGCCCGAGTTCAATCACCTTCTTGGTCCTACAATTGGTATCAAAGCTTAAATACTCTGAATCAATTTTACCACAGTCGAGCCTTTTCAAAATTTTACTCTTTTCTTTAAAACTTCTTTTTTTGTATTTTATTTCTTTTGCATCACTTCTCCAAGACCTTAAAAAGTCTTAGAATTTTAAAGTTTATCTTTGCAAGATATTATGACTCATCAAGAGGGTATAGTATCGCTCGCCCACCTCTCTTCAACGAAAATAACTTTAACCATTGGAAGGGGAGGATGGAGTATTTTCTGAAGACCGAGATTGACATCTGGATCATCATCAAAAAGGAGTACAAAATGTCAGACAACCAATTCGGAGAACCCTTGGAGATGGAAAAATGGACCCCCAAAATTAAGAAGAAAACACAAGTCGATGCTAGAGCAGTAAACGCCTTTCAATGTGGACTGACAAAAGAAGAGCTAAATCGAATCGGGTCATTCGATAGTACAAAGAATCTTTGAGACAAATTGATCGAACTCCATGAAAGAACATCCGATTCAAAGATAACAAAAATGGACCTTCTTTTAAATCAATTATTTAACTGTCAAATGCAGAGTGGAGAGTCCGCAAGCCATGCGAGGATTAAAGACATCCTGAATGGATTCTACTCAATTGGGCAAATGGTAGAAAATCGAGATGTTATAAGGTATAATATAAAAGCCTTTCCCCGAATTACATTATGGACATCAATGGTAGATGCATACAAAGTATCTATAGATTTATCTACTATAAAATTTGATGAATTATTTTCTAAATTAGAATTACATAAGCAGACTAACTTGAATCCACATGAGAAAGGTATAATCTTACTTGTAGGACAAATTAAAAGCAAAGAAACCAAGTCAAAACCCCGTCAAGAGCCAAACTCGGAAGATGAATCGAGGTCAGACGAGGAAGACAAAGACTTAACCACATAAATTGTGAACTTAGTCCGAAAAGATGTTCAAGAAGAAGAAGGGCTTCACCAAAAGAGATATAAAAGGGCGATTCATTCATAAGGCAAGCAAGCGGGTCAAAACAAACCAAGCAAGCCTAAATCGGAGGTAACGCACTACAGGTGCAATGAAAAGGGACACTACAAGTCTGAGTGCCTCAACCTAAAGGAGGACAAATTCAAGAAGCTAAGGAAGAAGAAAGCACTCAAAGTGACTTAGGATGAATCATCCTCAAAGTCAGAATCAGAAGAATTGGACCAAACCAACTTCATGGTACTAACAACTAAGGAGGAAATCATTCGATCTGAATCGGAATCAAAACCAAAGTTTGAGTCAGACTCGAATGATGAGGTAATCTCCTTTAGTAGATAAATTATATGAGATAATTGCATGTTTAACAAATAAGTTAGCTAAATCTGATGAATGAGTTAGATCTCTTCTTAAGGAGGTAAAATACCTTAAGGAGATCAACCTAAGTTCTTCAACTAACCAAGTTCAAGAAGGAACCTCAACTCAAGTCCAAAAACTTGAGAAAGAAAGTTCCCTCTTGAAAGGTCAAGCTGAAGAACTTAAGGTAACATTGGAAAAGTTCACTTTGGGCTCTAAGTACCTAAATATGATATTTGGAACTCAAAGAGTTGTGTATAACAAATTTGGACTCGGATTCAAATCTAACCTTCAACATAGAACTTACATATTTTTAGTGAATATATACAAGTAAAAAGGTTCAAGCATGGATTCCAAAATCACACTTAATCAACAAAGTAGCAAATAACAAATTTCGGTTTCCTAAAGACCAAGTTTACTATGTAGTTAAACACTATCAAAGTTGTGATCTAGGGGGGGTGGGGGATACTAAACTTGTATCATTTCACTACAACAAATTTGACTTTTCGCAGTGCATGATCAATAGTGCACGGTTATAACACGCTGTTAATAATAGTATTTATAGCGCGCCAAATAAAGTACGATGTGGATACTATTATATTTTTACAAATAACAGCATATAAAAATAATATACTGTTAAATATAATTTTAACAGTGCGCGTTGTTAATATTAGATAATAACAGCGCATCTGCGCGCACTACGCACTGTTAATAGTATATAATAACAGTGCATCCGCAGCGCGCGGTTAAAACACTATTTTTTAATCAAACCACGCACATTTAATCTCTCCCACGTCTCTTCGCCTCCTTCTACAAGCGACCAATCCACCCAGAGTGATCGATCCCTAAATCACAATCTCGTCCATCCTTCACCCCACAAGAGCCCCTCCCCCTCGCAAGTCTCTTCCAAGCCCTCATAGGGCTCTTGAAGGTGGAAGGAGAAGAGGCGCCCCCCCTTTGTTGTTGTTGCTATTTGATAAGTCTCATGTGGATTGTTGTGTGAACTGAAAATCTAGTTACCAAGTTTCATGTTGTAGTTTAGGTTCTGAGTTTCATTTCCAAAGTTCATACTAAGTTTCATGTTCAATGCTTCATTTTATATGTTGTGCCAAGTTTTCAATCGAAGTTACATGTGCTATTAATATTACATCTTCTGTCTAAATTGCATGTTCAAAGTTTAGAATAAGTTTCATGTACTACCTAAACTGCAATATCTTCTTTCTACATTACCTGTTTGAAGTTTAGAATAAGTTTCATGTTTAGAATAACTTTTATGTTTAGGATATGATCCTTGTTCAAACTTCATGTTCCGTCTAGATTACATGTTCAATGTTCAAAATAAATTTCAAGTTCAAATTTCAGAATAAATTACATGGTCACTAAACATTAAGACTTAATTGTTCAATTTAAGTTTGATGTTTGATACATGTTTAGTCTGAGTTACTGTTCATAAGTTTAGTACATGTTCAATCTAAGTTACATATTCAGATATGTTTGGATTAATTTTAAAAGTCATACTATACTCAATGTTCAAACTATAAGTTACAAGCTCAAAGTAAGTTCCAAGCTTAATGTTCAAACTGAGACTAAGTTTCATATTCAAAGTTAAGCCTAAGTTCAAACTAAGTTCCATGACAACTTTGAATTAATGTTCTCATTGAAAGAATTGAGCCATCACTTGATAAATATGTATATAATTGAGGTTTTCTGCCTCGTGTGTTTATTTTTCTATCTAAGACTGATTAGAGTGATTCTTATGTATTCTAACAACGGATTATAACTTCTATTTTAGGGTTTTGGTCATTTACGAAATGGATAAGGAATGGATGCGTTTTTCTTTAAGGCTTGTACCAGAGTATGAAGAAGGGTTCAAAAATTTCTTACACAAGCTAGAAAATTTCTTTAGGGTTTTGGTCATTTACAAAATGGATAAGGAAAGGATAAGTTCAATTATAAATGAATATGTTAGATATATTTTTATTATCAGGAAAAGAGTGAAAAATTTAGAACAATGAGGGTAAATCAAGACCACTTTCACATGATGAGCCGGAGAGGTTATTCCCGTTTGGCTAGCATGATGGTAAGTATTATTATTTATAATACGTTATGAAAAGTTCTGTAGATATACTTATTTACATTTTTTTTTCCTAACTATTTTTATAAAACATTATATATTTAGGAAAAATCAAGTCCTACATATACACCAATTATGAGATCAAAAGTTTGGATCGAGGGTCACATGAAGAAAAATGGACAACCTATTAGTCAAGTTGTTGGAGAGAAAATAGTAATAAAATTATCTCTGGTTAGGATATCTAAAAGTTTTCATAACAATGCCGCCACTAATAACCTAAATTTCTTATTTTACAAAAGTTGTATCTTGTTATTTGTAGAAAGAAACAAAAGAATGTCCACCTGCAAACACAACTAACATTGTTGATGATGCAATTAGCCTTGTATTTGGCAAGGAATTTCAAGATAGAGTGTGCGGAATGAGATTTAGAATTACACCATCAAAAGTTGGAACGTATGTGCAACAAAATGGAACCGTTAAACATCTAGAAAGTATAGTGTATAATCTTCAACAATAAATGCAAGAAATGAAATCCATGTTTTTTCAAAATATGAGGCAACAAAATGAACAAGAACAGGTTAGTAATTAAACAACATGCATTTAGTCTTAATTACTTTGATTTTTTTATTTTCATGTTAGTGAAATTTTAATATGATGACATTACTTGACACAATTTGTTGTAAAATTATGTTTCTAGTGGTGGCATTGGTAGTGGAAGTTGGAATTATGTTCGTGACGGTATTGATGTTAATTGTGCAACAAAAAGTGGCAATGTTGATAATGTTAACCAACATCAAGCTGCAAGTCACTATCATAAAATTTTGAGTTTTTAATATTTACCAAAAGAAAGTATATAATAGAAGTTTCCCATGCTCTTATTCTCTATTCTATTTCAATGCACTTTTTATTCAATGTGAAGCATG
>JBBUKS010000059.1:1623160-1653743 GCA_038050645.1 Hedychium gardnerianum | reverse complement strand
ATTGAACTTGCCTATTATTTTGATCTATTTGTATTAAATCATAAAATATTTTGCACTTATACATTTGACATATTCTATTAATAAATATACTATTAATAAATATATTATTAGACTAATTTAAATGCTTTGTTAAACCCATCAAATTTATATGATCTAATTTGACCACTTTGAGAAGCCTAAAAATTCTATGATTGTTTACTCTAAATTATTTGATACTTAAAGGTGGAGTTAAAATGATTGTTTCCTCAAATTAAACAATTTAATTGAAGCTATTTAATTTTGTCGGTTTATTTTTTTTAAAGGTAGTTTATAATATATTTTTGCTCATTGACCATCTAATATTCTCTTGCAATAAGTTTTAGAGTTACGGACATGGTATGATGAGATGATAAGAGATTTGATATTTTTCTTAAATATGATTTCATGCAATATGCATTTGATTGGCGAAATATAAAATTAAAAATTTGAATACATAATATAATATATATATATATATAAAGTTATGAGAAATTAAATTAATTTCGTCTTACCTTACTAACATACCACTGATTCATTTAAACCGGTCACTTTTAAATAAAATATATTTAACGTTTACTTGAAGGGATAATGCGACATTTCAAGCTGGGAAGGTAGCAAAAGTCAACGCTGATGATCAACACTGACAATGAGAGACATTATATTTATAACAAAATACAACCGCTAACGGTCAATGGCGGCAAGTGATCCACACAGGAACACTGACCGTCCATGACGTTGATCAAGAAACGAGTATGGTGACCTTTAAATGCTCCTTCGATTGCCTTCTCTTTATCCACCTGCTCCGGTTGGGCGGCGTGGTCAACGTAAATTTAAAAGCTTCTGGAACACGTGGCAAATAAAAAACTCCTCCCCGCCAATCCACTCCCCCTTCTAGAAAGCAGGTCAAACACACAGGTAAAGTCAACGCTTCCAGAGCACGTGAGAGGTATTCAATGCCACGGGCAATGATCTCACCCTTCACGTTCTCCAGTTGCAATCCAAACCGCAAATTTGTTACTAAAATTAAAAATTAAAATGAGCGAGTCAAAATATCAAACAGATTCCGCTGCGTGCCAGCTTCAATATATAATAAGCAAAGATGAGCCGTCGTCGATTCCCATTCAAACAAGTCACCGGAGCCAGCACCATTTTCAAACCCATCGATGGAGAGGAGCAGCTCTCTTGGGACGTCGTGGGCCGACCAGTGGGACTACGGCGACCACGACGGGTCGGCGGCGGCAGGGAAGAATAAGAAGGGCGGCGGCAGGTGGAAGAGCGGAGTAGAGAAGACGAAGGCGGTGGGGTCGTCAGGGTTGAAGAAGGTGAAGGGAGGCACGGTCAATGGGTTCAATTGGATCAAAAATAAGTACCAGCAGATGAGGAGCCGAAAGCAATAAGCCTAGCTCGTTCGATCTTCTTGTATTTTTATTTTTTTTTGTAGTAAATATATGTTATCCATTAGCTAATTAGGCACACCTTCGTGGGACGATCTTCTTGTACTTTTAATCTGATATCGTGTTGCTTTTGGGGGTTTTCATCGTGTTAATTTAATCCATGGTTTAATTTTGTATGTGCATTTTTTTAGGGTGGATGTGATGTTGTTGATTGAATTATTTCAATAAATATATTTGTTGGTTTTTTCCGAACACAATAGATTTTTGAATAAATGATACGCATTATTTTTCACAACATAAGCTCAAACAAATTGTTAAATGATAAAGCTTTACATGTGTACTTAAGAGCTTATTTTTATAATTAAATTGAGTAAAATTAATTAATCCTAAACACTTTTAAATTTAAGTTGAAACTAATGGTCTCAGTTGCAAAAGAATAATTAGATCCTGAAATTGTTATTCGTATTGTCTGAAAATTCTAATATGAGGTTTGAATTAAGTTGTAGGACTAATTTTTATATCATAGCTAAACAAAACTAAAACTCAATTATCTAAAGTTAAATAAATTGACCTTCTAAGATTGATATATTGACTTTTTTTGTTTCAATGAGTATAACCAAAATGAAGAAACTTACCCATTGGGTCTTTTAAATGTTGAAGTTTCCTTTTCCTCTATTTTTATTGAATTTGGGTGGAAATTAAATGAAACAAAAAATAATTAGAATTGAATTCCTTTCCTCTTCTATTTCTTTCAGGAAATTAACAGAAACCGACAAATTAATTTTCTTTATTTCTTTCTCCTCCAATTGATAGTCAGTAAACTCATAATAAATTAGCATTTGGAAGACCTTATATGCTATATCAAATTGGGCAGGGGTGCAATGGAAAGGATATTAATACCATAAGACTAAAAGATTAATTAAATATTTTTTTGCAAGTAAATGCATAAATGGAAAGGTCCTCGAGGTCGAGGCCAAATGTTGAACTACACAATGGCACGATGCCACATGATTATGCTTGTGCTGGTTGCGGTACCTCTTCTTCATCAACGTCGCCTCTCTACTAGTTCTGCTCGAACAGCTTATCCTCTCTTCCAACTGATAATTGCTTGAGGCCCTCTAACCTTCTAATGGTTTCGCTTTCTGTTTGCCATTGCTAACACGCAAGAAGGGGCAGGGGATGAAGACGATTGACGTTAGCACTCGCATTTGGCTTTTGGATGTGGAGTAGGAAGTTTGGAGGTAACTTGGGCTCTTGTTCTTGTGATAAAAATTTGATTTTTGCAGCTAATGAGTAATAGGTGTATTTTGGAAGGTTGTGCAGTGCTGAAATACGCAAAAAGCTGGGGTTTTTAATGCGTCTGCTGTCGCCACTATACTTTCGCGGTTCACTGTGAAGACAAATACTAGATGCGATCAATTTGCTGCTGAGATGGAGTCTAATAACAGGTTTCTGGATCCCAAGTGGCTTATTGATCCCAAGTTGCTCTTTGTCGGCTCAAAGATTGGGGAGGGTGCCTATGCTAAAGTGTATTCGGGGAAGTGAGTTTCTTTGTTCTAAACTAATTGTTCATGGCGTCCTTGAACTTGAAATGCTCTAGAGCACTTTCTTGTGTATCTCCACTTTTTCCTGTTTTGTAATGGGCGCTTGGCTGTTCTTGGCTGCAGGTACGAGAATCAAGATGTTGCTGTTAAGATTTTGCACAATGAATACAACCCTGAGGATATGGAGAAGAAAGAGGCAATGTTCGTGAGGGAGGTGACTGCACTCGTACAAGTTCAGCATAATAATCTCATTAAGGTTCATTGTGTTGATGTTTATTTACTTCCATTTGTTTTCCCTTTTCTTTAATTGGATTGCGGGTTATATTGGTTGATCATGGTGTTTGACATTTGATTTCATGTCAATTACAGTTTGTTGGAGCTTTGAAAGAGCCTGCGATGGTAGTGGTTACAGAGCTTCTGGGTGGGGGCTCTCTGCGAAAATACCTGAGAAACATGAGGCCCAGGAGCTTGGAGCCTGTTGTTGCAGTTGGCTTTGCAGTAGATATAGCTCAGGCTGTGGAGTGTCTGCATTCTCATGGAATAATTCACCGTGATCTGAAGCCTGGTACTACATTGGATGATTTCTTAGTGATATACATGCTGTTGTATCTTTATTGGTTTGATTCTTGCTGTTACTGCTTGTTATTTCTGCACATTATCTCGAATGTTACACCCACAAATTATCTGAAGCTTGTTAGTGCTTGATCGTCGCACAAGGCCATTTCACTAAAATTGTATCATTACTTTCTGTTAAGGTTTGGCTAGTCACGAATCCTATGAGTTAGTCAGCCATACCCATTTATATCATCTTATTGGAACTATAATCAAGTTGTTTTGGATGGATGTTTGATAGCTATTTGACTATTCATTTTTTAGTCTTTTCAGAAAAAAACAAATGACTAAAACATATTGAAACAGATGTCTTGTCCTTGGTAATATGTCTCTTTGGTGTTGAAACAATGCTGATTAGTGGCACATATTTCAGCTTTTGTTTGCTGAACTTGGAATACTGCTCAATACAGCAATGAATCTGAAACAGTTTATTGAAAGGAAAGAAATGTCAGAATTTTGAACTCTCACATAGATTAACTGAAAACAAAACCATAGAACATAGATCAACTGAAAAAAAAACCCATAGATCCACACTCCTTGCGGAAATTGAACTACCTTCAGAGGCAAATGCCACTGAATGATACATGAATAAAAATACCTGATTTTATCAAGGCCTACATCCACAAAGACAAGGAGATAAATTGGTCAATGCCTACATCCACAAGGACTAGGATATAATTTTCCAAAGGAGATTACAAGGTTTTTGAGTATTCATCACCTATTGTTCATCATCTACACATCAGATCGACCAAGAATACAGAAGAGCCTTTTTATGATATGCAGTGTTCCAGCTCAGTCAACAAGAAAACCTTAGCGAAGAGTACATCTAAGATACACGATGATTCTGAACTGAGATGGATATTTTATTTTTAGGAAACATTAGAATTTTCTTTAATAAATCTTTCCAAATAAATGTAGTCAAGACATGAGGTCACACTAAGGTTGCACCTGCGTAATCTTGAAGATCATGAAGTGTATCATGAATTTATTATCGTAAAAGGTATCCATAAGATCACAAACATTTATGTTCTTTATATTTGCTATTTCAAAATTGAACTTCATTACCATGATCATTGATTTCTTATAGTATGTTATACTTCTGTCTAGTCAATTTATGTCATTGTACAACATTGCAAAAATACAAAACTAGTTTTTTAGTGACTAATTTATATGATGGAAATTTATTTCAACTTTTCAATCTAAGACCTAAAAAATAGTCATTTTTTAAAAAAATTATTTGATATAGGGTGATTGTATTGTGTCATTATATCACCTTTTGCTTTGATTTTTGTTTTGTAATGCGTATTTTTGATCGTATCATATTATATTTTACTTTCATATATATTGATTTATCTCTGACCTCATATTATAGCTAGATGAATAAAAAGAAGGTCAAATTTGATCAAGGTTGATTTGGGGCTAGTTAAGCTCAGCTGAGTTGAGTGAAGCTTGGTTTGAAGTTGTCAATTTACTTTGCCCAAGGGGATGCAGTTCGGTCTGAAGTGGTTTGGTCCTGGTTGAGTTTGCCACTTAGAAGCAACTTGGACAAGATGAACAGGTTAATCTGAGGTGAGACTCATTAGAATTAAAAGTTTGATCCACTAGGTAGAGTTGAGTTGAAGCAGATTTGTACAAGTCAAGAAGTAGCATTTTGGTAGCTCAGTCAGAGTAGAGCTCCTTCTTTGCACTTTTTTTCTTTGCTAAAGTTGTTGATGGGCACTAAAATCTTTTGAGTGTTATGAAGAATTGCCAAAAAGATCTAAGGAAGCTTTGGGGAAAAATTGCTATGAGAAGCTACTCAAATGATTTGACAGCTCCCTTTAATAGGACATTGGAAATGAGCACCTCCAATACCCTTCAACACAAATCATATCTTATTTGGCCTTGCTCTTTTGCTACAAATTAACCTGTTCTCACATTGTAGCCCTTTGAGTACACATGGGTTCCATCCAACAATGTTCAAATTAGCAAGTGTTTTTACTTACACTACCCATTTATACTTATCTTTGTTGGAGGTCGTATTTTTTACCTTGAATATTTATGCAATGTGTGTGCTATAACGAATGCAAAACTTGATCTTGGGTATGAATTTCGATGATTCAAGTTCTTACCATTCTACATGCAACTTGAAATCCTTTAATCATACAAGTACCTAACCTTATTAAAATTTACATGTAACTACTTGAGCTCACCAACTTAATATTTAACAAGATGTGCAATCGCAAGGTACTCGGACAAGACAATCATATGTTTACTCAAACTAAACAAAATAATTATTAATAAGAAGGTTTATACAACCCAGCTAAAGAAGGAATAAAATTGGTTAGTACTAAATCTTACAATCAACTTGGTTAACAATTAATACTAACCAAGTACAACAACAACAACCAAACTTTATTCCACTAGGTGGGGTCGGCTATATGGACCCTCCTACGCCATTGGGCTCTATCCCCTACTCTATTATCATTTATATTTAAATAAATTTTATCTTATTTTATCTTTGCTAACCAAGTCTTCTCTGGTCTTTCTCTTCCTCGTTTAATGTGTATTTGTCATAGTTTCACATCGCTTAACTGGAGTATTTATTAGTCGTTGAAGTATATGTTTGTACCATCTTAAGCGCGTCTCTCTGAATTTTCTTTCAATAGGCGCAATCCTAACTTTCTCTTTAACGTTCTCATTTTTTATCCTCTCTATCCTCATTCATCCTCACATCCACCTTAACATCCTCATCTCTGTGATTCTCATCTTATGCTCATGTGCTCGAGTCTCAGCATTCACCTTCATATAACTTAGCTGGCTTAACCGCCGTTTTGTAAAACTTTCCTTTAAATTTTAGCGGTACTTTACATTCACAAAGAACATCCAACTTTCCTCTATTTCAACCATCCTACATGTACTCTATGTAAACATCTCTCGACTCTTCCATCCTTTCGTAAAAATGATCCTAAATACTTAAGGCTCTCAATGATAGATAACTCATCATCTCTTATCTTAACAATTTTGTACTACGTCTAATATTGTTAAACTTAAATTATTCTTTCTTTACTCTACTAAGACTAAACCTTTCACTTCTAGTTAACAATTAGTACTAACTAAGTACAAATAAAAAAAGAACATTTAAAAATTTATTTATTTTATATATTATTGTATATGGATACTAAATACTCAACTTGTATAAATTTGAAATCACATAATACCCACAACGACGTGGATGAGTAAATCTCAAATACTTGCTTTGCTTAGAAATGGGTGTTTGAGCTTAACTTAAATGGGACAACTATCATAGGTACTTGGGTAAAACCTAGCCGATTTTCATCCCTAATCCTGGGATGTTAATCTTAGTGCCATTGTCTTTAGTCATACCACTATGCAACCTAGAATTTCAATGCAGTTGATATAATATTTTGATAGCAGACTTGATATATAAGTGTTATATCTAATGATGCAATGGTTCTCCCAAGTGGTCGAATTCGACTAAGTTATTTTAATGTGTTTAGCAAAGGATTTAGGTTAGCTTTATCAACTTTTAATGTACAAATGGGTAGAAATTTGGTATTGTACACATTGAGCTCATGGAACTTGTGACTTGACGTGGTTAAGGTATTATGGTTAACTCTGTAAGTGAGATGAATTATGCTTGCTGGCTTAGAGGTCTACAATGAGGTGGACTTGGAGATGAACGACAAAGGATGACTTGGAGCATCTGAGGGCTCAAAAAATCCTAGCGAAGTGGACTCTAGGATGAGAAGCATGGAGCAATTGTTGGTTTGATATCTTGATGACCTATAACAAGGGGAGCTCATAGGTGATTGAAGAAGAATAACATGGAGTATATGAGGGGCTGAAAATTTCTAGCAAGGTGTATTCTAGGGTAGCTCAACTTTGTAAGTGAAAAACAAAGGATGATATCACAGGAATTGAGGATATGATACAAAGTGAACTAGAGGGCAACATAAAGCATCGACAAGGTTGAAGACCCGAAAGCTATGTGAGCTGTGAGAGATTACGAGTCATTGTAATTTGGGGTTCACACTTTTAAACACAATCAAGACAATGTGTATCTTTAGATGGGCGGGTTTGTCTACCTAATGGCTTCTAGGAAGCCTTCGACCAAGGGATAATAGGTTCCAGGTTATAGTTAGTGGTTCAACTCAATCTTGATCTTTCCAAAAAATTATAAGGGAGTAAGTCGTGTGAAGTCAAGATCTCTGAACATATTCAGTTGACTAAACGTGAAGTCTTCAGTCGACTCAGGAGTTGACTGAATGCTAGGCTACCTGAAGTCTTGAGTAATCATCTCATGTTTTAAGATAAATCGTCCAAAGAGTTAGCTACTGAATGACTAAAATTGCACGAACGGTAGCTTTTTTCGTTCAACTGAAGGTAGACAAAACAAAGTCATTATAGCCTATTCTATATAACATTAGAGATAGTTTGGCTCAGTAAGGGTGCATCAAAATAATTATGATCTTGCTGCGACTTAGTGCTTAAGATGAATAATGTCCAAGGACTTGCGATTCTATAAATAGGTTAATACATCTGTTGGTACCATTTTATGTTGCACAATCTGGGCAAGGACATAAAGGACCAAATTTTTTGATCTTAATCAAGTGTAAAACTGCAGTGGGATGACCTTGGCAATAACTAAATTAGATAGCAAGAACCACATGGCTTTATTGAAAAAATATAGTTCTAGAAGAGATCTTTAAGATTTAATTGGAAAGAACAAGATGTTTGAGATTGAATGCTAATCATGGTTTGAAATTTTGTACTGTGCCACGCGAAATGGTAGAAACATATCATTCCGGTAAATCACCAAAACTCAATAACAACCGGTTTTAGTTAAATGATGTTACATTCCCATGGATGGCACACACGTGCATCCCACTCATGCATACGCAAGGCTTCTCGAAGAGTGTAGAATAGTGTAGAAATCCTCTAATGAATTAGCTGTCACAAACTAACAGAAAATATTCTTTTATTTCTTTTGTCGGTTCTGTTCTTGTAATTATATATTCACACTGTTGGATGAATTGAGATCATTGAGCATTTACCCCAATAGAGTACCTTTTTTTATTTTCTCCATTGTTTCAAGGTTCAAAATCTTGATCCGTACCAGTTTTGATCTTTGACCGGAAAGATACTGTTTTAGTATCGTATCGACGCTCTGATGCATAGTGTCAGTAATAAATTAAAGGTTGAAGGAGGAAGGAGATGAAATAAAGGAAGGATATATTGCCTTTGCTGAGTAATATCAAATTTTAGTAATTTTTCGGAATGATATGTTTTGATTGTTTCGCCCGGCATGATACAAGATTTAAAAGCATACTCGACATAGACAATGTTTCCTTCCTATGCTTCATCTCCTTCCTTCTTCAACTTCAATCCATTTATTGACACATGTATCAAAACATCGGCATGATACCGAAATAATATCGTTCAACAAAGACGAAAACATCGACACAGCCCAAGATTTTGAACCTTGAAATATCTAATTTATGAAAAATCTTACACATTTGATTGGAAAGCACATTATTGCTAGGATCTTGAGATTAAGTGCCATTTAGTATTAGGGGAAATCTTAAACATTTTATAGGAAAGAACATGAATACATGTTGACTTACAATTGTTAACTCTTGATAGACGAAGATAATAGCATGGGGATAGATACCCATCTCATGGCTTCAAGAGTCGATTGGTAATGATTAGTATGACCACAACATATCGTTTTAACCTTTGATTGATATATTGAGTTGGCACAATAAAATATCAGTGTTGTTCATACCGATTAGTGGGATATATTGACTAAGATAAGGCTTGTCTTAGCTAGAACTACCAAAAACTAAGACAAGAAGATTTTCCTATGAGTTATCCTTCAATTTCGTTTGTTGGTCATGGAAAAGAGATAAACTATATTAAGTGAGGAAAAGAGAGGTAGTGCCAATATGGAAATTAATAGTAGTAAATAGGAGCTATGCTAGAATTGGAGAAGTTCAAATGCATCTATAACACAATCATGTCTGTTTCATGCAGTTGTGCTAGTTCAAGTTAAATTTAACTCTCAGTGATTATTCAAGATATATTTTATAAACATGTGAAAAAAATTAGTTCTAATACCATATATATATACACACACATAGAGAGAGAGAGAGCGCAATATTTGATTTAGGTGTTGGAAGACTAATGAGCCGATGCTATCATATGATGCACGATGCTGATTTTGATGTTCCTAATAATCATTAGTCATGATGCTTATCATATTTTTAAAACTTGTTGCGTAATAATTTTAATTCAATTGTTATTCTAATCGCTATAGGTTTATAGTTGTATATAAACAAGTTAAGTGGGAGCAATTATATAATAATAAATCATGAGTTGTTCTCAACATATTTTGAAATATGTTGAAGTGTGTGAGTGTCGTTATGAGACAAAATCAAAACCGTAGACTAAACCTTCAGTCTAAAATGAAATTTTAAACCTCCCAACTTTCATATTATTTAACCCAACATCAACATAGTATTTCTTAATTTGTAGTTGATTTATTTAACTGATACAATTTGCCTTGGCAAGTTAAGAAACAATCCAAAATTAATATAGATATTTAATTTTAAATAGCATATGCAAGCGTGTGATCAAGTCATTCCATAATGTACATTATGTACATGAGCGAATGTAATTTAAAAAGATATTTACAAGTTTTCATCTACTACATATCATATGAAATCAATCAATGTAAGCAATTCATTAAAAGTACATTATTCTCACCATATAATGAGAGTCAATAATCACCACTTCCAATAGACACTTAGCACCCTATTGATCTCATATGAAAATTTACAAAAGTCATTAAATGGATACTCATGTCAAATACAGTGACCTACATTTAAAGTGATCTAGGTGTACATAACAAACCATATATTTATTTGACATGCATTAAAGATTTAAAATTTCACGTGATGCCAAAGTTTTAGTCTCTAATTGGAAGGGTACAATTTTGGTGTTACATCAAGCCAAGCCGACATTCGGGACATTCACAAGCATGCCAAAGTAAATCCCAAAAGTTTTAAAACTATAATATTCATCCACTTGGATTGTTTACTTCAGCATTTGTCTATATGAATTAAATCACTAGAATTAAAATTTGAGAGCATGCCAATATTACAAGCATCTCAACTATTGATTATGCATTGCTAATACCAAAATGAGTATTGTGCAAAAGATAAGATAAAATATCATTCCAAGTAAAATTTTAATGCTTTGCCAAAACAATAAGGTTTCACCATTATATTGTGCCAATATTGGATATGCTTTCATACACATCGAAACATGCCAAGATGATACAATACTCAACTGCATACCTAGCATGAGAGACACAGTAGACTAGAGATCATCCGTCAAGTTCAGCATCAAATTTTAGTAAATCACCTAAATTGTACATTTTGATCGTGTCACTTAGCACGACATGAAATTTCAAACCATGCATTGAACTTAATTCATATTGAACTATGGAATCAAATCAATATTCAACTTCGTCATTCTAAATTTTCATATAGAATCTACCAAGCTAATTTCTAGACATGAACCAAAGGGGCATCAACCAACACAACAATACCTAATAAGGAAAGGGAGGGTGGCACTACAACAGGTGTGAGGGGTTGCAATGAGAATGCGGACAAGGGATTGAGGGGCTAGGGTTAATTTACGATTTGAAGTTTTATAACTCACTAGACAATACAATCGCTTCTAAAACTATAAAATCAACTAATTGGAAGCATCTAAATGCTCCCGCTTTAGCCACTTAAACAACTGCATTGGCAAATTTTAAAGGGGGCTGCTTAACTACCACATGTAATTGCATATAACATATGTACTCTATATGAAGTTTAAAAGCCTTATTTCATAATTTTAAACAAAACTAAATTGACTTTAAACCTTAATCTACCTTATTAGTAGTTGTAACTTTGTAGTGCTAACTTATTAGGTATCTTAAAAGTAGTAAATACATTAGATATCGACATAAATATTTTAGTAGTTTAATATTGACAACATATACCTCCGGATATACTTTAATAGTTATTTTATAGATGTTAAGTTAGTTAATTTTGGCTATATGTAACTAATTGGACTATGGTCTATCATTGTTGATCATGACTATTATTATATGTATATTATTGACGTGGTAGGAGACTCTCTTACCATTTTTTTTTTCTTTTATATGCTCGTGTAGCATACGTGCCTATGTGTTTGGTTGACTGCGTACTGCCTACATATGCCTTTTAAATTTTATACATTTTTAACTTTTAGATATCCTATAAAATTGCATTGTCTTTGTATTGCTGGTTTGCTCACTGATTTTTTGAATCATTGACTTATAGACATCCTATCAAATCGCTTTGGTTTTCATATTTCATATAACTGGTTGGTTCATCAGTTTGAGTTGGCTGTTTCCACCAGTTTTATTAAATTTGTATGCACATTTGGACCACCCGTTCACCTAGTTTGGTAATACTCTTTGATCCAGTCTGGTTTCTATAATTATGTCATGGAATTGTGCTTATATGGTGTTTAGTTCAAGGAATTTGAATTTTATGTAGGTACCCGTTGGCGATACAGAATTATAAAAGGAAAAGATACATAGGAATCACAGAATTTTTTTTAGTAGGAATTAATGCTCTATTGGGTGTTGTTATTTTAGTTTGGTAATCACTCATTTGGGTTATTAAGGTTTCATTTTATTTTCAGAAACACAAATGTTTGTTCTTTTGGAAGGTTTTTAATACTCATATGGCCATTGCATTCCACCATCTATAGTAGGCACTTCCCACCTGTGGGAATGAAAATAAGATACTTTCATGAATTTCATTGTGATCTCATGAGTTTCTGCATAAAGCTTATTATGATGGTTAGTTCTTATATAATGGGGTCAAAACAAGTGAGCTAGTTTTAAAAAGTAATCTGAATATACTGTCAATTGATGAAATCTTATATGGAATATCAAAAAGGTCAAGATTATTTGAAGTAATCTCCACGAGTTACCATAGGTGTATCCCCACTAGATATTTGCCACTGGGAAAGAAGTAAACTACAAGCTACTTTTCTTCACATGTGACCAACTTCTGAAGTTTGTTTAAGATTTCTTGGTTGTTTTGCATCATTACTGAAATGATTGCAAATAACTTCCTTTCAATTTTTACTGGTAACTAAAAGCATTCTTCATGCTTCCAACTTCTTGTTCTTAGATTCTTCATGACCTTCCTTTCATATATTCATTCTAGTTTTATCATGCATTATATCATGGCGACATTTTGATCCTTGTTTCTGTTGCAGAAAACTTGCTATTGACTACAGATCTGAGAACTGTGAAACTAGTGGACCTTGGTCTGGCAAGAGAGGAAACAGAAACAGAGATGATGACTGCTGAAACTGGGACATATCGTTGGATGGCTCCAGAGGTCTTCTTAATGTTTTTTTTTTTTAATTCACTAGCTTGCAGCTGAATCTTTCAGTTATCATTTGGTTGCTCATCTTTTCTCCTTCTATAGTTATGCAATAATGTCACGTTAAAGCGCGGGCAAAAGAAACATTATGATCACAAGGTGGATGTATATAGCTTTGGATTGGTGTTATGGGAGATGCTTCATAATCAGCTTCCATTTGAAGGGATGTCTAACCTGCAAGCTGCCTTTGCAGCTGCTTTCAAGGTAGTCTCACTGTGCTTTGCCTGTAATTTCTTCTGATGAAGTGAGGACTTGTGCTTTTTTTTTCCATATTTAGAATGCCAGGCCCAGTACAGATGACCTCCCTGAAGAACTGGCTTTGATCTTAACTTCTTGTTGGATGGAGGATCCAAGTGCAAGACCCAACTTCACCCAGATTGTGCAGATGCTTCAGCAATATTTATCCATTATTTCACCACCTGAACAAGTGTTTCCTTACCCAGACATGACTTCTCAAAACGTTGTTTTGTCACCTGAATCTCCCGGAAGAATGAGTATTAACCAGTCCACCAAACCGCTGGATGATTTGCCTGTTGATATGGTCAAAAAACCAGCTCAACTGGGATGCTTCCGCGGTTTCAACCGAATCAAATTGTCCTCAGATTCCAGGCGTAAATGGTTGAACCAACCTGGCCGATCCGATTCTACCAACACTACTACCAGCGTGAAAGGAACAACAGAGAACAAACAAAGAGGATTCTTTTCCCGCTTCAGTCACCACTATTGAAGATGAAAGCACTACAATGCGCCATATGCTGGGAATAAGCAAGAGAAATTTCAGGTGCTTTACAAGTCAATTTCCTTTTCATATTTCTTGTTAATCAGAAAAGCAGCAGTTATTGAGGAAATATAGAAAATGCCTTATTGTGCTCGTCTTTTAGATTGAGGTTATTAAATTTATGGTAACAGCACATTACTGTCAAACAAAAGTTGAGTTGATTATATCCCTAATATCAAATGTTAATTTGATATTGCAGTTCAGGATGACATAATAATTGCAAGCCTTTCTTGCAAAGCTCATTCAGATACGTGCAATCTAGTCTTCTTTTTTCCCTGCTGAAAAGAAGAAGAAAGCAGGATTCAGTAGTTTAAAGCACTGTTGCATTTCTTATATTATGTTTTCTAATCATGGAACCCTACTTAATATTAGTTTGGTAAATTTAACAAGGCCATGGTGCAAGAGCACTAGCCCTGCATTATAAGCAAAGCTATAAAAGAGATTAAGAGAAACATATGGAGATTATAACAGTAGATTAGGAGAAACATATGGAGTTAGTATTTATAACAGTAGATTAAGAGAAACATATGGAGATTATATCCATGATTTGATCATTAATTATAAGCATCTCTATTAATGTCAATTGTTCGACCATCAGCAGTCACTATCTTCATAAATAGTGAATGTGGGTCATGTTTGTTGGTAATCAATAATTGCTCGGATTGGAAACATCATAATGACTCAACTCAAAAGGTCGGAATGACTCAATTCGGAAGGTCAGACTCGAGAGCTCGGTCGGAATAACTCAGCTCGAGAGATAGACAACCTTTTGATACCAGCACGTAACCATCCTTGGACAACAGCTCTATTTGAATTATTGCACTTTGTTATATTAAACTTTTATGCTAAATTATGACATCTATTTATTATTGAAAAAATTATTGAAACAAATAAATTGTAACATCGAATAATACTGAGACGTTTCACCTAACATAAAAAAAAAATGTATTAAAAAATGCAGCACTAGATATGCAGAGAACTATGACACCTCCGCTTCCCAAACTGTAGCATTGATACAATGGAGAATCATGACTCACTGGTGCGTTAAGATACGTGTATACGTAAATGATTAAATATTGTGATTTAGTATGCCCTATCATTACGATGATAAAAGACGAAACTTAGTATTTTTGTCTCTCAAGATTAATATGAAGGAGATAATCACGAGGACTAATCTAGTTAGCTCGAACAGTGACTAATATGACTTACTAGTGCTTTAAGATACGTGTATACGTAAATGATTAAGTGTTGTGATTTATTGTGCCCCATCATTATGGTGGCAAAAAACGAAACACTCACCTCTAGCGTTTCCGTCAGTTCGTTCCAGGATCAACACGGAGGAGGTAAATTACGAGGGCTAGTCTAGTTAGTTCGAACAGTAGCCAGTATATGGGATAGGGCAGGAACCTGGTTACTAACCAAGATTTGACTTTTAGATCTCATGATGATAATACTTCATATGAAACTAATGTGTCCCATCATTATATGCATAGGAAATGGGCTTTAATTTTCGAGCAAGATGTGGTAGTAAAAAATGAGATAAACTTTCATATAATGAAAGTTTAATTTTCATGTAAGACATTTGAATCATTTGTGATGTTAGATCGTCCGTTAAAATTTATCTGTATTTTTTGAATTTATTTTAATAATTGATAAAAAATTTATGAGATTGAATCGATTATCTCTCTAAAATTAATTAATTTTAAAAATTAAATACATGAATTAACAAAACTTTCATCTTAATTTCATCCATAATTTCCATACATATTTCAAATATCATAATTTTAGTAGACCTTAATAGGGGGACCACATTCATTTGACTTTGTATGCTTTTAATTAAATCTTTCAATACAGAAGAAAAAATCAATTCGTATGCTCTATTTGATCTTAGACGTGTGCTCCGAGGTCAAAATATTTATGGAAAATTCTCAGTAATGAGACGTTTTTTTTTAATAAAATAAATAATGATACAGTTTTCGATAAAAACAAATTATGATTCTTCAGGAAAAAAAATAAGTCAATCGATCTCAACCTTGTGAAATATCCCTGAAACAGGATTCTTCTTATGATTATTAGTTTTTTAAATTTTTTAAATCGATTAATTTAGAAGATGATGAATCTGATTTTACAAATTTTTTTTCATTGATCATTAAAATTAATTGAGAAATATTCACAAAGATTCATTCAAATGATCAATATTTTTAAAATTATCATCTCACGAAATTTTTTATATTTATAATACACCATAGGACATGATTAGTGCATGAAATATTATCATTATGAGATCTGAGGATTAAATCTTAACTAGTAGTCAGGTTCTTGTCCTTTCTTATTGTTCGGGCTAATTAAACTAGTTTTCATGATTTATCTTCTCTGTATTAATCTTGAGATAGACTAACGAGAATACTGAGACAAGCGTTTTACCTTTTTATCTTCGTAAACCAACGGGCAATGAAGATTATCCGCAATGAAGATTATCCGATAATTAATAATAATTAGATCATAGAGCAAGTAAACAAAATGAGTTATGAAGTCACGTACGAACCAATTCCAAGGTAGGAGAGAAAAGAAAGAAGCAAACAAACTGGTTTAGCTGCTAACTCCAACCACACAGCCATTCAAAATTAGGCTAAATTTTAATTTTTAATAAAATCAACAAAGGGTCCATTATAACTCCAACCGCTCGTAAATTTAAAACAATTTAAAAGACTCATAATTTTATATTTTAATTGTAAAGATTACTCATTTTTATTGTTTACATTTTTATTTAAATTGTATTTACTATTCAAATTCTATGTTTTTTCCCAGTATTTCTTTATCATTCAGAATCATTTTGCTATTAAATTTAAATAATAAAATACATTGGAATTAAAAAAGAGACTCTAAATATTAGATATAAAAAATTAAAAGAAATAGTAGGGACGTATGTGCAATTGTTTTTCCGAATATTCATTTGACAAAAGAAAAAATAAATAAATACGTCCCCCTCAGGCCCTCTCACCAACCCCCGGTCACGGCGGCTTCACCTACCCACCAGTCCCTCTTCCCTTCTTTGGATCCATCGATTCCACGTTTTATCGAGTTCGCGAGGAGCGAGAGCGATCGGGAGGAGCGAGATGGGGAGCGATGTGAAGGTCTACACTCTGTCTGAGGTCTCGACACACAACACCTCCAAGGACTGTTGGCTCATCATCGACGGCAAGGTCTGCGTTTTTTTTTCTCTCTGTTGGATTATGTTGGTCCCTCTGGTTCTCTTTTCTGTTTTGGGAGAGATCTACTAATATTTGTTCTCCCCTGATTTGTGGGATTATATGATGCATGATTCGATCTGTTTTTGCAAAAGAACCGCCTTTTGATCTCGATTTTTTGGATCTTGTCAAGGAGTGACCTTTCCGTCTAAGTTTTGGCTCATAGATTCCGAATGGGAAGATCCCTACCAAGCTTACTGTTATGATAGAACTTTGAAAATCCCGTAAAATTTTTAAAATATCTTAATCAAAACAGCATGGCGTTGGATGACTATGTTAGCCATTATTTTATCACGAGATATTCGATCGTCTATGGATGCTAATGAGTAGAGTAGACTCGGTCAATGAAAAAAAAACATCCTTTGAGGTTTGTAGTTGTTAGTTGGTTTAGCAATAGTGTAACTATTAAGGCTGTTGTTTCCTTTGAGAAAAAGAAAGCATGAGAAAGATAAAAGATAGCGAGAGAGAAAGTGAGAAACTGTCTTTCTTTCCTTGAGAATTACATCTGAATAGGATTAAACTTAGCATTGCAATGCATCTGGCCTAACTCCGAGCCACTTTGGCCCTTTTAGTCATATTTCCATCCCTTCAAAGAGAGACAACTAAAGTAAATAATAATAATAATTTTTTACTCTCTTTACTTTTTAACCATATATAATACGGGAAACAATTAATTAACTTTGTTGGATATAAAAAATTAACTATCCATTATATTTGCACTTTCAAGGAAGCAACACACGGAATGATTTCTTGATCCCTGTGGTTCTTTTCTTTTGTCTTCTCTACATATTCATTGTTTTCCATTCATAATCATTTCAAGGAAACAAGTGTACTGTAATAACTCTCTTAAGAAATTTTCTGTCACGTGCACAGTTTTGCATTATGTGCAATGGTGCCAGGTTTGATTTCCTTCTTAGCTTGATATTGTCATGTTTCTCAACTGTAGATGTCCTAATCCTCTTATTAGGGTACAGAAACATGTTTACCAAGCTTTGATTTCTTTGAACATTTTCATGAAATATTAAAAGACGACATCTGTTTGAAAACTAATTCACCGGAATATTAAACAATTCATCAACAGTAAAGGTTTTTCTTGAAAAAAGAATAGACTGCGGTGAATAACAGCTTTAACCCTAGAGGTTGAAATCTTATGATAATGCTGCGTGGAAATGGTCTTTCCGTGCAATCCAATTCCAAGAAAATAACAATCTGAGAAGTGGTTTGCATGTTTAGATCCAAACAGGAAACAAATACAATTACATGGGAGAATTTGCAAAATTATGATTAATGATTCCAATTTGTTAGATATCAAAAGTATGAAAATAAGGCCAGCAACATACTCTTGATTCCAAATGTTTGCTACCAGAAAGAATGAGAATTTGGCCAGAGATGAAAAAATTTCCCCTTTATCTTGCTGTTAAACTGAAGGCCTATTTATCTATTTAATGAAAGAAGAATACCCCATCTAGAAGAGAAATCATGATACACACTTACTGTAGCTAAGTTTATTTGAGTTGAACTAGATATTATAGTATATTAAGTATGGCAAACTTAATTCTTGATAGTTTTAAAGGTTCAATTTTTTTCAGTTTTTCTTTTACTGATCTTATAATGGATGATGTCCATTCTCATGTCATTTGGAGTTTGGTACATTCAGTTTCTGATTTTTTTTTTCCAGATTTGCAGTTGAGCTGTACCATAATATAATGCAACTTTGGTGCACCTGTACACCTCTAATGAAAATAAATTTTAACATCCCATTTAGTTGAAGTCTTTGCTAGGCTTATTCTGTTCTTATCTGGAATTTCTTTTGCTGTTTTTGTTATTCTTATTTGTTTTATGCCTATTGCCTCCAGATTTTGATGCTTAAATGTACTAACATATATATCCTGGCTTACTAGGTGACCTATTCTGTTTGCTTGTTTGGTCATCCATCATGAACCTATTTGTCCAAATTCCATGTTCCTTTGCCTTTTATGCAATTTGATCCACAATTCAAGCTGTCAAACTTAATTGTGATTTGGTCACTACTAATCCTATAAATTCTTAGACTCTTTTTTTTTTTTGAATAAGTGATTTCCTACTCTTTAAAAACTGTTCTGATATTCATTGATTTAATTATGGCAAGATCTTAAGAAAATAAATTCAATTAATTCTTCTTCTGAAAGTTTGTGGTGTACCAGCTACCTAACCTAATCAGACTAATTTTAACTATTCATATATTTTTCACACCTATACGTGTATACACTGGTTTTGCAACCCAGTTTTATTGGAATGCAGCATACTTACAGGAGAGTTTGACTTGGGACAATCCCCTCCACTGAAACTCGATAAAGTATCTAAGTAGCGACCTGTTAAATTGTTTCAGTTTTGACATGTAGATGTATCTGATTAGTTACACCTATACTAGTAACAAATCCAATGAAACTTATTTTTGGTCATGAAAACAAAACTAGAAAGCAAGTGGGTCAAACACAAAGGAAAAATAAAGAGAAAGAGAAATGAAGTATTTTCCGTTGGACATATCAGTTTGTTAAGGTTGAGATTTGGAATGCACACTGGGAAGGAGGGATGTAGCTCAATGGCTGCTTGGTATGGTAATTGGTGAGGCCATGCTGGATCTGTGATCAGGTGGAGGAAGGTGAATAAGGAGGTCAGAATGGTAAGATTAATATGCGAGTTCATTATGGAAGAGAAATTAAGAAAATACTACTGTGTAACAGTTATGTGAAAATAGATCATAGCAGGTCATAAAATAAGTTGAAATAATGTAAACATGTCAAAGACAGTCTAATGATATAGCGCTGCTTAGAGGTGAGATAAGGTTCACAGGGCGGACTTCAAATAATCAACATATTGTTTTTTGTTGTATATATTGCTTCCAGTATTTATTATATTATTTTTCTTTGAAAGTTTTAGTATACTAATTAGTTGGATGCCATTGATTCGAATAATAGTTGTCTTTTTGTGTTTCTTATTTTTTACAGGTTTATGACGTTACCAAATTCTTAGAGGATCACCCTGGGGGAGACGAGGTTTTGTTGTCATCAACTGGTAAATAGACTAATCAATCATTTGGAAGAATGCGCAGCTTAAATAATTAATTAATAGGATATCTTATGGACTTGTGTATTTCTTTTGTCAGGTAAAGATGCAACTGATGATTTTGAAGATATTGGTCATAGCGCCACTGCAAGGGCAATGATGGATGACTATTGTGTTGGAGAAATTGATGTCACAACAATCCCTAAGAAAGTAACCTACACTCCTCCAAAGCAACCGCACTACAACCAGGACAAGACATCTGAGTTCATTGTCAGGATCCTTCAGTTTTTGGTTCCTCTCCTCATCTTGGGATTGGCCGTCGGCATCAGGTTCTACACAAAATCAGCTTAAAAAACTTCTCACCCATAGTGAGAGATTTCATAGAAAGTGGTTTTTTACAATCTCATATGTTGTTACTACTTCATATACTTTTGTGTGGTTGCTAAATGCTTGCTTGTACTTCAATTTGTGAACGCCTATTTGGATTTTATTAAGTGCCTCTATTGTTAGTGAACTAAATAAGCATTAATTCTCTAAGAGTCTTTTTATTGAGTGCTTCTAAGATATCTTCCAAGTCTTGTGCCAGTGTATTTGCTTTAGAGATTTTTTTTTGTCAGTGTCTTTGTGCAGTTTGCCAACCGTTGGAGGCTGTCTTAGTGCTTGTTTTCTGATGAACTGATTTGTATGATACAATGACTAGTGAACATGAAAAATTCTTCCACCGGCCTAATTTATTTTATTTTCTTTTTTTGAGATGGTATTTTGTTCATATAGAGTTAATGGCGTCGACTACTATGCTTTTTAGACTATCTAGTAGAATTAACAAATGTAAGATCATATAATAGTATTTTAGTCATCTATGCGCATTGTTATGCTCCAGGGAAATCTATTTTATTACTCCTTTGTGAAAATTTGTTGATGAGGTTTGGTAAATGCAACATAATTGATCAAGGAAACTGGAAAAAAAAAATCTATTTCTTTAATTTAATTCATAAAATAAAGAATAAGCTTCGTTAAAAAATTTATATTTGATTTATTCAAATATCCTAAATAATACATAAGATCTAACCTTTACAATTTATATTAAAAAATGATTTGTCTAACTGCTGGTTCATGTTAACCTTTTCTAGCTTAACTTTATTGATTAAATTGGTTCACGATGGTAAAAAATAAAATGCTCGTCTTCAATATTCTTGTCAATTCGTCTCAGAATTAACACGGAGAAAGTAAATCACGGAAACTAATTTAATTAGCTCGAATAATGACTAATGCATGAAAGATGACAGGAACCTAGTTATTAGCCAGGATTTAATTCTCAAATTTTACGATGATAATATCTCATGCATTAACTATCAGTCCATCCCGTGATTCAATTGGTTGTAAAAATGGTCTTGATTGATTAAATTGATTTGTCGATTAGTCTGATTAATTTAAATTGATTGACTTGACCAATAAATTTGACTTGTTTGTTCAACTCATTTGGTTTGACTGATTTGATTGACTCACCTAACTAGTCTGATCAATTTTACTTATTTATAGTAGATTTGTTCTTTTAAGAGTTTAACTATTTTTATATAATGAAATCTATCAGAAATACTTATTTCTGAAATACAATATGGATTTGGAAAATCATAATTGTATAAATATTGATCCTTTGAGCTATTTTTTAATCAAATATAAAATAATTATTCTAAAAAAAAAACTGATAATGAATACATTATACTCAAAAATATCTATATGTCTATAAAATATACTATAATTTTATAATATGACTTAATATTATTTTAAGTAGGTAGATGAAATCGATCTTCATGATTTTAATATTTATTTTATAATATATTTAATGAAATTTGATTAAGATTGATCAAGTTAATAAAAAGTTTTGACAAGTCAGACCTAGGCAAAGGAAAAATCTAAGCAAGTCAATGGTTTAATTATTGAACCAAGTGGTTTGCTTCTCTTTGAACCAAACCAAAAATTTAATGGACTAAATTTTGGTTAAAGCTTAATGAGTTGGGTTTGAGCTTAGGAGATAACTTGTTCTCCGAGTAATTAAAGAGGTGTATAAATATATCCTTTAATGAAGAGAATTAGGTATTGGAAGAGAAATTCTATTTGGAATAGAATTGGATTTAAGTTTTAGAAAGAGTTTCCCAAACCCTTACCTCTCTTCTCCTCTCTTCTCCTCGTGCTGCCCAATACTAAAGGAAGGAGTCCTTTGGTATGCCGCTCCCCAAGTTCTAGCCATCACCCATCGGCCAACCACCTCTGGCCAGCCAACACGATGTCGGAGGAGCCTTCTCCGGCCAGCCACCGCCATTCCAAGCAAGGAAGAGTCGGCGAGACAGCTTACTGTCCGTCGGCATTTTACCTCTTCCCGGCCTCCTCTGACCTCCATTTCGGTGAGCAAATATTGTTACCGGATCTTGACGCCTTGAGGTACTTCATACCTCATTGGTAGCAAATTATGGATGCCGAACAACGAGGAAAAAAGCATGAACAATCCCCTTTTTGGGGTCGGACAACAAGCTTTCTTTTGGTGTCTATCTCTCGTTTGGTGTCATCTGGTTGCGTACGCCGCTGGGAACCAAACCTCGTCTTCACACGCAAGGCTAGTACCTTTCGTGAGGACGAAACTTGTGACTTCTGAAGTCGTCTTGAGGAGTTCTCGGCGTGGATACGATAGAGGCAAGGCTCTACAACGTTGCTCGGTTGATGCCCTTTCCACTTCATGTGATCTGTCAGGTATAACTAGAATAAATTTCTTTTCATAAAATTTTATAATGCAATTATGTCTGCATGTATTATATCTTGCATGCGTGGATGTGTGTATTGTAATAAATTAAGATTTATTATTTATGTCTTCGGCTGTGCACATTTTTGAAATGTCTAAAAGCACGCATCCATGTCAGGCTATCCAACAGTGGTATCAGAGATTGACCTTGCTTCGACATAATTGAAAAAAGGGTTTTACGAGTCGTAGTTGGTCATAAATTAATTTCTAAATTTTTTCATATTTTATTAAAAATTTCTAATTTTAGGAAGTTTCCCAATTTGTTAAGAAATTCTATTTTTGGAAAGTTTCTAGAATATTTTAGGAAAATTCATTTTGGAAATATTCTTTAAATAATTCAAAATTTTCAATTTGGAAAGATTCTAAATCTTTAAGAATTTGTAATTTTGAAAAGTTTCCTAATTTGTTAGGAAATTCCAATTTTGAAAAGTTTCTAAAATAATTTTGAAAATTTTGTTTTGGAAATATTCTATAAATAATTCAAACTTTTCAATTTGGAAAGATTTTGAATTTTTAAGAATTTTCATTTTTGAAAAGTTTCTGAAATAATTTTGGAAATTTCATTTTGGAAATATTCTGTAAATAATTCAAAAAATTTAATTTGGAAAGATTCTAAATTTTTAAGAAATTTATATTTTTGGAAAGCTTCCTAATTTGTTAGGAAATTTTAGTTTTAAAAAGTCTCTGAAATAATTTCTGAAATTCCAACTTTGAAAGATTCTAAATTAATTAAGAAATTTTAATTATATATTTCCTAATTAGTTAGGAAATTTAAATTAGGGAATTATTTCCTAATTAATTAGATTTTTTGATTGGGAATAGTTTCCTAGATAAAATATGTAATTAAAATGTTAGAAATTTGTTTCCTAATTTAATTAAAGGAATCTTGATTTATAGAAATCAGATTTTTAATTATATTTTATTTACAAATTGTATTATGACAACTATGACATCATTAATGTCATCATCATGTCATATTATATGCTATGTAGTTGCATTAATTAATTATGTCATGTAGATGCATTAATTAATTTGTATAATTATGCCATGATTAGATGTAATTATGCTATGCGTTCGATGTGTCATGTCATTATTTATGTTATTCGTGTGATGTCATGTAGGTAGCACATTTGCATGAAAAAGAAGATGAAACCTAAATCTCTTATGAAAAAATACTAAAGCCTACACCTTCCATTAATATGATAAGAACTAGAGTTTGATTTCATATTTGAGTTGTTGGACTAATGCCAAGCTCAACCAGAAATTAAATATGTTCAAAACTTAGAGATACAATCTCATGATTAACGGGCTGGTTTTAACTTGAAGTATTGATTTGTTGTGTCAACGCCAAGGTCAACATGGATAGAGGTGAAGTTGCGTGATATACATTTGATTTGATGTATATTGTTAATGTGTTAATAATATGATATTTATACGAATATCAATTAGTTGATAGCATATTGTGATAGTTACATATACGTGTTATGTAATCAATATACTTGATACCTACCACTAGAGCTAAGAATGGCTTGTTGGTACAACACTAAGGTTGTTATTATCAATAGTAGATATCAACCCACTTAGAGAAAACCTACAATCTCCCGAATTTAAAGTAAGGACTCTTGAATTCGATAAGTAATTGTGATTTCATATTTATGTGTAAATTATTTACCTTTATGAAATAGATCATCTCACTCATATTTACTCGATTTGTTATTTCTCGTTTAATCGTTTGATCATGACATCTTTGAATCTGCGCTCAACTTTGGAAACAAACAAACTGATCGAGCCAAACTTCTTGGATGACTTTGATTCTTGAGAATTGTTCTGAAGGCTAAGAAAGAAGAACTGACTCTAAAGGGTCCATGTTACCATTGTGGTAAGATGGGACATTGGAGAAGAAACGACAAGATTTATCTTGAGTCCATGAAGCAAGAGAAAGGCATCCGATCTCCTTTAAATATCTTCAATATTGGATCTCATACTATTTCTTTAAACACTTAGGTATTGGATACTAGGTGTTTCTCATATATATGTAATGACATAAGTGAGCTAAATAATAGTAGACGATTAGATAATCAATTAGCTTCCTACATGTAGCATTGTCGCCTTGGCCATATAAGTAAGAAACGCATGTCCGAATTACACAAGTGTGAAATTCTAGAATCATTTGAATTGGATTCATTTGATACATGCGATTCATTCTTAAAAGGCAAGATGACTAAGTTACCTTTTAAGGGAAAAGGTGAATGAGAGAATGACATATTGGGCCTTATACATACCGATGTATGTGGATCCATGTCAACTCATGCACGAGGAGGTTATAGTTACTTCATCACCTTCATTGATGATCACTCACGATTTGGGTATGTATATCTATTGAGATACTAGTCTGAAGTCTTTGAAAAGTTCAAAGAATGTAGACATGAAGTAGAGAAATAACTTGGTAAAAGTATTAAGATACTTCGATCCGATCGAGGTGGTGAATACTCAAGCTAAGAGTTTCAAGATTATCTAAGGGATAATGGAATATTGTCTCAATGGACTTCGCCTTATACACCACAACATAATAGTGTATCAGAGAGGCAAAATGGAACTTTGTTGGACATTGTTAGGTCTATGATGGATCGTATAAGTCTTCTCAAATCCTTTTAGGGTTATGCACTCAAGACAACTATTTATTTGCTAAACAAAGTCCCAACTAAGGCAATCTCTACTACTCCATATGAGATATGGGGTTGTCCTTCTTATATGAAGAGGATTGTATCAGACAAGCTAGATGCAAAGTCTGATAAGTGTCTATTTATTGGTTACCCTAAGGAAACAAAGGGTCACCAATTCTATCATTCCTTAGAACAAAAGGTGTTTGTTTCAAGGCATGTTGTATTCCTAGAGAAAGAGTTTCTCTTGTAAGAAACTAGTGAGAGTAAGGTTGAACTTGAGAAAGTTCAAGAGACTCTAATAGACACTAAAGAGATGCCTAGTCAAGAATCACAACCGATTACTCATAGTGATGAGTCATTGGTTAAACCTATTATGACACCACCTCTTCATAGAACTAGTAGGATACATACGATTCCTAAGAGATATGGATTCCTCATAAGTGAATCGAATGACGTATTGCTCATTGAGGATGAGGAACCTATTAATTATGAAGAAGTTCTGAAAAGTTTAGAAAGGGACAAGTGACTAGTAGCCATGAAGTCGGAAATGGATTTCATGTATAAGAACCAAGTTTGGAACTTAGTTGATCCACCCAAAGGTGTTATGCCTATTGGGTGCAAGTGGGTTTTCAAGAAGAAAACTGACATGGATGGTAATGTACCTACAAAGCAAGATTAGTGGCGAAAGACTATCGTCAAAAGCAAGGTGTTGACTATGATGAAACCTTTTCACCAGTAGCTATGCTTAAGTCCATTCGGATACTCCTATCCATAACAGCTCATTATGATTATGAGATATGACAAATGGATGTGAAAACATCTTTCTTTAATGGAAATTTGTTTGAGGAAGTATATATGATACAACCCGAGGGTTTCACATATGTTGATAAAAATAAAGTATGCAAGCTTCAACAATCCATTTATGGATTGAAGCAAGCATCTAGGAGTTGGAATATCCGTTTTGATGAGGCAATCAAAGAGTTTCATTTCTCACAAAATCCTGATGAACCTTGTGTGTACAAGAAGGCTAGTGGGAGTGCAGTCGTATTTCTAGTGCTCTATGTTGATGAGATATTGCTTATAGGAAATGATGTGCATGTTCTATAGTCAGTCAATAGTTGGTTACCCAAAACATTCTCCATGAAAGACATGGGAGAAGCAACTTACATCTTTGGGATTAAGATCTATAGAGATAGATTAAAATGGTTGCTTGGTCTTTCGCAGTCTACATATATAGACAAAATGCTAAAACGGTTTAGCATGGATGAATCGAAAAAAGGTTTTATACCCATGAGACATGGGATTCACCTTTTGAAGTCTATGTACCCATGCATAGAAGACGAGAGGATTTGCATGAGTAAGATACCCTATGCATCAGCGATATGATCTGTCATGTATGTTGTGTTATGTATAAGGCCTGATGTATTGTATGCTCTGAGTGTCATGAGTAGATACTAGTCAGATCCAGGAATAGATTATTGGGCAGCTATCAAGACAATCCTTAAGTACTTGAGAAGAACTAATGATGTGTTCTTGGTATATGGAGATGGTGATATGATTACATGTGGGTATACGAATGCCAGCTTCTATATGAACAAGGATATCTCCAAGTCCTAGTCTGGATACATATTCACATTAAATAGAGGCGCAGTTAGTTGGAAGAGTTTGAAGCAAGACATTGTCATTGATTCAACAACTGAGGTGGAATACATTGCGGCTTTGGAAGCAGCAAAGGAAGCAGTTTGGATCAAGAAGTTCATCTTTGAACTTGGAGTGGTTCTGACCATTGTTGAAGCATTACTAGTATACTACGACAACACTAAAGTCATTGCTCAAGCAAAGGAACCTAGGTCTCACTAGCGATCCAAATACATGCTTTGTCGTTATCACTTGATCAGAGAGATCATCAGTAGGAAAGAAATACAAATCGAGAATATTCCCACCAAAGAAAACCTAGCGGATCCTTTGACAAAGGCTCTATCACAAAGTAAGTTTGAGAGTCACATCTAGATGTATGATATTGGATGCCATAGCGATTGACATTAGGCCAAGTGGGAGTATGTTATATTTGAGAGATGTCCTAAGACAATCGCTTTATGATTTGTATATATTTATTGAATAAATAGAATTTCACTAATTGAGTGCATATTCTCTATGTGTTTGATTGGATCTTAAACTCATTTACTAAAAGTCTGTAATACAATTTATAGCATGAGAGAATTTGTGATTGGATCACAACTAGTGAGCATCTCTACATGTGTAGTTATGAATGTATTGAAATATTCCTTAGTCGATGAATTGGTGAGTTTGGACATCATTGATTTTGTGAGACTAGCACGGGTTATACTCCTTGGCTTGTTGAAGCAACCACTCCTCACTGGCAGGAGACATTGAGATGTCGAGAGTTAAATGTGGATGCTAGTTAATGGTAACTAGTTCATTGGAGTGACCTACCATGAGACTTCATATGATTTGGTACATATATAGATATGCTAGTGAAGATATTATTGCAACTTAAGTGTGAGTTTCCTTAGACTTGAGGTATTCAAGTCATCTTGGTCATGGAGACTTATACTTTGACATCTTAAGCAAGCATCTCCTAAGAGGTGTGGACCAAGATGATTGGGTATAAGTTGAAGTGTCCGAAGGTGATTGGATAGCCAATAAAGGATTCACCACTCCTTACAAGGAGATGTATATCCTACGACCGTTTGTTAGGAGTATTACTCAAAGTATTTGGCTAAAACATCACATGTCAAGAGTACGGGACTCTTTGACACATGTCTGAGTAATTTGAATCCACATTACAAGAAAATATTTATTGGGCTAGGTGAGACATAGTCAGTCTAGTGGTGATTGACACATAAACCATGTCCTAAACCAAGTGGGTATAAGACGAGTGAAAGGAACGAGTCACGATTCATTATAGTTGTTGAAACATTTAGAAGTGGTACTGGAATCAATCGTTGACTTTTCGGTCAATCGAGAATCATGATGTACTACTAGGTGTCATTCATAATCATTCCATAATTAATGGTTAATTATGGATGACCAACATAACTGAAAACCTATAAGGTCACACACACTACGAGTTTATCCAAAAGACTTAAAACAAGTTTGGAAATTGGATTCTCAAATTGAGAGAGGGAAAGTTTGGTTGGACCAAACAAATGACAAATGCGAAAAGTTATTTATCAGAATGGAAGCATGGATGAGCCACATTCCTTATAGACGAGTTAGACCATTCTTGGTTTAGTCATGAACCAAATTGGGTTGATTCATGAACCAAGTTGTTTAACCAAACCAATAGCTTAATGGGCTAAATTTTGGTTAAGACTTAATGGGTTGAGTTTGGGATTAAGAGATGACTTATTCTCCAAGTCATTAAGGAGGTGTATAAATATACCCCTCCATGAGGAAAATTAGGTATTGGAAGAGGAATTCTATTTGGAATAGAATTGGATTTAAGTTTTGGAAAGAGTTTCCAAAACCCTACCTCTCTTCTCCTTGTACCGCCCAACACCAAAGGAAGGAGTCCTTTGGTCTGCCGCTCCCCAAGCTTCGACCATCACCCACTGGCCAGCCACCTCCGACCGACCAGTAGGATGATGGAGGAGCCTTCACCGGCCGGCCACTGCCATTCTAAGTTAGGAAGAGCCAGCGGGACAGCTTGTTGTCCGTTGGGGATTTGCCTCTTCCCGGTCTCCTCTGACCTTCGTTTCAATGAGAAAACATTGTTATCGGATCTCCAACGCCTTGGAGAACTTCATACCTCATTGACGGTAAATTATAGATGCCGAACAATGAGGAAAAAATGCGCGAGCAACCCCCTTTTTAGGGCTAGTGTAAGATATGGAAAAATTAAAAATTTAGGGCTTTAAACATAGGAAATAACATAATGGAAATTTTAGAATTGTTTTGGGGACTAAACCGAATTCATATGAAATAATTAGGGTTATTTTTATTTTAAGTGGGAGTTGATTAAATCAATTAACTTAAAGTATTAATTCAAAACCCTAAGTTAATTAATCAAAACCTAAGTTACCTAATTAAAAGCTAAGTTGGAGTTATAAAATACTTAGCTCGTTTGATTTCCTCCTTCACTCGATATTCCTCTTCCCCCGATCCACACCAGACAAATTTTTCCTCCTCACACAGCCGCGATTTCCTCTTCCCCGAGTCACAGCCGACGCCGCCTTTTCCTTCTCCTCTCGATCTCCAAATTGACGTCGTCACTTCTGCCGCACCGTCGTCGACCAATTGACCTCTCTCCGTTGGCATGCCGAGACACTACAGCAGCCTTCACAGCCGCCGCTGCCCGATCATCTTCGGCATCATGCTAGGTCATCCAATCGCGGGCCATAGCCACGAAGACTGCAATCGGAGAGCAGACCCCCAATTCCTCTTCACCTGTTAGAGATCGTCGCCAGTTAGCTCAATTGACTTGATCTGTTTTGGGGATCAACTTCCTATCACTGCCCTTTTTGATTTTTGGAAGCCGACAGTCAACGTTGGTTCGACCGCAGCTTGTAGCCGTAGCTATTGCCATGGTCCGGCCAGATCGGCCACACTGCCAGGCCGCGGCCTCACTGACGCCACCGCTCTCCTCTCCGATTATCATAGAGTTGCTAGCCAGCAATTATTGTTACCCTTCTTCATCTCAACCATGGATTAGTCAAACCCGACTTTGTGTCACCAGTCAGCTCTATCCAGAATTGCTGCTATTATCTTTGTTCCGACCACTGTCAGTACTGCCCTGTTCTAGAGTTGCCGGCCAGGTCTCTATGTCAGCCATCCAATTCTCATGTCCGACCACCTCCAACAGGTATAAAATGAATTATTGAATTCAGTATTGTGTAGTTGGTTGGTGCTTGTTTTGGTCACCTTGAGATTCTTGGATTGGTGGATTGTGTTGGTTGATTGTTGTTAGAAGTTGATCTCACCATGCTCTTAGGATTAATTTGAGATTCTAATATAGTTTTGGATT
>JBBUKS010000059.1:1598137-1610391 GCA_038050645.1 Hedychium gardnerianum | reverse complement strand
TTGTTGGGGTTGCAAGGTTGCAAACAAAGTCCCACATTGAAAATACATGGGAAAGATCATGGGCTTATAAGGGAAAGGTCTCTCCATTGGTATGAGCCCTTTTGGGTAGAGCCCAAGAGCAAAATCATGAGGGTCTAGGCCCAAAGTGGACAATATCATACTATTGTGGAGATATCTAAATTCCTTCGGTCCTAACACATACCTCTAGGTTCTTAGAGACGTAGTAGGAGTCGATGATGGATGCCCAATCTTGAGTTCTAGGGAACGTGTTTAAAGCATACTTTAGTGAATCTCGATTCGATACCGTTTCTCCTAGGTTGGTGAGTCCGGTGATCAGCTCCTTGATCTTTGCATGTACTTGAGCCACCAATCTCCCTTTTCTATCCGGAGGTTCATTAGTTGATTCCGGATTAGGTCTCGTCTTGTAAGTTTGGCTTCTGAGGTCCCTTCATGGAGCTCTAGGAATTTCTCCCAGAGTTTTTTTGTTGATTTGTAAGTGTCAATTCAATTGACTTCTTGAGATGGTAGCCTCCATCTGGCAGCGCTAGGGGCGCCTCCAAGCGTTGGGGGTGCCTCGGTTGAGTTGACTCAGCTTCCAGATTCAATCTGTTGTGGTGGGTCTTCAGCGATGATCAAAGGCGCCTCCATTGCTCTGAGGCGCCTCCATCCAATTGGCAGGTGGGGCGCCTCCGAGCCTTGGAGGTGCCTCCATCAATTGGGCGCTTGAGGTGCCTCTTCTTCCAAGGTGCCTCCAAGATATAGAGGCGCATCGGGTCTTCTCTGGTCATCTTGGGTGATTGTCCATCCATCCAGAGTTGAGCTCACTTGAACTCAACTCAGGCCTTTTCTTCGAGCAGGCTTCCTCCCCGGCTTCTCGGACCGCGTCCTTCTCGCTCCACTGATGTACTCTTCCGCAGCTTCTCGTCCCTCGGATGCACCGAGCCCGTCGACTTGTTCCCCGTGCCATCCTTCTCGTCTGCTGCGTCTTTCACTCGACTTATTGTGTTCCTAAGTTCCTGCACACTTAGACACAAAGATCAAAATACTACAGGATCTAACCTAACTCGATTGATTACATTAAAATTATCCCGGGGTACTTATAATTTTATTTATATTAAAATAATCACCTGCATTAATCGCATCGTGAACCATTGATTGCATTACAATATCATTAGTTGATGATTCCTCAACAACAGTTGTGCCAAATGACGAACCACCAAAAGGCTCAATTGGTTCATACAAATAAGGCTCTCCGTGGCAGTATCAGTTGTAGTAATTGGGCACAAAATTATTTTTATATATATGTAGTTTCATGGTATCCTCATCACGGAAGGTTTTATTTCTACATTTGCAATGATTACAAGGACACTGTAATTTGATATCATTCATACATTCTGGATGACTCTTAGCAAAGTTCACAAAATGTTCAACTTCAGCAATAAAATCATCTCTGATAAATTCATTTTCTAATCGATTGTAAACCTAAGTTTTGTTTATATACATTGTTACCTGATGAGAAAAAAAATTGAAACATTATTAAACTTGTATAATAGCAAGGTCTTTATACTGTAATATTATTAATAGCATGTACTCATATTAAACTTAATTATAATTCCTAATTTGAATTTAATTTTGAAAGTTATTTCTTCGCACGGTATTTATATTAAACTTAATTAAATCATTTATGTTGTTAAATCTAGTGAGAGCATCATGAGCTCAATTCATACCAAAGTTCTCTATATCATATTAAACTTTTGGAATTTGTATTTAATTACTTATAATCAGTTTCAAGTTGTCTAAATATTATTTTAAGTGTATGTTTAGGTTTTATTTCTTCTTAATTGTAGTATATATCAACCTAAATCACAAGAAATAACAAAATAATATAGTTGTAACCAAAGTCAATGAGCTCTAAAAATAATATTTTTGTAAATGTACCAACACTCAAATAATAAAATAACTATATCATATTATAAATTAAAATACTAAATTAACATACATATAAATTCAATCATGTAAAATAGCATATGAAGAATTTAACTAAAATTAGCTATACCCGAAGATGAGAAGCTGGAGATGAGCATCCGGAGATGAGCGAAAAATGTAGTATACTACAATATATATATATATAATTGAGCTAAAATCAATCACATTGACTTTGGAGCAAGCCGAGCTTGCAGTCGAGCGAGCTCGTAGCCGCAACCTCGCTGTCGGTCAAACTCGTAACCGGGACGTTGTTGTTGGGCAAGCTACCGGTCGCGGCCAAACTGGTGATGGCCAGCTTGGGGGCCGGCCGCGGCAAAACTGGCAGCCGACCAGCTTGGCCCTCGCCCACCTTGCCAACCGCGAGGTGCGCTGTCAGGGGTTTACGTCACCGGAGAGAGGAGCCTACCTCGGAGTTGTCGCCGGAGAGAGAGAACGTCGGAGATCGCCGCGCCATCACCGAGATCGCCGAACAGGGAGGAGGAAGAGGGGTGAGTTTGCCCTAATTTTTCATCCTGATTTACCGATGGAATATAAATTCCGTCGGTAAACTCCGACGGAATATAAATTTCGTCGGTAAACTCCGACGGAATAACAATTCCGTTGGTAAACGCCGACAGAACAATAATTTCGTCGATAACCTCCGACGGAATAACAATTCTATCGGTAAATCGTTTTCCTATTCCGTTATTTTGCCCGATAATATATTTTGCCCGAAAAATAAATACATTTTGGGGTTCCCGACGGAATAATAATTTCGTCAGGGGTTTCGAGGAGTTTTTAAAAGAATATAAATTCCGTTGGCATTCCGTCATTATCCAAGGCTTTTCTTATAGTGAACTTGAATAACTCATTAAACTAAATGAATAAGTTTAAACACATATGTGTTTAATTTATTAATGTTCGTGAACAGAAATTATGAATTATCTGTGAATAATATTCACGAACAAAATTTATGAATTATATTTATTAATAAAACTCTTATTAATATGGTAAATAAAATTTATATTATTAAACTTAATAGTCAATCAAAGTTTAATTACAATCATAAAATTTTTAAATAATCAAACGAAACTTAAAGCTCAATAAATCTAAATGAATCGAACTTAAATTAAATTTGACTAAGCCTAAACTTATAAAAAAGAAATCAAGTGAAATTTAAATAATTATTCATTTTATATTTAATTTAATTTGACTCGATTATCATAATAAATATATTTGAATCTTATAAAATTTAACTCAGCTAAACATTTTTACACCCTATATAAATCTAACGGGTGGGAAAGAGGATTAGGTTGCCGGTAAATGAATTAAAGTGTGAGGTTAATTTGGATTTGATAAAAAATTATTTATATTTATTTAATATATATAAGATTAATTAAATAAATAAAATTAATAATTTAATAAGCTAAATGAATAAATTTAAATATTCATAAACAGATATTATAAATTAATTGTAAAAAATATTCATCAATAAAATTTATAAATTATATTCATTAGTAAAGTTTATATTATGAATAAATAAAAAAACTCTTTAATATCAAATTCATTAATTAATCAAATAAATTTAAAAATATAAAAAAATTAAACAATTAAATTTAAGAACTTAATAATATTTAAATAAATCAAGTTCATGACCAATCAAATTGAAGCTTATAAAAAGAAACTATATCAAACTAATTTATTTTATAGATCCGTAGAAAAAATTTCCTACGATACATCATAATTGAAATTTAAATTTCTTGATTATTCGTTAAAAGATCTGACTATTACATCAGGGTGCAATCTTCGGTGTGATATAAGTTGGCTGATGAGAGAACCTTAAAATGCGACTATACGGTATATGTATGAATATTGAGTGGAAAGATTTTCGCTAAGGCAAGGCTTGCTGCAAAATATGATCCAAAAACCAGGTGACCCACAACCCGAAGTTCCAATGGCCGTGGTGAGGCCTGATAAAATAATCCTTAGACATGCCATTGAGTTCAGAGAAGCAATGAAGAAGGATGTACATTTGGTTTGGAGAACCATGCCAGTGGCAAGTAACATTCAAAAGCTGCGAAGGATTCAAAAACTTTTATCTATGGAGTGGCAACTAACATTCGAGGTGCACCATCTATTAACAAGATAAGTCGCCATGCAAGACATAATGTAATTACGTCCTCATGGGATGAACTGATGACTAGTACATAAGGTATTATCATCATAAGATCTGGGGATTAAATCCTGACTAGTAGCCAGGTTCCTGCCCCCCTTATGCACTAGTCACCGTTCGGACTAGCTAGACTAGCCCTCGTGATTTACCTCTTCCGTGTTAATCCTGGGACAGATTAGCGGGGGCGAGCGTTTCGCCTTTTGCCATCAAGACATAATGTAATTATAACAAGGGTGCAAACTGTGTGATACAAACATTCCATGCATCTTATTCGCATGCAACAAGAACAACCTGCTTCCCGACATTCTGACCAGTGAAGAGTCCAACGAAGGCCGATGGAGCTTTCTCTATGCCCTCAACAATGTCCTCGACATAAGTCACCTTTCCTTCCCTAATGTATCCAATGATCGTCTCCAAGAACTCAGGATACAAAGGCTTGTGATCAGGCTCAATGAATCCTTGTACGCGGAGGCGCTTTGACAAGATAGCCATTATGTTATATATACCTTCTGTTTGTGTGAGATTGTACTGAGATATCAGGCCACAAACAGCAATGCGGCCATGAACTTTCATGTTTAACAACACAGCATCGAGCATTTTGCCACCAACGTTTTCAAAGTAGATGTCTATTCCATCAGGAAAGCACCTAGAAAAACATAGATATATGCAGTATTAGACTTGAACATGTTTTTTGTTCAATGTATATAGCACTAAAAATAGAAGCATACATAAACAGAAAGTTATATTCCTGGCTCATGTCACATAGATGGCTAGGATTGGGGACAGGCTAGAAGCTGCAAGAAAAGTATCCTTGGTTGTTGATTGTTTTCACACAGATTAATAAAATATTTGGAGTTTGAAAGCAAGTCTCAGATATTTTTGTTAAGATAGCATCAAGATTTTGTGATCTTAATACAAAGTGTTCAAATACCCAGCGAATGAATTGAGGTAGCAAATGTCACATGCTTTCTTTAAGTTCCTTTACAGTAGGCATAGAAATATAAAGGGAAAACTTTAGTATTGATTCAAGTCATTTTGTTTAAGTGGCAAAATAAGATGATTAGAGCCAATAGGATGTAAGAAATTTTTTAGCATTGATCCTATGTTGTTCAATGTTTCAAACAAATCATAATTCTTAAAACTTCTATATCTCAGATATTGACCTTTTTAAGGCAGCATCAAGATCTTTCTCCTCCTTGTAATTGAAGGCATCATCAAAGCCTAATTTATTTTTCAAGAGATCAACCTGAGTCAAGCAAAGGAAACCAATTACAAATCAGAAAACCAGAAGACATGGTATATTTATGAATACCTTCTCTTTGCTACCAGCACTCCCTACTACATAGCAACCCAACAACTTCGCAAATTGGCCGACAAGTTGACCGACAGCTCCAGATGCTGCTGATACATATACTGTTTCTCCTTTCTTCGGGGAGCATATGTGATTAAAACCAACATAAGCAGTAAGGCCAGGCATTCCTGAAAAATAAAAAAGAGGAAACTCACATCATCATCAAAGCATGTTTCTCCGCAGCTATTGGGCTCAAAGCAGTGGAATCACAGAAAATAAATCCATTCATATACAGCAGCTGATCATGAACCAATTGGTTGGCAACAAACTGCTTGTCGATGGTGACATATATATTTCAAAAAATGTGGAGTTCAAACGAATCTTAACTGGTAAAAATTTTCAATTCAAGGTTATCTACTCGAAGCTTGTCTAGCCACTTTTATTTTATTTTTTTATCAAATAATGCTGGATGAGTAATATCCATGATATAAGAATACATGAGATTTCAGATATAAAATATGCAGTTCTCCAACTAATATTTAAATTCATATCAACAACCGATAAAGGTGTACATAAGTACCAATTATATGCATTGTAAAAAATGAATAAGTTTCTCTATGGTGTATGCAGTGTTAGAGGATAATTTGCTATTTACCCAGAATCCCTGTGTAATAAGAAAGTGGTATGTCGGTATATTTTATTTTAGATAACCCTTTTGGTGATTCCACCACAGTGTATTCTTCCCACCCAGTAATTCCCCACACCAAGTCTCCAACCTTGAAATCTGGATTGCCAGAGTCAATGACTTTGGATACACCGTAACCAACAATTACCTGCACATTATGAGAAATGTCATGAACACTAAAATATCAGTTAATAATGTTCGCCATACCTGCTTGATCAGAGGAAAGAATAAATGATCTTTTTATTTTTAACTCAAGCCTACAAACAATTGGTTCATGCTAACAGATGTTGATAAGGGTCAAATGATTAGTACAAGTAATTCTACGACATTTTAAAGTTATTTGCAAACCCCAGTGCCACAAAACTGAGATTATTAACTTTCTTGATAAGTAAAATTATACAAGCAACAAAAGTACGTTGAAAAAAAAAATTGATTGACCACATGACAAATTTTATACTTACTGATCTGGAGACCTGTGGGAAAATGGTTATATTTACCATATGCTTGGTACAAGAAAGAAAATGGTATATAGATCAGGAACCTATTTAGTAATGTTTAATATTTATCACCACTGGATTATCAATGAAAATAATGGTGAACTATCAATATTCTTTCAGCTGAGCACAAAGTAGTTTGGAGGAAAAATAGACTAATCTACTGGGCCACTGGCAGTGTAGATCTCTTAGAAGCATGGAACCAGATAAATAGTAAAGCATACAAATCTATGCTCAAACTGAGTTAAAGAATTTGCATGGCAATTTTCTGTACTTAAAGTGCATAATCAAAGTTATTCTGAAAAATCTTGCCCATTTGAATCAAATTTTTTAAGGTGAGCATTTTGCATCAGAATGTCTCTTTACTGTATGAACTTGAAACTAAAGCCTCAAGTTATATCTTTCATAATGACAGTAGTACAGCACACTATAAAAACTTATCAGGTATTATATCAGTACCTAAGCATTATTTATTGCATAACCAACAAACTTAAGATTCTAAACTCTGTATCCCACTATTAATTAATGTTCACATCAAGTTGTAGTTAGAAGTGGCACCATCAATTGAAGGCTCTAATGTGCTTTGATTGCATTATTTCTAAGGTACTGTTCGTTTACTTCCCTTAATTTTATATTGCGGGATAATTAATAGTGGTTTAGAATGAGATTCAATCTTACTCATTGCTTATAATAATGTAAATGCTGATGAACAAGGTGGTTTGCATGATAATTAATAATTGAGGGGTGATGACCTTTTGGGAAACATGAAGCTAGTGAATTGTTTATGTTCCATTCGCACCAATTATCAGATTACACCATTTATGTATCTACTGTGGGCAAGGGCGGAACCAGAATTTTTTTTATTGGGGGGCTGAATTTGATTTACAGGTTAGGGTTTGATTTAAAATGGGGAAAAGGAAAAGAAGGGAGGAAGAGGGAGAAGAAGACTCTGCTTCTCCAGCAGCTGGACTGTCGGAGGTCGGAGAAGAAGACTGGGGGTTGAAAAATAGTCCTCACGGTCGGGAACCACCATATTAGGCGATTCCGACGAATTCATGAGGGGCTAAAGCTCCCCCTAGCCTCCCATGTAGTTCCGCCCCTGACTGTGGGATACTTCTTATCTGACACATATATATCTTATCTAGCATCATTATACTACATATCTAATCAGATTAAGAAGTATAAAAAATTGGGAATCCATTCACTCTCTTCCTTTTCTCTTTTCCCTTTTCCCTTTTCCTAACTTATTCGTGAAATGGCATGTGATTTTAATTAGATTTCCAAAACTAATGGCAGCTAAAAGAATAACAAACTTGTGTAAAGAAAATTCAACTCACTGGGAAACCGATCAAACAAAACGCAACTAGAAAAAAAAGAGAATTACAAGAACGAAAGCGCAACACTAAAACAACCAAAAGGAGGAAATTTTGAACAGAGGGCAAGGAAAGGGGCAAGAAGGAGAAGCAAAGGGACGCAATCCCTTCACTTTCTTACCGATCCAGGCTCGTAGGAGGGTATGTAGCTGGTGGCGACGCGCTTGGACATGCGGCTGCGCATGAAAGGGTCGCAGGAGAGAAAGAGGTTCTTGAGCAGCAGGGCGGTGGATCCCGGGGGGAGCTTGGCTGGCACGGTGGCGGAGGTCAGGATCATGTCGTCCTCAGACGGGAAGCCAGTCACGTAGCTCTTGAGGAGGATCCGCTTGTTGCTCAGCTCCTCCGACGCCATTCTTTCCAATATTTCCTTCGATCTTTTTCGCTGCCTACTGGAATGCGTGTTGCGTTTAATTTTCAGTTCGAGGTCAGGTTTTATTTTATTTTATTTGTTTTTTGATGATTTTACTTGAATCGATTAATTTAAAAAATATAGATTCGATTTTAATAAAAAAATATATATCAATTATTAAAATAAATTAAAAATACTCACGGTCATAAAAAATAAAATATTTTAATATTTTCGTTAATTCATTTTAAAATTAATAAAAATAAATAAATCATAAAAATTAATTTATTAATTCAAATAATAACTAATGTACGAAATTAAAAATACTCACGAACCTTCGTCCATGCGGCTCATATTTTTAAAATTACGATTCCGTGACAAAAAAATTCCCACCGTCCTATCACAATTAATATTTAATTCTTAAATATTTAATTAATTATTTAAAAGATTTAATATTTACTTTTCCCCGGAGCGAGGTCAGTTTTATTGGCAAAGGCATTTGGCTACAAATTAAATAATCTGGACGATTTAACGGAATAGTTCATTACGTCAAAACTCAGGCTGAGGATACGAGGCATCGTTTCTTAAACGGGAAAAATAAAATAAACCTTTTAGACAATTACTCCAACGGATTCTGAGTAGAAAAGAATACATATATATTAAATTTATTGTATGTCATTTTATCTAAAGTTATACATTTTTTTCTAGTAATTTGAGAATTGAGAATGAGGATCGATCAATACTGGAGAAGGGCTTAGTCCACTCCATGGTTATCAAATTGGGATTGGACTTTCACCTTTCACCAATGTAATACAAGTGATGACTTTCGCATATGGAGGAAGAGATGAGTACTTTAGTCCGGGGCAATAAGTACAACGGTTAAATTTTTTAAATAATTAATTAAACATCAAAAAATTAAATCTCAACTATATATATTATAAAGATTTTTCTTTAACGAGATGATAATTATAAAAATATCGATCGTTTAAATGAATCTTCGTAAATACTTTTTAATTTATCCTAATAGTCGATAGAAATTTTTTATAAAACTAAATCAATCATTTTTAAAATTAATTAATTCAAAAAATTAAATATTTAGATTACTAAACAAAATATAGATGTGTAATTATAATTTTTTTTATTAATTTCATTAATTAAATTATTTATAATAACACTGTATTACTAGCCTGATCAAATGATAAGTTCTCAACAAACATAGATTATTCAGTCGCTACGTGCAAGAATAAATTTGAAAATGACCTATGTTTCTGCGTTGGACTCCTTGACAAATGAACCATTGGCAAGCTAGATAGCTAGCTGATCAAGCCTCCACGGGTTAACAAATAGGATGAGGAACTTCAAGAGAGTTTCGTCGACCCTGGAGAGAAAAAGAGAGTCGGAGGATTAGAGGGAAGGCCGGGAGGATGCCCAACGCGATCACTCCGATGCTCAAGTCAGTGATCGAAAAAGAAAGAGTCGACAGACAATGAAACAATAGTAGGATATTTTTGCATACCTCTTGTCTGTATGAATAGACTTACTCTCTCAGTGGTGAGGGAGAGGTTAGTGAGAGAAGCTCCAACTTCTCTCTAGGATTCTAGGTGCTTCGGTGGGGAAAGCTTGCTATGGACAACCCTCTTCATGGCCGGAGGTGGTTTTCTTCCACCTAACCGGTAGTTGGAGAAGGAGTGTTGTGCTTGGGAGGACTTCATCAGAAGTGGAGGTCATTCTCAGAGGTTTTTGGAGGGCAAACAGCTAGGTAAGGGCTTATGTTTGTGAGTTTTTGGCAAGACAAAGCAGTACCGTAGTTTTTTGAGTAGTCTGGTTGTGTGGGGCATTGTCCGGGGAACTCCGGCGAACTCCGGCCATCTTCTCTGGTGAAGTGCTGCCCACTCCCTCCACAACTCAAGTGTCAAGTGGCAAGAGGAGCTTGGGCGACAAAGCACTCACTTGGGGCTGGTTAAAGTGCATTAAATGATCAAGACATTCATTGGGTGACTTGGGTGGCTGATCTCATTTCCAAGATCCAGTTGTGCATTTAATTCATCATGACCAATAAAAAGAGGAAGGAGAAGACTCAATCTAGTCAAAAGGGCCCTAGGGAGGTGGCAAGTCAAAGTGAGGTGGCAAATCATGCTTCCTATGTGGCATCCACGGAGGAACAAGACAACCAACTAATTGAAGATGACATGGAGCAGCATGTTGATGTCGACGAAGGGACTGATGTGGAGGTTGATGATGTGACAAACCAAAGGGATGATCAGGAACCTACTGACTTCCCCTAGCAATTGCCAACCCAAGAAAGGAGAGCTACATCACTGGAGAGGGCTGAAAATGCGCCGGAAAGCGAAGAAGAAGTTGTTCCAACAAGGGCCAAGCGAAGACGAAGAACGCCATGAGTCTAGATCAGTATGAGGCCAAGCGAGAAAGGTTAGCATTTGATTATGATGATATCGACACCATGGAGGATGCAATGGGGTTTTGTCTTGTTGGGTATTTTATGGGAAGGCATTCGGGCCAAAATGGAGTTGTGGCGATAACATCTCGTTGGAGGGTTCGCTACAAGTTCTTCATGCACAAAAGCGGGTGGGTTGTGTTTCAATTCGACACCAAAGAAGATAGGGACAACACCTTGCAAGGAGGCCCATACTTTGCATTTGGAATACCCATCTTCTTGAAGATCATGCCAAGTTGTTTCTTGTTCGATGAGGATGAAAGGTTTGTCCCGACTTGGATTAAAATACATGGTTTACCGCTGGATTGTTGGACGCAAAAGGTATTGAGCATGATTGGTTCGGAGGTAGGGAAGCCCTTGTACATCGACAAGTTGACAAGAACAAAAGAACGGTTGGAGTATGCTCAGCTCATGGTACCGATCGTCGGTGAACGGGTTTATGAGGTTCCGATAACGTTGCCCACGGGAGTACAACTTGACCTCAGAATACTCTATGAGATGGTCCCAGATTTCTGTGAAGAGTGTCAAAGAATTGGCCATCGGAAAGAAAATTGTCGCAAGGGTGCAGTCCCAACCAGATAGCAGCCCCACTGCGAGGAACAGGGAGCTGCAGCGGCTCCAAATGCTCAAGGGTTGGTCGTCAGAGGTCCCAATCAACGAGGGGCCGTAAAAGATCGAGGTATCGAAGGCGCACGCGACAAGAATGGAGGCAGGCTCAAAATGGACAAAATGGTACAACAAGGACTGATGCAAACACGCTAGCAATCGTGGAGGTGCATGATCTGATTCCGATTGCGGTGGAGCATCCTATGGGTCGACGGGAAGCACCACGGACAGCGGAGACACCTCCTCTGTAGGAGCAGGTTGGACCAACTAGAGGGGGTGAATAGCCTGCAAAATAAATTTAGACTTTTCTCTTACTTCTTACTTGGTTACAACCGAAGTGGTTGTTAATCCAAGGCAAAGAACAACTCCACTAATGAACTCCTTCAGGCGGAGTAGCCTCTTACAGACGTTGAAAGCACAAACTGTCACGCCCCGGGAGGGTATTTATCCGACGAAAATCGGACAGCACCTCCCCTGTACGGGTGACAATTTTCTGAATACACAATACACTAATAATAATACCCAACACGGGTATGTACAACACATGCAAATATAAGCATAAAAATTAAAATACCCCACTCGGGTATGCACAACCACGCAGTTTATATCACATCCTACTTAACAAGAAAGGAAATAACCAAAAACAAGCCCACTCGGCTTATAACGGAAAGAAAATCCAAATAGTAAGCCTACACGGCTTATACAGAAGTAAAACTCAAGACAGTAAGCCCACACGGCTTAATACAGAAGTACAATCCAAACATAAAGCCCACACGGCTTATAACGGAAATACAACCAAAGTCCGAAACAAGAAAACTCATACGATAAGTCCTACAATCGTAGGAAAAACAGCGGAAATAGTAAAT
>JBBUKS010000059.1:1583159-1593673 GCA_038050645.1 Hedychium gardnerianum | reverse complement strand
CCCTAGTAGCCAGGTTCCTGCCCCCCTTATGCACTAGTCACTGTTCGAGCCGGTTAGACTAGCCCCCGTGATTTACCTCCTCCGTGTTGGTCCTGGGACGGACTGGCGGGGGCGCTGGGGGCGAGTATTTCGCCTTTTGCCACAATTGAGCCATCCACAGCCGAATCAGAGTGATGCGACTAATTGAGCACTCCTTCGGGAAAATGCTAAAGTACAAGAAGCATGATTTGAGGTGGTGAGGCAAATCATTATAACTCTACAAGATATCATGATAGTTTCAAGCTTCGGATTGTTAGCCAACTCAACGTGAAGATTATCATGCAACGTCGTCCATTCCAACACACTGTTCTTTATTTGGACAGGAGACCAGCTAGCATCACGATTCCCAGGGCAACCCTTGGCACACTCTCACTATTTCTTGAGAAATAACATGCAATTCTGGAGGGTTGGCTGCACTAGGGAGGGATCTGAAGGCTTTTTGTTTTTTTGTAGAACAAGGACCAAGCAACTATTGGAGGTAGAGATTCTAGATTATTTTAGGGAAAGCCTGTAATCTAAATTTTTTATTGATAGTTTGATACTAAAATCTCGAAGTAATATCATGACTTTGAACAAGCCGTCAGCCCTTGTTTTGCTTCGGAGCTACACGCAAACTTTCTCGCCATCATCGTCTCGTCGACCACCATGCAACCTAGAACGGAGATTTCTAGGAAGTTTTGAGCTCGATTCCAATCCTAAATCGCGAAGGCGAGGGTGAGTAAATTTTTGATGGTAATTATTTTTGTCACTTAATATACGCCCCCCTCCCAAATTTAAAATCCTAGATCCGCCCTTGCTTATGGCCACTTATCAGTATTATTACTCGAAGTTTTTGCCCAAAACATTACATGTCAAGAGTATGGTATTTTTGGACACATGTCTGAGTAATTTGAATCCGCAGGACGAGGAAGTATAACTTGGACTAGGTGTGACGTAATCAGCCTAATGGAGACTGACACATAGATCATGTCCTGAATCAAGTGATGAGTGAAAGGTACGAGACACGACTCACTATAGCTGCTGAAAGATTCAGAAGTAGTTCTGGGATCAACCATTGATTTTTCGGTCAATTGGGGATCATGATGTACTACTAGGTGTCACTCATGATCTATTTATAATTAATGATTAATTACGAATGACCAACATAATCGGAAATTTATAAGGTCACACGCACTACGAGTATATTCGAAAGACATAAAATGAGTTTGAGAATTGAATTCTCAGATAAAGAGAGATTAAGTCTGGTTGGACTAGATGAAGGGCAAATATGAAAGATATTTTGTCAAAACGGAAGCGCGGATGAGTCATGTCTTTTGAAAACGAATTGGACCTTCTTTAGTTTAATTATAAACCAAATTGGTTTACTTTTAATTAAATATGGTTTGGTTGTGAACCAAGATGGTTTAGTCTTGAACCAAATTTAAAGCTAACGGATGAGTTTGAACGTGCTCTTCAAACCCATTAAGAAATCTATATATAGATTCAGGTAGAAGAGAAATATATACTGAACTTGGCTTAAAACTTAATTGTTAAGTTTTTGATCTCTCCTCTCTCTTCTCCCTCTCTTGCCGCAGCTAACCTCAAAGAGAAGGTTTCCTTGCACCGCCGTTGTCGGCTCTTGCTCCGCCGGCTATGGGTGTTCCTCCCGTCAGTTGTTGAACCGACTGTGGTTGTCGTCACCATCCCATGCTGTTGCCCAGTCATCCCACGTCGCCGCCCAAGGACAGCGGCAAACTTGAAGGAGGCTACTGCCATCATCGTCCAGACCTTCCCCCAGCCCCTAGCCACTGTTCCGGCCAAGAAGTCCCGACTGGACTTGTTGTCCCACCGTTGCTGGCCACCCAGTATCTTTCTTCAGCCGCTGAAGGTCTTGTTCCGGCACCAAAGGTTGCTGTCGAAACTCCAGTGCTGTCGGACTTGCTGCCCCCTTTGCCGGTAGTAAGTTGACCACCTCGGACAGTAGCTATACGCCTGTCATCTTCCTCGTTTCGTACCATCGGGTTGCCTTGTGTCGCCGGGTATCAAACCGAGTCCGGGACTCTCTCTTGGATCGCCTTGTCTCTGTTCGTCGGCTAGTACCGAAGACGGAATCGAGACTCGTGACTTTGCGAAGTCATCTTGATGATTGGTCGGCATGGATACGAATAAAGACGAGGCTTCATAGCGTCACTGGTTGATGTCATTTCCACTCCACGTCATCCATCATGTATAATTTAGTTTTATAAAATTTTAATTATGTGATTAATTTATGTCTGATATGTTGTACCCTGTATGCGCGTGTTGTAATAAAATAATTTATTATTTTATTTCTGTTACATGTTTTACGAAACGTGTCCAATACATGTATCCATCGAACTCTCTAACAATTGATGCCTAAGCCACAAGGCTTAGGGGGAGATTTGAAATTTCTTCTTTATAAAAAAATCTTTATTTTCGAAAATAATACTAAGCAAAAACTTAGAGTATACGTCTTATCAAGGAGTAAATAAGACATTTTGAACGTTCACATCCTATTAATCTCCGAAGATCATGTTGGTGCCCCCTTGTATGGGATGATTGTCAGTATTTGACCTCTTACAAGGTGTTCCATTTTCTTCCTAAGAAAGTGAATCACATTGGTTTATGGTGTAGATTTTTCTCATATGTATGTCCATCCTCTAAGACTTTGGGAGTCATGTTACGGGACCTCTCTCCAAGCAACGCCTTCTCGAGACCAAGAGAGACCTCATCCATGAATTGGTATTGATGACATGCTCAATTTTTCGACCTAACTTCTGACAATCCTAGGAGTTATAAATATAATCGGATTGGTGTCACTTAGTCCCTTTCTCGAAATGCAGGAGTCGTTGCAACATTTTATTCTCTTCACTAATCTAGAAAGCTCTTTTTTTTTTTGGATACTTTCAAGAGCACATAAAAGGCAAATTAAGTGTCCCAAGAGCTCGATCTTTCATGGGGCTTATACTCTACCCTTCTTTCTCCCTTCTTGGTGAGCTCAACTTCTGTTCACTTTGTTTTATCCTGTAGCTTTTCTCAACCTTAGTGTACTTCTTGGCCCATTCGATGAGCTTATTGTAGTGGTATGGAAGCCTCTTCGTTAGGGATTGAAAGAATTCTCCCTCCTAAATACCTTGAGATAAAGCACGAGGCAGTACCTCGAGAGTGGTAAAAGGTACTATAGAGTTGCCTAGGTGAAAGCATTGGTTTAGATTGAATACAAGAAAGATCTTCTGCTTTAGATTGAATAAACTGAGAAAGATCGTTTGATTTCTATTGTTGCTAGCAAATGATGTAGAAATGCCAAGTTGAACTCATCAAAAAACTAAATGATGTTAGGTTTCAACATGTTGAATTATTACTAAGCTGACCCAACTAAAGTCTGGCAGAAAGACTCAATATTTTATTCCATCCAGACACTAATGCAACATGCGACATCCTCAAATTTGCATGTTTGGTTCTCTGGATTAATTGTGTCGTTGTACTCTCTCACTTGTGATAGTCTAAAGTTAGTTGGTAACTTTCAACTAAAAGTTTTGTCGAAAAGAGAGTTCACATGTGCGACGCGATTCCTCTCATTAGCCTCTAGACCTTTCGAAGGTCATCCAGTAGATATCTACTGTTGCTAGGGCGAGCACGCCCCCTCAGCAATCTGGATTGTGGATTATTTTCCACGCGAAGCTTCTGAAACGGGAGATTTTCCGGGTACTGCTCCTTCGGAGAACGTTCTTCATCATCGTCGTGATCAGCTAGGTCAACTGCATCACAGTGAGGGGTCCCACTAATGTCTCCAAATTTCGGCCCCAACATGCTAGCTATGAGTGACAAATTTGTTAACAGGGTCAATTTTCAACAAACAAACGTATATTCTAATCATGACTCCTCTCACTTCAAATCACTTAAAGAATCATAAAGGACACTTGGAATCATCTTTTTACTATCATAAATATTCCGTCAACGAAATATTACGAAGTCAAGAACGACAAAAAAAAATCAGAAAAAAAGAACCGGCTTTGCCAATTTCGGCCCGGACATGAGGCCGAGTAGTCTTCTCCAACGGCCCAAACCACATCCATGACCGGGTCAAATATAGGAGCAATTTGATCACACCGTACAACGTTGATCTGGACATCATGCCCTGATTTCAATCCAATCGGTTTCGGTTTCCATTACCAATTTTGTTTTTTCTCCCCTTCCCTTCCCTTCCCCGCCCCTCCCCCCAACTTAATCCCCTGCCTCCTCGTTCCCGAGAAGCGACGGTTTCTGCCTCTCCGAGCCCTAATTATCCCCGCAGTTCGCCTCCTGCTCCTTGCCTCCGATGGCGTTGGTCGGCGGAACCCTCGCGTCTCCTCCGTCTGATTCCGTTGCGAACGGTTGCGGCCCTACCGATCTCGAGGACTCCGTCCTCCGCTCAGGCGTCCGGACGGGCCTCAAGCGGGAGCTCGCCTTCGCTCTCAAGGCGCAGTCTCAGATTTCCATCTCCCTTGGCCGCACCCGCTCTGGTAATTCCCGGTCCGTCCCCACCTCCGCTGTTTGCCCTCGTGAGAGCAAGCGTATGAAGAAGCACGCTTCGGATCTGACGCCCGTTGCCTCTTCGCATTCGCCTGCTGATCCTCTGATGGCGGTCGAATCTTCTGCGTCTTTGGATCCGGTTGATTCGGATGCCAACGCGTCGATTGAAGGTAAGACTGCCGACTTGGTGAATGTTGTTCCCATGGAGCAGGCGGATGCGGAAGGAACTCCCTTGACGAGGGACGGTAAAGTGCAATCTGTGGTCGATGTCCATCCTCCTCCATTGAACTCCATCATCTTGGCTCTGGGATCTTGTTCGAGTAACAAAGCTAAAGGAATTAGGCGTTCTTCTTTGATTGTTCCAGCAGAGTTTGAGGCAAGAGGGAGAATCGATAATACATCAGTATCTCCTCAAAATCTGGATTCATTGGTAGAGTCGGATAATACCCTTGATGGCAGTGGCAAAATATTGGACAATGAGTCCATTGGAAATGGTTGCGTTGATGACTTGGTTATGGTTGATGCCTCCAATGAACTGGAGGCAGAAACTTCCAGAACAGGGAACCATGTAAAAATTACAGGGTCACCAATTAAAGGTGTATCAGAGGAATCAAATATTGTGTCAATTCCGGTATTAATTATGGATGAGGGAGGCTTTCCCGTAGGAAGGTGTCCAGATGGAATAAGGATAGACAATGGTTCATCAAAGAAGACTTTTGTTAGGAGGTTTACAAGGTCGGCTTTGAAGGTGACTTGTACCGAGCATAAAGAGACCTCTGTGGATTCTCATATTACAATGAATGGTCACTTCAGTCACAAAGATAGCAATAACCATGTTTTGAGCCCCTTGAGAAGATTTACAAGGTCAGCTGCTAAGGGGATATCCAGCATCACTAGCACAAGCAGTTCTTCATCAGGATCTGAAGATAGCAAAGGTGTTGTAAATGCTGCAAGTTGTTCTTCAATGTTGACACCTAATAAGAAAATGGAACTAAAGATGTCAAAGAAGATAACATCAACAAAGGTTCCCAGTAACATAAGGGAATTGCTTTCCACTGGTTTGCTTGAGGGGTTGCCCGTGAGTTACAATGCCTCTTGCGGTAAGGTAAGTTTTATATTTGTTATTTTAACTAATTAGTCTGTTTGAAGGTTATGTACTGCTATATTTACCTGCAATAACAGTGCATAAATTTCATTGTTTGGAGCATTTTAAGACCTGATTTTTCCTGCATTATTAATATCGGTTAATTAAAAAATATATCATAACCTTATCACTTTTAACAAATCTGAATTTACTTTTCAATTTTATCAAATCTTTCCTAAACCATTTGATTCTCTAACAACTCTATTCCACCAATAAATTTGAATCCAATTATGGCTTTCATCTACTTTTCATTGCTTCTCTTCCCTGCAATTGGTCTCCATTGTCGAAAACTAAGTGTCATTTTTCATGTGATAATTAAAAATGAATAGCATACTATTGGATTCAATTTTAAAAAATGTTAAACCTAAGTGTCATTGTTGTTTGTTGATATGACGATTGAATTTAATAAACTTTATCATATTTTAAAATATCATGTCAATATTTATTTGTAAATGAGTAATAATTTTAATGGAGGGTTAGAATTGTTAGAGATAAATCTGTTAAAAGTGAAAGGCAGAGATAAAATTTATCAAAAGTGATATTGGTTTTAGCCTTATTTCTAGATGTTCTTGTACTTTTCCCTCTTGTTCTTATGGTAAATTGTGGTTTCCCTAAACTTCATTTTGCAAATATCTTTCCTATATTTCTTTCATCTAGAAGTTTGCTGTATTCTCATTACAGCAGGTAGCACTAAGAGGTGTGATTAAGGGCAATGGCATACTGTGCTCTTGTGCTTCTTGTGATGGTTCTATTGTGAGTATTTTATTAGTTTGATTTGGTCATCTGATAGGGTGGCATATAGAACTGAGAAAGATTAATCTTTTCTATTTGTCTTTGTTTATCAGGTTGTTTCAGCATATGTATTTGAACAACATGCTCATAGCACAAAAAAACACCCAGCTAATTTTATTTTCTTGCCAAATGGGAAAAGCCTTCATGATATTGTTAAGGGATGCGCCAGTTCACCTTTGGACATGTTGGAAGCTAGAATTCAAAATGCAATAGGTCAAGTCTCTTCACAGGGTACCTTTACTTGTCAAAAATGCAAAGGTGATTATTCTCTTAGAACCGACACAGTGATTTTATCGTTCTTGGTTTCTTAATGATCATTCATATCTTAGGGCCAATAGTTACTCCGGCAAAGTTTGGAAATTTTTGTGATTCATGTCTGGAATCACAACAACCTCCAAGAACTCCAAGCCCAATACATGGAAGTACCTTCACAAAAGGGTACGCTATTTGGAATTGATAAACATCTATGTTTATTGGAGTGAATTTATTTGACATCTATTGAATGTGCAATTTTGGTAAAGTTATATGGAGATGTTGTATACTAATTCTCTCATTTTTCTTATGTCAAATCCTTGTTTGGCAATAATGGTATTAGTTTTCCTTGTTAGGCAATCTGCAATCATGGTATTAGCTCCTGAGATAATCTTGGCTATTTTTTATGGAATTTTAATATTCATTTCCTTCTATTATTATCAAAGAGAAGGAAGCAATGGAGCATCGATATGAACTGATCTGTCATTACCATTTACTGAATAGAAGTAAAAAAAATCAGATGCAAACCCTAAGGGTGTGGTTGGTTTAACGTGAACCATGCTTGTTACCCCTATGAATCCAATAACTAGGCATGCAAGAGTATCATATCCGCTTCATGTGGGGATCTATAACTTAATCAAAAGACCTCTATTTTAGTAAAATGCAATACTGGAAAAATCATAATAAAGTTTGTAACTAATAAAAGCATAAACGTAACTTGATATCCTTCCCCTCACAAGTGTTGATGTTGCTATAAATTCCATACTATTTTTTTTCAATTTATTTACTTTATTTTTTATTGGACCTAATTATAGTCTTAAAATCTAGACTTGTTTCATGAGTATCAAATGTACCAAGTACATAAAATGGCTTTGATTTGTTAGCATCCTTAATAGCCTCATTGATTAATAATTAAGAATGCAGTTGGACAATTATTTTAGTGGCGTCAATAAGTTAAATAGTAAGAATATAAGCACTAATTTTGGATGGGAAGTCTGCCCATTTAGATAGGGCCATTCATCTACTTGCTTCAAGTTGGGGTTGTTGCACCCCCATCCCACAATGTGGATAGGGTCTACTAATGAAAATATATAAACTCAAATGAGGGAATGATGGGACATATTTTTTGTTTGCTCAATTTTTTCTAGTTGGTACACAAAAAATGATATTTAACTATTTAGCTCATACATATATAATTTATCTTGCTTTTTAGCTCCCCTTGCCAAAGAAACATGGTGGGGGTAGTACCGCAAAGAAGATTGTACTTTAGGTCAATAGTGGGGAGATTTTCGTCAATGACTCATTCTACCTCACTTTGCTTCTTATGTTGGTGAAGATGGGAAGTTAATTTCCCACTTTGCTCTATTATCATCTTTGGATATAAATAAATATTTTTATAAAAAAGATGAATTTTGTTATGAACTATTTTAAGATACACCTACATTTATTAATATCTATCTATAAAAAAAAGGAAAAAAAGATAGAGCTTATGAGCACCAAAGTTGAAACATGTATCATTTATTTGTCCCCAAAATTTTAATTTAGAGTTCTTATATCAATCCTTTTATGACACTATATCGTGTTAAAGTGCCTAGTTTACATAATTCGTATCAACGGAAAAGTTAAATAAAAATATCATTAATTTTATGTGCATTCTATTACATATATTTAAAATCCGACAATGTTAGTCCTAAGCCCGGATGAAAAAGTTGAGGGTTGCATTAGGTTATTAGCTAACGTCAAACACAAGCAAATGTTCTATCAATGGATCCATTAAACTATTGTGCTAATGCTAGGTTGTTCCCCGAAAGGAACGCATTATAGGGTCTGATTGTAATGTCTCGATAAGGACTGCTATATGTTTATGAGAACTTGAGTGTAGTGTTAAATATACAAGAGTTTTCACACCATAAGTTGGATAAGTATAAATATTATAGGTTTATTGATCGTCTTAGATTTGGAAGATGAAACATAGGAACGCTCACCGGTAAAGTAACGAAGGTAGTAGATATGATGATTAGAAGAAGAATTAATATTTTATGTTTACAAGAAATAAAATGGGTAGGAGAGAATACAGAGATGATAGAAAACTCAGGTTTTAAGTTATGCTATACAAGAATGAGTAAAATAAGAAATGAAATAGGTATTATTGTAGATAGTTCATTAAAGGATGAAGTGACAGGAGTAGTTATAAAGGGAATAAGATTATATCTTTTAGGATAGTGGTGGCGAAAGAAATTATTAATGTAATTATCTTATATGCACCTCAGTAGATTAGATAAAAACATCAAATATAAATTTTGGGAAGACCTAGATGAGATAATACAAAAAATTCCTTCAAACGAAATTATTTGAGTAGGAGAAATCTATGTGGGCATGTGGGAGTGAGAAATGAAGAATATGATAGGGTGCATGAGGTTATGGTTTTGGAATAAGAAATGATGAAAGAAAAATTATATTGGATTTTGCAACATCATATACACTTATACTAGCTGAAGGGGAGCCTTAGCAGAATGGTAGAATTATTGCTATGTGACCTTATAATCATGGGTTTGAGTCGTGGAAACAACCTTTTACAATATAGGATAAGACTGCGTATGATAGACTCAAATGTGGTCTGACCTTTATCCGAGACCCCACATTGGCAAGAGCTTCGTGAGTTGCATTTTATATGAACTTATACTAACTAATACGTTTTCAAGAAATGAGAATACTTGGAGACGTTTAAAAGTGAGAACAATAATTCACAATTGACTTTCTTATGGTTAGGAAGGATAGAAAAATTTATAAACATTGTAAGGTTATCTTTGGAGAAAACTTAAATACCCAACATAGGTTAGTAATGTTGCATATGCGCCTCAAGTATTGTATCAATAGAAAAAAAACATGCACGACTCTTAGAATCAAGTGGTAAAAGTTAAAGGATAGAAACCAAAGCATAGTTAAGGAGACGGTAGAAGTATAAGTATTAGGAGAAATATATGGTGACTCAAATATGACATGGGATAAAATGACATTAAAGTTAAAAATGATAACCAAGAGCGTACTCGATGAGTTAAAAGGACATGCACCACCAAGTAAATAATCTTGTTGGTGGAATGAGAAAGTATAGGACAAAATGAAGGAAAAACGAACATTGTATAAGAGTTATCATACACTTAGAAGAACTAAAAGCTTTAAAAAGTATGCAGTAGCCAAGAAAGAGGCGAAAAAAACAATGAGTGAAGTCTAGAATAAAAAGATATAGAATAAGGGGAAAGGGACATGTATAAAATTGTTAAAGTGAGAGAGCAGAAGACAAGAGATGTTATTCAAATAAGATGTATTAAAGATAAATGCAATAGGGTACTAGTAAATGATAAGAAAATAAGAGTGATGAAAGAGGTATTTTCATCAATTTTTTAATAAAAGTTTAGATGACCAACTTAACTTGGGTAATTTAAGTAGGTCATAGGAGAGGAGAGGAGTATAAAAATTTAAGTTGTTATTGTAGAATTTAAATTTAATAAGTAGAACATGTTTTAAATGAGATGCAAAATAAAAAAGTAGTTGGACTAGATAATAAGAGCGATGAAAGAGTTATTTTCATTGAACGTTTAGGCAACAACTTAACTTAGGTAAACTCCGCCCATGACGACCTACTCATGGCCGGTCCCAAGCCCGGATAAAGGAGGAGGGTTGCGTTAGGTTGCCAGCCAGCATTAAACTATGACAAATTTCAATGAATGGATCAATTACACTATAATGCTAATGCTAGGATGTTCCCCGTAAGGAACGC
>JBBUKS010000059.1:1553923-1566096 GCA_038050645.1 Hedychium gardnerianum | reverse complement strand
ATCACTCTTCCTTTCTCTTCTTTCTTTCCTCTAGCTGAGTTCTCACTCTACCTTCACTTGATTTTCTATTTTCTTTCCTTGATCCTTTAGTTATTGAACCAACAAAACCCATTATTAATCTAGATAATTGAATTTCTTAGCATATTAGTACTTGAGCACCATTCCCTGTGGATTTAATCTTTTTATTACTTGAGGACAGAATCGTATGCTTGTGATTTCCCACACATCAAAAGGCTTGCTAAGCACACATATTTTTGCTATCTAGATGGGTATTCTAGAATTTTTCAAATTCCTTTACATCCCCATGATCAAGAGAATACCACTTTTACATGCCTGTATGGAACCTTTTCTTATAGAAGAATGTCTTTTGGTCTTTGTAACGCTCCCGCTACTTTCCAACGATGACTATCTTTTCAGATTTGATTGAAGACATAATGAAAGTTTTCATGGGTGAATTTTCTGTGTATGGAATTGACTTCGACACATGTTTATCTAATCTCTTTAGAGTTTTACGGAGATGTGAGGAAGTTAATTTGGTCCTAAACTATGAGAAATGTCATTTCATGGTGAAATAAGGAATTGTTCTGGGGCATAAAATTTCTGAACAAACAATTGAAACTATACTGTGAAAGCAATGACCCAAGAATCACTTCCTTTGGTCGCACAATCACTTGAAACTATGAATGTTGCAGGAATTGAATTTGTTGATGTTGGAAGTGTAGGTACTTATACAATGGAGGCAAGGCCTAAGATTCACCTCTTTTAGTGGCACCACCACCAAAGCCAGAGCCTTTCTTATCCACATATGTATTCATGTTCGATGATTTACTCTCTTCGGTGATTGGAAATTGTAAGATTTTATTCAATATATCTAAAGCTACTTACTAATTCTTTTTCAAGCATGTTGGTGGCAAAAGTATTTTGCACAAGAATTACATAGACGACATCGTGACAAGCCTTTGAAGGAGAGCATATTTGATGAAAGACCAAGAACTCTTAGCAAGAAGGTCTAGAGGTATCTTACTCTGGCACGAGCGAGGTTTAGATGAAACCTCATTGGAAAACTTAATAAGGAGAGCACAACTACCTTAAAGTATGCGCTCCCAATTGAAACTCAAATGGGGTCGAGCTAATTACAAAAAATAAGCGCTTCTTGGGAGGCAACCCAAGTTCTTTCTTATTTTCGTTTAAGATCATCTTTTGTTTTATAGTTTTAACTTTTTATTTTGTTTCATTTCAGGGTCAATAACCTCCACAAGCTGGTCGTGATGACCATCATAGGCATGGAAGGATTGGGAGAAAAATTGATGGCAGGTCGTGCCCAATAGGCACGACCATGCCTCTCGAGTTGTTGTCGTCCATGTCTTTTCTCCAAAATCTGCCAGAGGCCGACACGGGCAGGCCGTGCTATTTTGGCATGACCGTGCCTCTCTCAAAACAGGCATTCATGCCAACCACGAGTGGGTCGTGACATTTTGGCACAGCCGTGCCTCGCGAGAGGTGAGCCACTTGTGGCCACCATGGGCAGGCCATGCCATTTTGGCATGGTTTTGCCTCTCTTATGGTGAGTCGTTCCTCCTTTTAGGTAAGCACCAGTGACCATCATGGGCAGGTCATGCCATTTGGCATGGCTATGCCTCATGGGAGGTGAGTTCCACGGGTAGGCCGTGCCATTTTGGTACGATCGTGCCTCCTTTACTCGTACCCACCACGGGCAGGTCATGCCATTTGGCACGTCTGTGCCTCCCTTTATCTCGGGCATCCTCCCTTTATCTCTTTTCTCCCATTTTCCCTAACCCAATCCCTCTACTTGTTTTTTCTTGTCTATTCTTCTTTCTATAGGATTCAAAGATGAGAAGGAATGTAACTCGACGGTGGAATGACTTATACACTTGACACACGTCACTTGGTAATCTCCCTCACTTCCTCTTTGTCCCACATCCTTCATAATATATTTTGGTTTTCATTAGGACAATGAAAGATTTAAGTTTGGAGGAATGTATATATGTTGGGTTGTCGGTCAGTTTTTGTCATATTTACTTTTGTATAAAAAATTATTCTAGTTGCATCATATATCATGTCATTATTTATTTGTTCCTCATAGCAAGATTCTCGCATGCTTATTCTAGATATTCATGTTATTGTGATAAAGCAAGCTAGAATGTTTAGTGATCTATCTTCTCCTATTAGTATATAGCATGAATTGAGCAATGTTTTTAGTGGAAAATTTTGAGTGTTGGCCTAGTTGAAAAATATCTTTATACTATGCTTGACTTTGATAGTAGATACTTCCTAAAATAGTTATGATTCATAGAACTTGACTAATATATTTGTTTTTCTTTGTAACTTCTCTATTACATTTTGGTTTCTGGATAACCTCGGTTCATGTCAACTTATTGGGAAAAATCTATACCCCAGAAAAAAAGAGAAAAAAGATTGAGTTGAAAAAGAAAATATGCACATTGAAAGAAAAAATAAGGTGAATAAAGGATAAAAAATAATTGTCGTGAGTGGAAGCTAATAAGTTATCCCTTTGAGACCGAGTTAGGTTACTGAGAAAATAAATGTTATGTTTCTCTTGATATCGAGTATTCCTTTGAAATCTTGTGTAGTTTGAGAGGCATGAACTTTGCGAGTGACAGGTAAGTGTCTATCGCCGGAAATATGAGGAGCATGTTTAGATGACGACTTTACTAGGCTTGGAGATTGACACTTGAAAAGGTTAAGTCACTCATCGCATTGAGCACAGAGAAAACTTTTACTTAGGCCATACTCAAATAATTTTGTTATCTTGCTCATTAGTGAAACTACACGATCTAATTAGATTGATTCACTAGGAATTATGATTCATTGTTTACACACATATATCTAGATTGCAGGTTTTTGCTTGAGGATAAGCAAAGGTTTTAATTTGGGAGTGTGATATGTGTAGATTATGTATACTTTTAGGAGTTGTTTGTTGCACATCTACTTGTATTTTACTGAATATGATATACATTATCTCATCCTATTTCATTATATTATCATACTTTTACTTCTTTAGTTCAGAGATCTTCTCTCTTTGAATTATGATTGACAGGACGCGATTTAGAGCAGAAATGGAGAAAAATGGACATTGTAGCAAGCTTGGAGTGAATTTAGCCAAGCATGGTCAGGCCTCACACGCATGGTCGTGCCTTCTCCAGCATTAATCATGGCACGATCATGCCTCCTAGGCACGACCGTGGATTCCCATCGGCCTCTCTAAGCTATCCAACAAGATACACGGGCAGGTCATGCCCTTGAGACACGATTGTGCCATTTTCAGACTTGGCTCCATTAAATTCCAAAAGCCTTCATGGCCCGACTGTACCTTTATCTGGAGCTAAAGGTAGAACAACCCCATCTCGGCTGTGTCTTTTAGGCATGACCGTGTCGAATTCTAGACAACACTACGGACCAAAAGTAAAAAGGTTGTAACTTCCCGCGCGTTTATAGATAACTTGAATATCTACAACTTTACTTTAGAGTGTAACAGAATAAACCACGGTCTAGCCATGATAAAAGGAATGACCATGGCTCCCAGACATGACTGTGTCGTGTCCTCCGCCAAGGCTGCAGACCAAACTTTGAACCACCATAACTTTTGGCTCGGTTAGAGTTTAGGGGCATTCAACCTATCAAATTGAAGTTAATTTCAAGAGATACAACTTTGGTTCAAAGTACAACTTGAGATAAAGTTGTATAAGGGATGAAAAATCGGGTTTTGCATAGCATAACAAATCTGGTAGATCTGGATAGTTTGGGGGAAGTATAAACAAGAAAACCCTTGCCTGACTCATCTTGGACTAGAGGGATCCTCCACCTTCCTTATGAGAGGGTTTTCCTAGGGAAAATCCTAGAGCATCCACCTTCATCTATCAAGACAATTTGTCTATCGTCGGAGCGAGGAATCCATCCAAAGACATCGGCATCACATTGATAATCATTCTCTTCTCTCTATTTCATGTATTGAGTTTTAGATTATGATTTTCTATGTATCTTGGATGTATTTCCTTCTCCATGGAGTAGATCTCCAAATTCTAAGATGTAGAAAGTAATTGTGATGTATGAACTAGAGATTTATCCATTCCATTGTTCTATGATATGTGTATGGCTTGTTCTATATGTGTTGTACCTAGTTTGTGTTTGATGTAATGTGTGTGTGGTGAATGCATGTGGATGTGAAGGATTTGTCATCATGTAGAGGAGATGCTTTAGATTGTATACTTGGGGAGCTCTTAGTGACAGAGGGTAATCCTTTAATTGGACTTTTCAAAGTCATTGCCTTGAAATGGGGGTCAATTCTCTATAAGGGATTAGCTAATTAGAGTTTAATAAGTTTTCACCAATTCAATATTAGGAAGTGACTTGTGTAATCTAGATTGTATACCCGGGGAGCCCTTAGTGACAAAGGGTAATCCTTTAACCAGACCTTCTATGTTATCTCTTCTACTTAATAGCAATGGAAGAAAATGGTGTAAGCACTCCGGTGTAACCTTCACGAGTTTATACCAGTAATTTGGTTAGAATCCCTACAAGTGTGTAAACATGGAGGGTAAAAAAGAGAGAAAAAGATTGAAGTGAAAAAGAAAATATGCACATTGAAAAAAAATAACGAGAATAAAGGATATAAAAATAGTTGTCATGAGTGGAAGCTAACAAGTTACTCCTTTGAGACCGAGTTAGGTTACTGGGGAAATAACTATTATGTTTCTCTTGATACCAACTATTCCTTTGTGACCATGTATAGTTTGAGAGGGATGAACTTTGCGAGTGGTAGGTAAGTGTCTATCACCGGAAGCATGAGAAACACAGTTAGATGACAACTTGATTGGGCTTGGAGATTGACACTTGAAAATGTTAAGTCACTCATCGCACTAAGCACGGAGAACTTTTACTTAGGTCACACTCAAATAATTTTGTTATCTTGCTCATTAGTAAAACTACACGATAGGATTAAATTGATTCACTAGGGATTATGATGCATTATTTACACACATAAAACTAGATTGCAGTTTTTTGCTTGAGGACAAGCAAAGGTTTAAGTCTGGGAGTGTGATGTGCGTAAATTATATATGTCTTTAGACGTCATTTGTTGCACATCTACTTATATTTCACTGAGTATGATCTATATTATCGCATTCTATTTCATTATATTGTCATGCCTTTACTCCTTTAGTTTGGAGATCTTCTCTTTTTATATTATGATTAACAAGATGGGATTTGGAGCAGAAATGAAGCAAAATGGACATTGTAGCAAGCTTGGAGTGGATTTAGCTAAGCATGGTCATGCCTTACAGGAATGACCATGCCTTCTCCAGCATCAATCACGGCATAGTCGTGCCTTCCATTCACGATCGTGCCTTCCCATCGGCCTCTCCAAGCTATCCAACAAGACACATGGGAAGGTCGTGCCCTTGAGGCAGGGTCGTGCCATTTTCAGACTTGGCTCCATTAAATTCCAGAAGCTTTCATGGACCAATTGTGCCCTAAAGTACAAACGTGCCTTTTTTCTGAAGCTAAAGGAAAAACACCCCACGGCTCGATCGTGTCTTTTAGGCACATCCATGTCGAATTCCAGACAACACTGCAGACCAAAAGTAAAAAGGCCGTAACTTTTCGTATGTTTGGAGACACGGGCAGATCTAACTTTCAAAATGTAGATAACTTGAAGATATACAACTTTGATTCCAAGTGTAATAGCAGAAACCATGGTCTAGCCATGATAAAAAGCATGATCGTGGCTCCCAAGCACGGCCATGTCGCTTCCTCTGCCCAGACTACAGACCAAACTTTGAACCACCATACCTTTCGGCTCAGTTGGAGTTTAGGGGCTTTAGACCTATCAAATTGAAGATAATTTCAAGATATACAACTTTAGTTCAGAGTACAACTCAAGATAAAGTTGTATAAGGGGTGAAAAACTGGGTTTGACGAAGCCTAACAAATCTGGTAGATCTGGACAGTTTGGGAGAGGTATAAAAGGGTCAAGCAAACCCTTGCCTGACTCATCTTGGACTTGGAGGCTCCTCCCCCTTCCTTGTGAGAGGGTTTTCCTCTTCTAGGGGAAACCCTAGAGCATCCACCTTCATCCATCAAGATGATCTATCCATCCTCGGAGCGAGGAATCCATCCAAAGACATTGACATCGCATTGATAAACATTCTCTTCATTCTATTTCATGCATTGAGTTGTAGATTATGATTCTCTATGTCTCTTGGTTGTATTTCCTTCTCCATGGACTAGAACTCCAAATTATAGGATGTAGAAAGTAATTGTGATGTTGATGTATGAACTAGAGATTTGTCTATTCCATTGTTCTATGATATGTGTATGGCTTGTTCCATGTGCGTTGTGCCTAGTATGTGTTTGATGTAATGTGTGTGTGGTGAATGCATGTTGATGTGAAGGATTTGTCATCATGTAGAGAAGATGCTTTGGATTGTATACCTAGAGAGCCCTTAGTGATAGAGGGTAATCCTTTAATCAGACTTTCCAAAGTCATCACCTTGAAATAGGGGTCAATTCTCCATAAGTGATTAGCTAATTTGAGTTTAATGGGTTTTCACTAATTCAATGTTAGGAAGTGACTTATGTAATCTAGATTGTATAGGCGGGGAGCCCTTAGTGATAGAGGGTAATCCTTTAACTAGACTTTATATGTTACCTCTTCTACTTAATAGCATGGGAAGGAAATTGTGTAAGCACTTCGGTGTAACCTTCACGGGTTTATATCGGTAATTTGGTTAGAATTCCTACAAGAGCATAAACATGGAGGGTAAGGAGATGAACAAGTACTAAAGATATTAACTAGCATCATAGTAAAATCAAAACCCTAGAATCAATCCCCAACTCCAACTTCTCCCTTTGACCACTTGCCTTCCCTTGACCACTTTTGCTCTAGGCCCTCTCTCAAACTCTCTCTCTCTCTCTCTCTTAAGCTCTTGCTCTCAAGCTTTCATTCGTCATCAACTAACTTTCGATTGTCTAGATAACTTGCTTTGCGAACTTGACTAGTACTTAATTAACAATTCCTATAAATCGATATTTTAATTACTTGACGATTTTACCGTGCACTTGCGGTGAGACAACAAGTTTTTGGCGCTATTGTCAGAGACTATTTTGATTAACATTAGTGATAAGCAATTTAGTTACTCTAGACATTTTTCCTTTTGTTAATAAATTTTTGCATTTACTTTTCTTGTGAATAGCTTTGCAATTTATTTGTTTTCTTTAATTCTATATTTATTTTTTGTATAAATAATTCTGTCTTGAACTTAACTTGAAAGTACATGGATTTTTTTCTTTTTGTATGCGAAGGACTATTTTTGCAGGAGATCTTTTGTCTGTTGATCCTGAGATTAACAGAACTTTAGGAAGAAGAAGAAATCTGCAAAGATAATTGGAAGAAGAACAAATTCAGTCCATTATGGTAAACAAGCCTCTAAAGGATTATGCTATTAAAGGAGATTGGACCCTATTATACATCCACCGATTTATGCTCAGAATTTCATTCTTAACCCGACATTTATTTTCAAGATTCAAGAAGATTAATTTGGAGGCTCAAATTTTGAAAATCTATACCAGCATCTTGTGAAATTTTACAGATATTGCAATACAATGAAATATGAAGGGGCCCCAGAAGACAATTTGGATATTAGTATTTACCTTCAACCTCAGAGATTCAGCTAAAACTTGGTTAAACACTTTACCACCAAGAAGCATCAAGACATGGGATGAGTCAGAGCAACATTTTTTGAGCAAGTATTTTTCACCAATAAAAATAATTTATCTAAGGAATCAAATCATGAACTTCAAGCAAAAAGATGGAGAGTCATTATACAAAGCATGGGAAAGATTCCTAGAATTATTGTACCAATGTCCACACCATGGTTTGGAACAGTGGTTGATTGTCCATATATTTTATATTGGGATTTCTTTCTCCAGTAAGACTCAGTTAGATTAGGCTGTAGGGGGTTCTATGATGAAAAAGAGTTTGAATGAAGTATATGATTTGATTAACCGGGTAGTGAAAAACATCAATGAATGGGCGGAGGAGAATTTCATGACTCCCCCATTAGAAATCTCTAAAATGCAAAGTTTTAAAGAAGGGTCAAACATCAAAGAAGAGTTATATTCAGTGATCTATAATATTGAAAACTTTAAAGGAGACAACATTCAGACCCAACATGAAACATTTAGGCACTTAAATGATGCGTTGACTACGTCGATCAAATCAAACCTTGAAGAATGTTGAATGAAGTTGTATGGAGAAGCAGTGATGAATTTGAAGAAGTATATTTTCAAATAGTAGAGAGCCCCATGGAGGCAACCTTGAATTATGGAGAGTTAGATACTCTAGATGAGGGGAATAAAGAGTATGAGCACATTAAGACACTTGAACAAGGTCTTCCTGAACTTAATGTCACACCACCCCAAGTAGAACTTAAACCTCTTCCTTCTAATCTCAAATACAAATATCTTGGGCCAAATTCTACATTCTAGTGATTGTCAATGCAAGTTTGAATGAATCAGAAACCAAAAAGTTGCTCAGAGAACTAGGCTTACATAGGAAGGTAATCAGATATATCATAGATGACATCAAGGGAATTATCCCTTCTCTGTGCATGCATAGAATTTTACTAGAAGATGATCATAAATGCTCAGTTGAACATTAGAGAAGGTTAAATCCTAACATGAAGAAAGTGGTTAGAAAAGAAGTGTTGATGCTTTTAGATGCAGGAATTATCTACCCTATCTCCGACAGTGAATGGGTTAGCCCGATTCATGTGGTTCTAAAGAAAGGAGGGATGATTATGATTGAAAATGAGAACAATGAATTGATTCCCACTCGGACAGTTACCAGATGGCGTATGTGCATCAACTATAGGAAGTTGAACAAAAAGACTAGGAAGGATTATTTTCCTCTTCCCTTCATTGACCAAATGCTTGAAAGGCTTGCTAAACACACATATTTTTGCTATCTAGATGGGTATTCAGGATTTTTCCAAATTCTTATACATCCTCAAGATCAAGAGAAGACTACTTTTACTTGCCCATATGGAACTTTTTCTTATAGAAGAATGTCTTTTGGTCTTTGTAACCCTCCTGCTACTTTCCAATGTTGCATGATGTCTATCTTCTCAGATTTGATTGAAGACATAATGGATGATTTCATGGATAACTTTTCTATAAATGGAACCGACTTTGACACATATTTGTCTGATCTTTCTAGAGTTTTGCGGAGATGCGAGGAAGTTAATTTGGGTCAGAAATGGGAGAAATGTCATTTCATGGTTAAAGAAGAAATAATTTTGGGACATAAGATTTCTGCTCAAGAAATTGAAGTTGATAAGATAAAGATAGAAGTAATTGAGAAACTTCCTCCATTGATAAATGTGAAAGGGATAAGGAGTTTTTTGGGTCATACGGGATTCTACCGACACTTTATAAAAGATTTCTCCAATATCTCTAAACCTTTGACCAATTTATTGCTAAAAGATGTTGAATTTTATTTTGATCAAAATTGTTTAGATGCTTTTGACAGGATTACAAGAGCTTTGGTGACCACTCCTTTAATGCAAGCACCGGATTGGAAACTCCCATTCGAAATTATGTGCAATGCAAGTTATTATGCTATAGGAGCAGTTTTGGGGCAAAGAAAGGACAAGAAAGTGTATGTCATACATTAAGCTAGTAAAACTATACACGATGGTCAAATCAACTATGCTACTATAGAAAAAGAATTGCTAGCAATTATCTTTGCATTTGATAAGTTTAGATCATATTTGATAGGGTCAAAAGTTATAGTCTATACAGATCACGCAGCCATTCGGTACTTACTCAGTAAGAAATATGTCAAACCCAATCTTATTAGATGGATATTGTTACTTCAAGAATTCAATCTTGATATCAGAGACAAGAAAGAGGAAGAAAATGTTGTCGCAGATCATCTATCCAAAATGTGTCAAGATATACAAGGAAAAATAGATGAACATTTGTCTATTGATGACTCCTTTTGTCATGCCCTTGAGGTGTACTTGTCCAATGATACAGATGGTACCCCCTTGTGACAAATGTGAGAGATATTGCATGATACGAGCCCACAAGACTTACACAAGATAAAACCCATGCAAGATATAAATATCCAAAAGATAGAAATAAGGACATATCCAAAGCACTAAAATACAAATAACAAATTGTGTGTGCCGGCAAGACTTAACATTGCAACAAAACATCCAAGACAAATACCAAATAGAAATCCAGAAATTCTCACCAGAGTCCATTTATTATAAAATAAATGCAGAATACAAAAAGTGCAATGAAATGAGACAGAAAGAAAAATACGAAAAATCCTCAGTATGACATGGGACAAGCGGATAGGATCTCCCAGCGATGATATATGTCAACTATCTGATATCTGAGACAAATAAATACAAAAGAGGGGTCGTGAGTTCAAATGACTCTGAAGGTATAAGAAAGATAATGCATGATAACTAAATAGTAGGGAGTTCAAAAGGTCATACAGTCTCAAGCGAAAACTCTATTAAGTATATAACAAAGTATAAAAATATAATATTATCTACAACAGTACTACCCATAATCACCAGGTGGCATATACGGACATAGTCCAATAAAGGTCACAAGCCTATCTCCACATATGTACCCTATCACAGACATATGCGAGGTATATGTACATACAAATACATCCAATCAGTACACAACTATCACATGCAAGTGTAACACACATCAAATGCATATGTAAAGCATGATCACTCCGGCGTACCACTCAAGCTTCCACGACATATGTGTGGCCGAGGGGGCGGGACGATGTCAATTGTTTGCACTCAAGCTACCACTACTCAAAGTGGCAGAGTGGTTAGGATGCAAAGTAGATATCTAGCTACAACAAGAAGGTCTCTGTCAGGATAGTACTCAAGCTACCACTACTTAAATGGTTGAGTGGCATGACAAGACAAGCTGCTCACCACTCCAGATAGCACTTACTAAGTTGCCAAGTGAGAAGAAATATGACTAATAACTCTCTCAACCACAAGGGAGACCTGATCAATAGCATGCAATGGTATGAAATGAGTAATGAAATGAGAATCACACGCATATGCAAGCATCACACAATAGGGTAAATACCACAACGTAGAACACAAATATGACTGAATGTCTTCACGTTCGAGAGTTTGTTTCAAATTAGAATCCTGCAACGTAAAACATAAATTATAACAAAGTTCTACCATGAATCAAATAACTAAACTAAATCCTAAACCAATTAGGAAACCCTAATTGGATCAACCTAATCACTTAACTAATGAATAGAATATAACTCAAGTTCTCAATTTAAATAATAAAAATCCTTAAATTAAGTAATCATTTAGCCAAATTGATACTAAATTCATTTATAAGGAAATCCAAACCACCATTAACCCTACAATTAGGTACAAATTTATAATTCTAAGATGTAGTTATGTAAGAATAACTCCAACAGCACCAGCAAAGGGCCGGAATAGTAGTGGCTGCAAAATAGGGTGGCCGGAGCAGGGTGGTCGGAGTAGATCTGGCCTAGTAGTAAGGCTGTGGTGGTGGTTGTTATCTCCACCCAATAGAACCAGAATTGATCTGGACAAAGTAAAGATGGTTGGGGGTTTGACCTAGATCTAGATCTGGACACTAGAGCAATGGAATCAGGGATGGCCAAAGAAGATCTGGGAGTTGGCAAAATTTGGAGTGGCAGAATCAAGGCCGGGGTAAGAGAATCGGGTTGAGATCTAGAGCTAGCCTCAGTGATTCCATCCGACCACTCCCATCTGGAGAAGAAGCGCTCATGGCTGGCCTTCGGCAGTAACTATCGGATGAGAGCGACTGCTTGGCCCTTGTTGTAGCGATGACAAGGGGTGGAAATGACAGTGGTGGCGTTGGGGCCGATGGGTCGATCAGGAGAGAGGAAAGAGAGGGGCTGCTAGATCGGGTAATGAAAATGAGGGAGAGAAGTTAGGAAGGGGAGGAATTTAAATAGGTTTAAATCGATTAAACCTAAGTTTAATCTTAAAGTTTAGGTTGTCAATAAATTTGATTCTAGTTAATTGAGAGGGGGGGGGGGGGGGGGGGGGGGGGGGGGGGGGGGGGGGGGGGGGGGGGGG
>JBBUKS010000059.1:1539360-1553823 GCA_038050645.1 Hedychium gardnerianum | reverse complement strand
CCGAACACTTGATGATCAGAAGTCCAACAGGTAGTTGGCAAAAGGAAAGTTCAAGTGGGTCACGATTGACCAAACACTCGGTTGGAAGTCCAACAGGGAGTTGACATGAGATGTGAAGTCCTGGTAGGTTAAGATTGATTGGATATTAGGCAATGAGAAAGTCCCGGCAGGTCAAGGATGACCGGATACTAGGCAACGAGAAAGTCCCGACAGGTCAAGGTTGAGTAGATGCTATGCAACGAGAAGTCTTGGTAGGTCAGGGTTGATCGGATGTCAAACAAAAAATATCCTAGTAGATTGAGGTCAACTGGATATCGGACAAGATAAGAATTCGACTTTGGTAAGACTGAAACAAGAGTATTAGTTAATTGTTAGGGTGTATCGATCAACTAATAGACGCAAAACCCCCAAAAATAAGGTTGCTATAGTAATTGTGCTATAGTACTGCTACAATATTTTGCTGTAGTACTCGTGAACAATACGAAACTACAGTACCAATCGATTGATGTGTTCGATCAATCGACTGGTGGCTTAGAAATTGCTAATCAATTTAGTTGTTTGATTCGACTGATGACATCAGTCAATTGATGTATGATATTAATTGACTGATGTCGATGAGGAATCGAAAAGAAGCAAGTCAATTTGATTATGAGATTCGACTGATTGCTATCCGTCAATTGCTCCAATGCAACAATCGACTGATGTTTAAATTATCGATAAAATCAAACAGATTTCAAAAGGTTCAGAAGTTGTTCAACACTATGAGCAGTTATCAAAGACTATATCAATCGATTAATGATGTGCATTAGTTGACTGATGTCTGAAATGACGCCTACAGTTTAGTTTGAGTCAAGAATTCATATAAGCCAAAAGGAAGTAGTTTGAAAGTAGTGCTCCCATCTTAAGCCAAAATTTTCATGCCAAGTTCTTACGAAGAAGTTCTTAAGCTCAAGATCCATCCTTGGTGCAAGTATTTGAACAAGAAGAAGTCAAATCCCTCAAGCAATTCATTGTAACTTCTTCTTGCTTCATTTTTTTGTTGTATAGTGTAGTACTGTTGTAAGAGGCTTCTTTGCCTCCGAAAAATATCTGAAAATGAGAAGATTTAGTGGTGGTAGATCACTAGAATTAGATCTAGGATTAGTCTCCTTAAGAGATAGATACCAAGTAAAACCAAGGTATTGTGCATATGACGTCAAGTTTGATTTAAGTATTCTGTTGCGCATTCAAATGATGAGCTCGCAATCGTGCTGAGGCGATTGAAGCTATTCACTCCCTCTAGCTCTCAAGGTCCTAACACTATATATATTATCATTGATCTTCTGCAGTATCTCACACGATCCAATATTTCGATCTTTAAGCTTATTATACTCGCCTATAGGGAAACGATCATGAGTTAATACTGTAGGATCGAACTCGATGCTAGAGGGGGGTGAATAGCGTTATGAATTTTATGAGCAAATATTTAAAGAAAATAACTGAAATAGTTGAATCAATCAAAATAGTATAGCGAAAATAAATAAAATTTAAAGACTGATTCAATCAAGTATAGCTAGATTGTAAGCATGTAAACGTTTTAACTATGACTAAGCATGCAAGTAGTTGACCAACCAAATCAGAAGTATAGACACGTATAACAATTTAAAAAAGGTGATTCTTATTTCTTATTTCTAATTTCTCCTAGGTGGAAAACTCTTATCGAAAAAGAATCTAAAAAGTTAAACACAAATTGTAATAAATAAGGCAATACTAAAACAAATAAAAATATTACTCTAGGTGTTGTCGATAAAAAATGAAGCGCAGGTTGCAGTGTGTCGCAACACATAAAGCGAAATAGTCACTAGAGCACGGGCACAAGAGATTAAGAGAAGTCATGAATGAGTTGTTTTTAATCTCTGTCTTGAGACCCTTTTTGTAGTACTCGTCCAATCGCTTGGAGCCTTCCTAGTCGCCTATGTAGGTGCTGATGTGGCTACAACTTCTATTCGATAGATAACAGTAACGACGCTATCTGGTCGCCTATAGAGAGGTCAAATCTGATCTTGATCTGACTCGCTCAGATTGTCAATAACACCACTACTCAGTTGTCTGGAAGCCTTCCCGGTCTCCTATGCACCCTGGTTCCCCCCACCCAGCTACGGTCCTGAACCCTCCGACTTCACTTGTCGAGAGTTATCACCAGCCAGTCACCCCTGAATTTCCTTCGGTCATTTAGAACTGTCAAATCACTTCCTTGCAGTTGTTATACATACTAAGTATGATATAATATTTAAAGTTACTCACACTTTACCTGATTAGATTTTGACTCATCTAGTTTGGGTGACCAAACAATTAGCTCCCAGCTGATTTTGCTTAGACTTGTTTGTCAAGCAATCATCTCCCAACTGATTCTACACACTTGGACTTATCTTGCCAAGTAATCTGCTCCCAGTTGATTCTACACACTTGGACTTGTTTTGTCGAGTAATTAGCTCTCAGCTGATTCTATACACTTGGACTTATCTTGCCAAGTTATTAGACCTCTGACCTATTTGGACTTGTCTTGCCAAGTTATCATACCTCTAACCTACTTGGACTTGATTCACCTAGCTCCCAGCTAGGAATTTCTTTGCTTGGTTAGCAACCAAGATTTTAACTGTCTAGCTTCACTCACTAGGACTTTAGTCACCTAGCTAGAAATTTTCTTGCTTGGTTCCCAATCAAGACTTGTTCACTGGTTAAGTTACCTGCACCTACATACTTGACACTAATTCATTAGATTTCACTAAATCTAATTTTAACCTTAGTCATACATAAAAAATCTTGGGTTAAATGTTATGCTCCCGGTACCAACAATCTTCTCCTTTTTGATAGTATGAAAATTAAGTTAAAGTTAGAAAAATAATCAAGAATTAACAAGAGTTGTATATTCAATGTATGATAAAGAAATAAATATTAGTGTAATCATATATAAATATATTAAAATTTAACTCCCCTTAATTAGAAATAAGTTTGGAAGTTATACTTTTTGTAAAATGTAAATGTAACTAATCCTTTTTTTTCTCTCTCTCCCTTTTTCATATATAAAAAATGGTTAAATAGGAAGATAAATTAATAAATTAAATCAGATAAATAATTTATATTGAAATAAAGTAATTGAAAGATATGCAAACTATTGAGATAAAGAAGTAAACTACAGTTCAAGCATAATCAAACATCAAGTTAACCAAAATAAGTTTAGCAACATGTGCTAATCAAGTATCAATATCAAGTACAACATCCAAAAAGAGTATGTTGAAATCAAGTCAAAGTCATCATAAAAGATGGTAGGATGGGAAACAATCAGTCAGAAAGAGGAGGCTACTGTCTTGAGTAAAAGGTACACATCATCTCCATCATCTCTCTCATTTGAGCCTGTGACTCTCTGTGCTCTCGAGTGAGTCTCCTCAAGTTGTGTCACTCGGTCCTCTAATGTCAATGGAGGAGTTGGAGGATCAGGTACATCTACATCAACCTTGAGCTCTGCTATATGTCGTCGATATCCAGAGATCGAGCCGGGTTGTTCGTCCCATCCTTCCAAATCAATGTGTTCTCTCTGAGGACCATTTGGGCTAGGGTGAAGTTCCTAAGTCCTACAATGTCAAACTCAGTCAATGGTGTGAGACTACATGGAGACATGTCAATCCCTATCGATGAGATGATACAAGTCAAAATATGACAATAGGGTATGTGGACTCGATGTCTATTGAGTAATAGATGATGGACTTGAAGATTAGTAAGTCAAAGTTTATGTCTAGTCTCTGTCTAAGGGCATATGGAAGGAATGAATGAAATGGTCTCATGGATGCAAGGTCTCTAGTGTTGATAGGCAAAAGACACATAGATAAGACCTTGTATAACACATAATCTGGAGCCCTGAGCTGGGTAGAATTGAAATTGGTGATGGTTGAAGTACGTTCACCACCAAAGAAGTAAGTATAGAGAAGATCGAGGGTAATCTTAGAGTGAGTATCAGGGAAAGGCAAGATAGGACATGGAGAGCAATAAAACAACGAAGATGAGGGACGCAACTCGAGTCGCTTTCATATTAGGTCAGGTGTGAACAGGATATCAATGTTGCCGACTCTAGATAAGAATGAAAAATCGTTGACCTTGACCAAGTTGTTATAGAACTCGACACATAGATCAACGTTTACTGCTTGGTCGCAGTAAACAAATGAAGATATATCATAATAGGCTATGATCTCTATCACATCTAGGCAATGGTCGGTGAAAATTTTCCTATTGATATATCTAGTATGCATGGGGGAGTAGGTGTGCTAGTCAAACCTAAGTCTGAGATCCTTAGAGGGGAACCTGGGGTCAAGTAAAGAATCTGAGGAACTGACCTTAACTCTACGTTTTTGTCTAATATTGAAATAAATAACAATATTTAAGGAAAAGTGACATATTATGTAAAAATAGAATAAATAACCAAGATTTAGATAGAATTATTACCGAGGAATGGTGGGGGTCTAATGAAAGCTTGATTTTGAAGTGGGAATAAAAAATGGACTCGAAAGAGGATTGAAAAGAGTTTTGGAGGAGAAAATGCAAGAAATTAATGTGGTTTTGGTGGCTGCTCGCGGTCGCCTATATAAAGGCTCCCTAGGCGACCGGGTAGGTGCTCAGTCGACCCCAGGTGTCTAATCAGGGCGATCATGTACCTAATTTTTACTACCGTAATTAAATGAGACTTTTCATATACGGGCGACTAGGTATGTCTCGGGTCGACCGTGTACTAATTTTTCACCTACATAGTTAATACGGTTTAGTTTTAGGTGGTTGATTACTAGATCACCTGTATACTGTATGGGCGATCGACAAATCAAAATGTTGACTTTTTGAAAAATAATTTGTTAATCAATCCCTAAGTTCAGGCAGCAGATACATCGAATATAAGTTAACACGCATTGAAAAATAGGATTTTGAAAGTATAAGTTTTGATATCAAAATAAATTTTTGAAGAATCTTTCAACTTGATTTCGAGCTTCACTATCGATAGGATAGGAGTTTTTAATCTATTGGTCAAGTTAAATAAGAGTTTTCTAGCTTCATTTTAAGAAAAATTAAGCTATAAACAAGTGAAAATGACTAATTTGATAAATGTGTAAGTTTTAAGTCCTGATTCATATTGATGCACAGATAAAAGCATTCAGAATCAAGGCTAAGTCCTAATCATTTCAGACCTTTCTATGTTTCACAAATACAAACAAGTTAAACCTAAGGTGTTTGTGAGATGCTGCTTGTTTATATCTATAGGTATATACAATCTACAATAGAGTCTATGCTAAGGCCATTTAACATGATAAAAATTGATATATGAATCAAGATAATATATTATAATAATATTAATTTTAAAATTATATTTGAAAATATGTAAACATGTTTTGAAACAAACCTATTTTAATAGTTAAAGAATAACTCCCCCAAAGTTGGTGCTCTAATCGATTTCAATCTTGCAATTGGATTGACATAGCAAACATTAGCATTTATCACATGTATGTGTTGTTTAGATACCCAATAACATTAATTCTTTGATTGATTAATTAAGCCTGATTTGGAATCCAAGCAAGTCTATTTTTCTTGACTAATGTAAGATAGGAAATATGATTTTGATTCGAACTAAAACCAAGTCTAGTCTTGTTATATGCAACTCGTCTAGATCCAAGCATTATACCTAAATACTTAGACCCAGATGTGAACTTACTCAAGGTTGGCTATAACTTACTGACTTGGTCTTTCAAATCAGAATTTTCTTCCTCAAGCTTTGACACTTGAGTTGAGGTTCCGATTTGACTAACCTGAGTCAATAAATCTAAGTTAGATTTTTTTTAAGGTCTTTGACCTCTTTAAGTAAAGTCTTAACTTTAGACTTGTATTTAGCCAGAGTTTTAGTCAAATAAGCAACAATAACATATAATTTTTCAAATAAAGGATCTGTTACCTCGTCAGTTGACTCATTTGAGTCGTTGACTTGATCTAAATTTGATGCTAAGTTGTAGACTGACTCAGATTCTGAACTTGAAACTTCTTGGATCGTGGTTAGTGCTAGAAGGTTGAGGTGGTTTGAGTCTGATTCAGATTCTGATGATGACTCAGCCCAGGTTGCTTTCAGTGTCTTCTTCTTCTTCTTTTTCTTTTCTGATTCTTTTTCTCTCTCCTTTAGAAGTGGATAGTCAGTTTTGAAGTGTCATTTTTTTCTGCATTTGTAACATCGTACGTTGGTTAGGTCTTTGTTGGAGATTTCTTTTTTTACGAATCTTCGTGTGAATTTCTTTCGTTGGATCATTCTTTTAACCAGATGTGCTACTTTGAAAGATATATTATCTTCATCAGTTGTTGATTCAGATTCGTATTCTGATTCGATCTCTTCTTTAGGTTTGGATTTTTGTTTTAGATTTTTCTGCAATTAAAGCTATACCCTTCTCTTTCTGATCAAGATTAGTCTGCTTATGTAATTCAAAATCACAAAAAAAATCATTTAATTTAATGACAGAAAGATCCTTGGATGCGTTGTAATCATCAACCATTGATGTCCACAAGGTTGTCCTTGGAAATGCTTTAAGTGCATACTTGATTAAGTCGCGATTATCGACTTCTTCACCAATTGCGTGAATGTCGTTCAAGATTTCTTTAAAGCAACTATGGAGTTGACTTACTGTTTCATTCTCTTTCATTTGGATGTTTTGGAGTTGACTTAATTGCAAGTCATTTTTAGCAGTTCGTGAGCAGATATTTACGAGCAAGATTTCTTTTACGACCATTCAAGATTTCTTTTACGAGAGTTGTTTAGCGCTGCTGAAATTGGTCAATTATTCCTGCGTTAGTCTACACTGCAATGTAGTTATGGCTCTAGTATTGGCTTGAGTTTTTATTTTGTTTTCACTTATTCAATTGCAGTAGGGGATTGGTTATCCATCATCATTTGTAGGTAGTTCAAAGCCTTGTTTTACTATCATATAGTTTTCTATCTTATTCATGAGGTAATATTTCATCCGATTTTTCGAATAGGCAAAATTGTTGCCATTGAAAAGTGGAGGGCGAGTTGTGTTGAAACCTTCCTGCAAAGATATTTCTGAAATAAATATTTTGCTTAAGTTCTATTAAGGTCTAGAATAGGATATGAGTTTGGTTTGGTTGTAATTAGGGCTAGAATTTGGTTTGGGCATAGCTCAGATTATTACTTGGTTGGATTTGTTTTTTTTCATCTCAAGCATAGAGTTCACCTTGTATTAGATTTAGGTCTTGCTTTGGACTAATTAAACAGAAGTTTCCTAAATTAGCTTTTAGGTAGTGGTGAGGCAGGGACCTTCTTGATTATTGAAGCAATGATCACTTCCTAAGACAAAACTAACTTAAGAATCAAGAGTTGAATCAATTTTAATACAATTCCTTGGTCTAACTAGTTTAGAGTGAGGTGAGATAACTTCTGCTAGTTCCACTTGACTAGATGCACCAGGTAGGATAGTCCAGTCTAGACAACCGTTCAAGATTTCTTTTACGAGCAGATATTTAAAGAAAATAACTCTAGGTTTCAACGTGTCGTAACACTGAAACAAATAAAATATTACTCTAGGTGTTACCGATTGAAAATAAAACACAGGTTGTAGTTTGTCACATCATAGAAAGCGAAAGAGCACTAGAGCACAAGCACAAGAGATTAAGAGAAATCGTGAATGAGTTATTTCCAATCTCTGTCTCGGGACCCTTTTTATAGTACTTGTCCGATCGCCTGGAGCCTTTCCGATCGTCTGTGTAGGTACTGACGTGGCTGCAACTTTTATCTGATAGATAACAGTAACGACTCATCTCGATCAACTGGGGGCTCCCCAGTCGTCTGTAGAGAGGTCAAATCTGATCTTGACCCGAATCACTTGGGATGTCGATAACGCCACTATTTGGTCGCCTGGAAGCCTTCCTGGTCGCCTGTACACCCTGGTCGCCCCGACCCAGCTATGGTCCTGAACTCTTCTACTTCACTCATTGAGAGTTATCACCAGCCAGTCGCACCGAACTTTCTTCGATCATCTGGAACCGCGAACCGCTTCCCTATAGTTGTTACACGTAATAAGTATGATATAAGATTTAAAGTTACTCTCACTTTACCTGACTAGATTTTAATCCATCTAGTTTGGATGGCCAAACAATCAACTCCCAGCTGATTCCGCTTGGACTTGTTTTCCAAACAATCAACTCCCAGCTGATTCTACACACTTGGACTTGTCTTGCTAAGCAATCAGCTCCCAGCTGATTCTACACACTTGGACTTGTCTTGCTAAGTTATCAAACCTCTGACCTACTAGGACTTGTTTGCCAAGTTATCAGACCTCTAATCTACTTGGACTTGATTCACCTAACTCTCAGCTAGGAATTTTTTTGCTTGGTTACCCAATAAGACTTTAGTTGTCTAGCTTCACTCACTAAGACTTTAGTTACCTAGCTTCCAACTAGAAATTTTCTTGCTTGGTTCCCAACCAAGACTTATTCACTAGTCAAGTTACTTACACTTGCATACTTGACACCAATTCGTTAGATTTCACCAAACATAACTTTAACTTTAGTCATACATCAAAAACCTTGGGTTAAATATTATGCTCCCAGCACCAACAAATACAACCCAAACAAAATCACCAACATCAAAAAGTACACGATGACTGTTAACTCAAGTCTTGTACTTAGTATTGTTCTCATGAATAACCAGTTTCACTTGCTCATGAATGCCCTAAAGATGGTCTGTCATCTCATCTGCTTTAGGACTAAATTGTCCTATACGTGGGACAGAGGCTAAATCCAATTTCCCAGTTGGGTTCATCCCATAGACAACCTTAAAAGGACTTAAACATGTGATCATATTTCTTGATCTATTATAGACAAATTCTGCTTAAGGTAATATCAAATCTCACTGCTTCAGTTTAGTTCCCATCAAACACCTCAAAAGATTGCCTAAACTCCGATTTACCACCTTAGTCTGACCATCTGTTTGGGAGTGGTAGGTACTGCTAAAGTTCAACTGTGTTCTCAGTTTCCCCCACAAGTTCTTCTAGAAATGATTGATGAACTTGGTATTACGATCTGAAGTCATGAATCGAGAAATATCATGTAAACGCACAATTTCCTTGAAGCAAAAATGAGTAATCCGAACAACATCCATAGTCTTCCTGCTAGCTATAAAGTGTGCCATCTTGGATAATGTGTCAACTAAAGTGATGTGTTTACAATCCTCAAGTGCATGATTATCATCAAGTAAAAAAATATCGATCCCACGAGGACTGTTGATTAAGTTTGTGAAGCTAGTTATTTAGAGAATCGAATTTGTTCAAGTGAGAGAGAGAGAAAGAGAGAGGGTCTTGATCTATAGAGAGGTCGAGAGCATACAAATGGTTGAGGGAGAAATCTAGATTAGGGGAAACAATTTTAAGACTTCAGTTTCACTATGAAGTTTGTTGACATCTTAATTATTATTTACTTTCCTATCTCTATGTTTATTCACATGTAGGTGGACCTATCCCGAATTATCGATATAGACTTTTGAAATTACACCAGTGTGCCTACCCAAATTCGATGCCTCTTTTCGTGGAAACCTCGTTAGTATGACCGCTTTCCAAAAGGGGGCTCCCATCATGTTGCTCCACAATTTACCTAGATTATTTTCTCTACTTCGTGACACCGAATTGAGATAAACCCATTAATATCTATGATAGCTAATGGTGCCCCTTCTGGGAAAGATCGTTATCCCTTCATGGCAAGCCGACCTACTTTCAAGGCAACATTGCTAGTTCGATTATTTTCTAGAAAACTCCTATCACTAGAGCTCCTCGGTCCCTAGATTATCTCCTCTACTTTGTGACTGACTCTCCACATCCATTGGCATTTATGCATCGGAGATTTGGATTCACCTTTGGTTCTTCCCCACATCTCATGAGATGCGAATGTGTAGGTTAGTGACACAATCGTGTAGGCACAATAAAGTCGAAACATGGAATACACATGTCATGCGATAGAGAAAGGTAAACAAATACTTAATCTAAATGTCAGCAATTACATCGAGCTACTTTCTAATCCTAGAATATGAAGAACTACTCCATAGAGATGGAGTTACAATAAAAGAGACATAAAAAATAGCAATCTACAACTCAAAACTGAAAATAGAGAGAAGAGAAAGCTCCAAGTGTTGTTGGTGTCTTCGGAAGAGTCTCGAAGTTCCAATGGTGGATAGATCGTTGTGACGGCTGGCTGAATGACTGCTCTAGGGTTCCCTGAAAAGGGAAAAACCCTCCTCCCCGAGTCAAGAGACTTCTTGGACTTTTTATAGCCCTTCAAATTGTTAAAAATGGTTGGAAATCGCTCAACCATCGGGGGAGAAGTTATTACGGCATGATTGTTCCTGGGAGGCACGACCGTGTCTGTGCTTCATTTGGGGGAGAAAAGCATGGTCGTGCCTGGGAGGCACGACCGTGTCTGGAAATCTATTCGGCACTAGAGAGAAAAGCACCTAGGCACAACCGTGTGAAATCCAGCTTGTCTTTTGTTAATTCTCTATGGTGAAAAGCACGGTCGTGCCTGGGAGGCACGACCTTGTCAGATCCTGCAATTTGGCATAGTGGAGAAAAGCACGGTTGTGCTTGGGAGGCACGACCGTGTCTGGGAATTTGCTTGGCTTTGAGGTGCAAAGCACGATCATGCCTAGGAGGCACGACCATGTGAAATCCGGCTTGTCTTTTGTCAATTTTCTTTTATGAAAAGCACGGTCATGCCTGGGAGGCACGGCTGTGTCAAATTCTGGAGACGCCATTTTTGCTTCTTTCCTCGATTAACTTTGGCCAGAGGAACACTCCCGTGTCTTGGGACACGGATAGATCATGCTCCTTGTAGCTCATCCCCATTCCAAGGCTTTTATGCTCCAATTTCACTCCATTTCACATCCTATTAAAGAAAAAGTACAAGATCAGATCTCCGAACAAAAGAACATGAAAATAATAAAAAGTAGATGCAAGTATGCGAAATATGCTAATGAGATAACATAGAATGTATGTTAAACAATGCTAAAAATCATATAAGAAATACACATATCAATACCACCAGACTTAAATTTTTGCTTGTGTTGAAATCTAGATTTATGTGTGTAAATGATGCATCATAATCCTTAGTGAATTAGTCTAATCCTCTCATGTAGTTTTACTAATGAGCAAAATAACATAATTGTTTAAGTGTGATCCAAGTGAAAGTTCTCCGTGCTCAGTGCAAAAAGTGGCTTAACCTTTTCAAATGTCAATCTCTAATCCGAGTCAAGTCGTTATCTAACCGTGTTTCTAATGCTTCCGGCGATAGACACTTACCTTCCACACCAAGGTTCTTCCCCCTCAAAAGTGTTATGCATCATCTACACAGAGTCTTAAAGGGATAGTCGGTATCAAGAGAAACATAATAGTTATTTTTTCAATAAGCTAACTCGGTCTCAAAGGGGTACCTTATTAGTTTTCACTCACGATAATTATTTTTTTATCCCATATATTTTTTCAATTTTATTTTGCAAAGAGTAAAACAGTAGATTTTTTTTTTCACACACTTTTTTTCTCTTTTTTTGGGATTTTGATTTTTTTCCTAATGAATACTATGATATGAGTTTATTCAGTAACCAAAATATAGTTGAGAGGTCACATAGGAAACAAGAATACTAGTCCAATTCTATGAATCATGATTATTTTCAAATGTATCTACTATCAAAATTGAGCATACATGTAAAGAAATCCTAAACAATTAGTCCAATACCAAAAACATGCTCAATTTATGCTACTACGGATAGAAAAAAATAAATCACTAAACATACTAGCATACTTATCACAATAACATAAAAAAATCTAGAACTAATCATGCTAATGTTGTGTCATAAGGAATAAGCAAACAACACAATGCATGATGCATATAAGCATGATATGATGCAACAAATGGGACGGACTGGCGGGGGCGCTGGGGGCGAGCGTTTCGCCTTTTGCCACAATGATATGATGCAACAAAAGAAAAAAATTATTATGCAAAAACATAACCAAAAGACTAAACTAAATCTAAACTAAAGACTAAGTTAAAATATGTACATATGTACACCCCAGACTTAAACTTTTCAGTGTCTCAATGAAAACAGAAAAGAAAACAAGCTAATCTCAACCACGAGGAGGAAATGTAGGTAACCGAGGGAGAGTACCTAAACGTTCATGGTAACGATAGAGGCAATCAGTTTGCCAAGTAGCCCTCTCCATCGAGGTTCGATGTTCCTCATCTCACTGCCACTCTTGTTGTTGTTGGTCAAATAAATCAGTGGCCTGGCCGTAGAAGACAATCGTCCTCCGTATATATTGTTGCACCTCATTGTATTGATCATGTGTCAGTTGCCCTTGCTCTTCCAAGAGGCGTTGGTGCTCGGCATGCTTCGCATGAATGGTGTAGAAGGAGGAGCGAAAATTAGAGAAATAAAACCTAGCATGACCTGCAGAAGAATCACTTACAAAGGGATGTCTAGTAGGTACGGGTCTAGAGGACGAAGGACCAGGTCTTCAATGGGGGCGGGGCTAGTGTGTTATCATTTATGACCCAATTATCACAATTTTGGATAGTGGCGCGCTCAGGATTTGACAATTTAATGGGGAATCCATTTTTTCGAAGTAATCCATAATCATTCCTATCCTTAACAATCATTTTCATCGCCAAATAAGCATTAAGATCTATCCTCGAACTACCGGGAACAATTTCAAGTCCATCTAGATAGTATCCTAGGGTCACGACTATTTGGGTAATTAAGCCACCAAAAACTATGATTCTTGTAGGAGCGTTTCCAATTTTAACAAGGTGACAGATAAAATACGATCCCGTATCGATATGAACATTATAGATCATGACCCATAGACAAAATAACTCACTTTTCCTAACTACCCTTTCGCTATCTCCACGGCCAAAAATGGTATTACTCATGACATGGTGAAGGTAATGGAAAACTAAATTTTGAAGGCATGTGTATTTGGATCGGGAGGGGTCATATTGGTCTTCCCAATCTACAATTTTCTCCCAAAAAGATTTGTCGTTAAAAGTTTTAGGAATTTTTCTCTCTCCGTCACAAGGCAAAATAAACATATATTGAATTGTCCCTACGGGGGTGCTCAGTTGGCTAATGAGTGATAGATTTACTACAATAGGATAGGAGTCAATTCCTGATGGGCGCATGCCCTCAGGGAAAAAAACTTCTCCCACCCTCTAGCCACTTGGTGATCAGCTATAAGCTGACCTCGTGATTTACCTCCCTTCACATAACCTGGGGACGAACTGTGAGGGACGCCTGGGGTGAGCATAATCACCTTTTTGCTACAATAACATATATTGAATTCCCCCAAAGTCCATTCATAGTCCTTATTAAACAAGCGAAAACTTATTTTTCCCTCATCATGACCTTCTCCTATCAAAATATCAACTAAACTCAAAAACTCAAGGGTTATCCTAGGGTAAGTGGGACATCTCAAATTCATCAAATCCTATTCTATTGATCAAACAAAAGACATCATCTTTAATCCCTAGTGTTTCTAAGGCATGATTATCAATATATCTAGTGCAAACAATCTTACGTTTAACGAGCAAATCAAAATGAGATTTATGATTATTATATCTAAAAATAATTTCATAAGAGTTTGTGTTACCTTTGTTGCGTGCCTTTCATTTCCCTTTGTCCTAGGCAATGTCCTTGCAAAGGTCTTTGTCTCCACTGCTCGATCCCATTCCGCATCGAATTCTTTTAAGCATCTTGAATAGTTGATATGAAAGAGTTAAAAAAAAGGGTGGGACTTGAGAAAATATGAGGAGAAAATGAGAGGGGGGGGGTTTCAAGAGAGGAATGTTCCTTCTCTTGAAGAGGAAAGAGCAATTTACTTGAAGGGAGAAGAGAGAGGGAAATCAAGAGAAGAGAGATCCTTCTCTTGATGGTTCAGACTGAAGGATGGGGAAGAAGGAGAAGGAGAAAGAAGAAGATTTCTTCCTTGGCAAGAAGGAAGAAAGAAACCTAGGGCTTCTTTGGGAGAGACAACTTCTTGGAGAGGAGAAAGAAGAAGGAAACCAAAATCAAGGGCTTTGGGGAAGTTTGGGAGCTCTTGATTTAGGGTTTGAGAAAGAAGACGAAGAGGTTTGAAAGAGAGGAAAGGGGCACGACCAAAAGAAGTGAGGCATGACCTCAAAAATTAGTGTTTTATACTCTTTGTTTGGCCGCGACACGACCGTGTCCAGAGACACGACCTGTTGTGGCCAATTATATGGACAAAAGCACATCGTGCCTCTCTTTTTTTTAAAATTTTTTTAGAGAACACGGAGGCACAGTCGTGTTGCAATATCGATGCCTATGAGACACGACTGTGCTTTTCAAGCACGACCGCACGTGCCTCCTTTTGGGTAAGGAAGCATGGTCGTGCC
>JBBUKS010000059.1:1525467-1535475 GCA_038050645.1 Hedychium gardnerianum | reverse complement strand
TAGTAACACTCTAACTTTAACATGTTGTCATACATCAAAACCTTAGGGTTAGACTTTTAGTGCAAATTGCACCAACAGGTTTAAGAGAGTAAGTTGAGTGCAAGAGAGAGTTGAGAGAGAGAGAGAAAGAGAGAGTGAGCAAGATCATCGAGGGAGAGAATTGATTAGAGAAAATGATTCTAGAACTTTTGTTTCACCTCAATGATTGTAAACACCTAATCTATATTTGGTTCTCTATCCTCAATGGTTATTTATATAGGTAGACTATCCTATGTATCCGATGTGAACTTTTGGAACTACACCGGTATTTCAATTCCAATTGTCCTCTACTTTCAAAGCGACAGAGCTAAGTGGTTGCTTTCCTAAGGAGATCCCTGTCACATAATCCCACAACCCACAAGATGCCTACTCTTACTATATGACTATGAATTAGAATCAATTGATTAAGATCTAAGATAATCTATTACTCCTCGTGACATACCAATCTACTTTCATAGCCGACTCTCCACGTCTCGAGGTTCTATATGTAAGAGGATTGAGTTCTCCTTTTGGTTCATCTCCAAATCCTCGTGGAATGTGAATGTTATACTTTTGGCATCAAGATTGTGTTAAATCAGTAGATCCAGACTATAAACAAAAATTTCATCAAATAGAAAATAAGCAAACTCTATAGATTTTAAAAAAAGAGATGTTTACATATCAATAGGGTCACTCCCTAATCCTAAAATCAAGAGTCTACTCCATTGCAAGGGAATTGCAACACAAAGATAATGAAATAAACATTCTTACAATCCAAAATAGAGAATTGAGAGGAAGAAATGCTTAGCAATATTTGCAGAAAATATGTTTGGAAGGAATCCTTACTCCGGAGGTGGACGGATCATCTTAGATGAAAGAAAATAGTTGCTGTAGGGTTTCCCCAAGAAGGGGAAAACCCTCTCCAAGATCCTAGTCCAAGATGAGTCAAGCAAATGTTTACTTGACCATTTTATATTTTCCTTAAACTGTTCAGATCTGCCAGATTTGTTAGGCTCCGCCAAAACTGGTTTTTCACCCATTAGACCTCATTTTCTCAGGTTGGGCTATGAACCAAACTTGTAGAGCTTGAAATTATATTCAATTTGATAGGTCGAATGCCCTAAAACTCTAACTAATCAAAAAGTTATGGTCATTCAAAATTTGATCTACAGTCTGAACCGGAGGTTGAGACGGGCCGTGCCCACCACCATGGGAGATCCGTGGTGGGCACTATTTGCTCCACCAAAATCATGTTTTTACCTCTTAGATAAGGTTTTCTCGAGTTGTACTCTGAAGAAAAATTGTAGATCTTGACATTATCTTCAAATTGATAGGTTGAACGCCCTGAAACTCCAACCGAGCCGAAAGTTATGATTGTTTTAAGATTGGTTTGCAGTACTAAACTGGAGGCTGACATGGGACGTGCCCGCCAACACAGGGGGTTCATGTCAGACACTGTATTGGGCTAAAAATTAGCCACGACTGTGCCAAATTGGCACGTCCAGGCCGTGCCCCCCCGGGAAGCTTCTGGACTGTAGCATGGCCCGTGCCGGCTAGCACGGGCGGTGGCACGGGCCATGTCGGCTGACATGACCTACCCGTGGTGAGTGTTGAAGAAGTCTAAGAATGGGCATGACCCGTGTCGGTAGGCACGGGCTGCCCGTGGAACTGCTAGAGACGCTTAAAAACTGGGTACATGCCGTGCTGGCTGACACGACCCCCCCGTGTTGAGCACTGTACGCTTCTGGATTCCTCTTGAAAATGGTCTTTGAACCCCGTTTTAGCTCCTTTACGCGTCCTATCAATGAAAAAAAAATAAAAGCAGCTCTCCGAACTAGAAAGTAACAAAATGAAACACGAATAGATGAAAACATGTGATACATGCACAAGAAATAAGATAAAATGCGTGTCAAATTATTATAAAAATCCTATATGAAATGCATACATTAGTGACCTAATAAGGTATGTACTAAACTTGTTCTCTCGAAACCCACTATGGACATCTATGGTAGATGCTTATAAAGTCTCAACAGATCTTTACACAATAAAATTAAAAGAATTATTTTATGAATTAGAATTACACGAGTAGTCTAACTCGAGTTAAGCCGAGAAGGGTATTGCTTTCATTGCAGAACCAAGCAAGAAAACCAAGTCAAGCTCCTTACCTAAACAAAGAAGTTTTATGGTTATGATGGCTAAGGAGGAGTTAATTGAACACGAGTCCAAGTACAAATCAGAATTAATCCATGAAGATGAATCCGACTTCGACGAAGAATCAAACCATGGATCCGTATCCGTTTCCTTTTCCGAAGGTTCCAAAAAGGTAACATCTAATCGAGAAGTTAAATTCTTTAAGATAATAGCATGCTTAAATAGGAAACTAGTTAAATCCAAGAAACAAGTTGAGTTGCTCGTTGAAGAAGTTAAAGATCTTAAGGAACAAGTCAACTCGAATCTCTCAACTAACCAAGTTCAAAATGAAAACTCAACTCAAGATGTAAGACTTGAGGAAGAGAAGTCCATATTGAAATATGAAGTTGAGAGACTCAAGGGAACATTGGAAAGGTTCACTTTGGGAACCAAGTACCTTGACATGATACTTGGATCACAAAGAGCCGTGCACAACAAGTGTGGTCTCGGATATCAATCGGAATCAACGAACAAATTTTACTTATCACTTGTTAACCAAAATAGGAAATAAATCAATGCATAGGTTCCGAAAACATACCTAACAAAGCAAGTAGGACCAAACCAATACTATGTACCTAAAAATGAAATTCATTACTTAAAACATAAAATATTTGTTTCAGGGGGAGCTGTCAAATTAGGTGTTACCTCAAAAACTTAACCTATCCGTCTGGGTATTTAGGACTAGTAACACTAGGGAGAATTTTAACTTGAAAAATGGTACCAGAAAAGATTGGGATGATAGTAGGTTAGGGAATCTCTATCAAAAGCATGTTTGAGTAAATCATATGTGTTCTACCTGATGCAATTGACTTAGTAAAACTAACTGAAGCTACACCAATCTAATCTGAACTAGTTGGACCAAGACTTAGTACTAAGTCCCTTGGGAAAGATTATTTAGGGAAGCATTCAGAAAGTGGTCCACCGTGATAATCAAGAAGGCTATATGCCTCGCCACTGACTGAAAACTTATGCTAAAGAAGCTTGCTTGGTGGACCCAAAGTTAAGTTTGAATCCAAAACTAGTTAAAATTATCCCATACAAATCAAATAAATTCATCTCATAAAACTATAGGAGTATCTTGGTTGATAATTTAGACCGAGTGAGATCAGATTGGGTCGAAGAAATGATAACATTGGGGTCCATCGACAAATAGGCTTTGTTAGTCGACGGATAAGCATATCCGATGCGACCAACCAGATCAGTTGGAAAGGAAGCTTGGGTTCCATCAACGGATAAAGCGATTTAGTCGACGGATAAAGCTGATTTTGTGATGGATCAGATCTAGAAGCTGGACGCGAACCCAGGGAGGTTCATTGGGTTTTGTCGACGGATCATCAAGATTCATCGACGGATCAACTCTGAATTCAAAAGCTCAGCACAATCAGTGGGATTTGAATGGCTGTTGGCTCAGCTATAAAAAGGAGCCTCGAGGACGAAGGCCAAGAACAAGTTTTAAAGAACAACCAACTCTCCTACTTCGTGCTCTCATTCTCTGTGCCAAGATCATCTTCAAGCAAGCCTCCGCTCCGAGAGCAATGTTGACAACAAGCTTCAATTGCTACTATTCTTCTGTCGTTAACTTTATTTTTATTGCATATCTAAAAGGGTAGTAAAGTTGTTACTATCTCTTTCATCTGTATTCGATTTCTCCTTTTGAAGTTTCGGAGGAGACTTTTAGTGAATTACCCAATGGATACAATCCAAGGGGTCGTGGGTCTTGGAGTAGGAGTCAGCTGGGCTCCAAACTAAGTAAAAACCTAAGTGTGTTCTTTCTTTTGTGTTTTCATATTTCTATTTCGCCGTGTACTCATTTTTTGAAAAGTTTTTAAAAGAGAAGAAAAGTTTTTAAGTGACGAGATTCACCTCCCCTCTCTCGTTCTCAACGGTCCTACAATATCATACTAGAACAACTCTACCTAAGGATAGAAAGGTTGACAACAACCTAGGTAAGAAACCTAAGCAATTTAGAATGCCTAGAAAAAGACATGATTAAGTCAATCATGAAAAATAAAAATTTGAGGATTGAAAATCAATTCTTGAGGTCAATACTTAATAAGCTAGAGAAAACTTTTAGTAAGATGAAAAATATGTTTATAGGGTTAAAGAAATAAGATATAGGTTTAGATAAACAAGAATCATCCTAGGGCAAGAAAGGTTTGGGATACAAACCTAAGTTCAAGGATAATATGCTCTCATATCATAAAGTTTCACATAGTTATGAAACTAATCTTAGATCTAGGAGTAAAGTCAAGGTTGCAAGGGAAGTCATCTCTAGAATTGACCTTGATGAGACAATAATGACTAAGACTTCTAAAATTCCTAAGAGAGTCTTAGAAAGGTATCTAGGGAGGTTATCCCTAGTAAATATCTAATACACCCAAAGAGCTCCAATAGGTATTGAGTTCCTAAGAGTGTAATCTCTTCACACTAGATGGGTATAAGGTGTGTCTGCCCAAATTGAAAGGTAGTTGATCCAACCATTGTGAAATTGATATTTTAGGACATTTTCAAGGTATTGTGATATCTTTAGAATGAAGTTTTAAAATCTTATCTTGGAAGATTTTCTAGTGTGCCAATGAAAATTGAAGTCTTGAGATTGATCAAAATTGATACAAATAGGATAGAATTATAAAGTGTGTCAAGTGTTAGTTTTTAGCACATTCGAGGGAGATAGACTGCTTATGTCAAATCGAGTATTTGACATAGTGATTAGATGATAATATTTAGATGACAAATCTAGGTATTTCCTTTGTGCTATAATTACCATTCTTGTGTGCCACATCACATGTCATGACATCATATCAAACATTTATCTTGTCATGATAATATGAATTGATATTGCTAAGTCATATCATACATGCATCATTTAAGTTATGATAGATTTCTTTTTGAGGTTATGCATTTGATGTATGTCATACTCATTTATATATATTATTTCAATCCTTTGTAATAAAGGACAAATATGACATTGGTTGACATCCTAGGTAAGATGGTCAAATTTAGAATTCTTAGATAGGGATGCATGATCTATTAGTTTATGAAAAACCTATTTTACATCTCACAAGATCATAGGATGACTTGTGTGTGTATTGAGTCATATTATACACAAGTGAGATGCTAGGATGATGAACTAAGTTCAAGATGAAATTTGATGTATCAAAATGAGCTTTAGTTTCATCAAACAAAATGAATTTTGTATTGACCAATCATTGGGAAAGCTAATATGCAAATGATGTGCATTTAGCCCATAGATCATGGTTCAAAATTGTGTTTGAAAATCATTTCAAAAGTACCTTGAAAAACCTTTGTGAAGTCTATTTGCTAATAGGAATCACCATTAATTAGGTTGATATAAAGCTAGAGTGAAATATTAAAATTTTCAAGGGTTTCCAACTTTATATCATTCTTTGATAATAAGATATATTTTCATAGAAAATTATTTTTTTATAATAGTATTTGACATAAGTAATGTTTTTTTGGTGCAGGGAGCACCAAAATCGAACCTATGATTTTGATGTTGTCAAAAGTTCAAAGTTAAGTCATATTGTGATCTAATGCATCTTGAGCTAAATATGCAAGCTAACTAACTTGACAGATCTAGATGACCAGACACCATGTAGAAGCTAGTCAAGTCAGGGAGGATCGAACGATTGACAGAAGTCCAGATGGGTCAGAGAGGACCAGACAGCTGGCAAGAAGTCCAGTCGGGTCAGGGAGGACCAGACGACTGACTGAAGTTCAGATGTGAGATTCTGACAGAAAGCCTTGGTGAGGTCAGAAGACGTTAAAAAAATAAGTCAGTTGTTGATAAGTAAGGTAATCAAACTGGAGGAGAGAATCAGTGAGGTCGAGTTCTAGTGGAGACATTAGGCGCCGGTCCAACTTAGATCCAACTTAGAAATCTAAGTTGAGACTGTGACTAGATCCTGGTCATGGTTAGACAAGATATAAGTCATAAATGATAAATTATTTATGTATATATCTTTCTAACTCTGTGTTGCAAAGATATATGTAGATCTTTAAATTCTACACGCGTGGCCACTGACAGAGCTTGATTCTGAGTCTCGAGTCAAGAATTATGGTCTTTGGAAGATTGCTATGTCAAACCTGCAGTTGGAGGCACCTTTGATGAGTTGGAGGTGCCCTGGATGAGTTGGAGGCACCCCGGATGAGTTGGAGGAACCCCGAATGGCTTGGAGGCACCTCAGATGGCTTGGAGATGCCTCGGATGGCTTGGAGGTGCCTCAAATGGCTCGGAGCCGCCTCGGATGGCTTGGAGCCGCCTTAGAGTGGATAAACAACGCATTTTCGAATAAGTGCAGCCTCAATGGAGGTGCCCCGGATCAATGGAGGCACCCCCAATGAGTTATAAAAGAACTCGCCGAGCAGTAGTGAAGATAACATTTCTGAACGTTATTTCTTCGTCATACTGATGTCCCGAGCTCCGAAACTGCTGTGTTATGACCCCGCTGCATCGAACTGACACTGGAACCATATTCTGTAGCAAGATCTTCACCAACACATGAGGTCAACCCTTCTTCATCTTCATGTGTTGGTAACGAAATAATTGTACTTCATTTTTTTTAATTCAATTATTGCATAAGGAAGTGTAGGGTTATTATTCTTCCCTCATTTGTGATTGATTATTCTTTCAGAGATTTCCGGAAAAGGGTTTTAGTAGATTGTCTGTTGGAAATGTCCCAAAGGGGCATGAGCCTTGGAGTAGTAGTCCGCAGGGTTGCGAACCAAGTAAAACCAATTGTGTACTATTTTTTATTTTAACTTTATTTTTCCGTTACGTACTCATATTTTCCGAATGAGTTTTAAAATGAAAAGAAAGATTTTAAAAACACGTGATTCACCCTCCTCTCATGTGCACTCGATCCTACATGTTTATGTGAAATTTCATGATTTTTCGAAAAACATAGAATTATTTATGCATTTCTAAAAATTGAAACTACAAGTTTTTGAGTATCAATCGACTGATGCAGAGCATTAGTCGACTATTTTTTTTTGTTTTTCACTAAAATATATTTGTTTAAGTCATTTAAGCTCACTCCTAGATATTTTAACTATCCTTAACTCTCTGATATGCTTAGATAAACATTCAAAGGTGCTTTTCTTGATAAAAATGAGAAAGGAAAGTTAAAAGGAGAAGAATGAGGAATTGAGGGGGAGGTTTAGTTTCAAGGTTGAATCTTTAACCTCTTGACTTAAACTTTGAAATTTCCTAAAGGTTTAGGAACTCCAAATCATTGTTGTTGCAATGATTATAGTTGGACCATGATTTGAGGAGGAAGTCCTTCTTAAAGACATGGTTTTGATATGAAAGGAGAAGAATGCAAGAATTTAAGGATGAGTGAACGAATGAAGGATTGTATGTTCAAGGTTGAGTATTGAAGATAATGGAAGTAGGACACCTCCATTATGATGTTGGAAGTTAGGAATGGAAGAAGAGAATGAATTTTCGGAAGATGTTTTTGATGTGTGCTAAAGAGCGAGAATGAAGGGTTCAAATTAGAAAACCTTCATTGGCATGAGAAGTAGGATGTTGGACTAATGATTTAGCCAAACTTAAACATATTATTATAATCAAAAAAGGAAGAGATTGTTGGTGCAATTAACCTCTGGTCAAGGTTGACTAGGTTGACCAAGCTCGAGTTGACTTGAGTTGAGATTTCGATGTTTGATCAATATGTTGATTGGTCGAGTGAGACGTCAAGTAGGTCAAGGTTGACCGGATACTTGATAGTCAATCAATATGTTAGTTAGTCGAGACGAAAAGTCCAAGTTGGTCAAGGTTGACCGAACATTTGGTGATTGGAAGTCCAATATGGAGTTGACATGAGAAGAAAAGTTCAAGTGGGTCATGGAGGACCGAACACTTGGCATGAGATGGAAAGTCTAGGTGGGTCATGAAGGACTGGACACTTGGTGATTATGGAAGTCTCAACAGGTCACGATGGATTGGATGTCGAGCAAAGGAAGTCCCGGTAGGTTGAAGTCAATCGGATACTAGGCAAGTGAAAGTCCTTGTAGGCCATAAGGCCGAATGTAAGGCGAGGAAAGTCCAAAAAGGTCGAGGACCAGATTCTTAACAAGAGGTGGAAGCCCGAATCGATCGTTGGATTGGATGCAAGGGTGGTAGAGAAGTTTAAGTGAATTTGGTCATTAAAATGACCAATTTCAGATATCAGTCGATTGATATAGAAGTATCAGTCAACTATACTCAAGAGAACTCCTATTTGGGTTGGAATCTTGGATCGATTCGTTGGTTAGGAAAATCAGTCGATTGATAATGATCCAGAAGCAAATTGATTCAACTAGTTGGGAAAATCAGTTGAATTGATTTGATCCAAAAGCAAGTAGAAGAAAATCGATTCAACTGATTAGGAAAATCAGTTGAATCGATTTGATCCAGAAGTAAGCAGAAGCAAATCGATTCAATTGATTGGAAAAATTAGTCCAATCGATTTGATCCAGAAGAAAATAGAAGAAAATCAACTCGATTGATTTGGGAAATCAGTCAATTGATATGGTCAAATGGGTCAAAAAGAATCGTTCTACAGGTTTAAATGGTTGGATTCGATGGGGGCAGTCGACTGATAGATGAAAATCAACTCGAGCAATAACCTATAAAAGAGGGTTTCATGAAGATTTGAAGGAGCCGATTCTTGGGGATTTTGGAGCAAAGTGTTGCTGCATTTCCAACCATCAAGAGGCATTCCAAAGCTACAAAGAGGCAAACAAAGAAAGTGTTCATTGTAAAGTTATTTTACTCTTCATTTGTATTTGCATCTTGTGATCTTGAAAGAACAAGGTTGTATGAGGCTTCTTCGTCTCCGAAAGGTTTCCAAAAAGGAGGAAGTTCCTAATGGAGGGAGATCATTAGAGGTATGCCTTATATTTAGGGGCGTAGCAAGGATTCAAAATTACCTAGGGCTAACGACCACACTAAGATAAATGAGCATGAATATCAACGGTATGAAAATAATAATTATTTTTCAATGATAAAATTGGTAGAAGAATTTTGTCAAGGTCCTAACGTTCAATTTAATTGATATTGATATTCTGTAGTATAATCAGTACATACTCAACCAATAATAAAAAGACTAATGGTATGAGCCTTATAAATTTTTTCAGGTGATACAAGACAAGGCTCATATGGTGGTTCAATACTATTCATCTTATCATCTATCTAAGAAGTGTAAGGTTATAGCTCTAACCTTCATCATGAGAATTAAAAACAATTATCAGTGTCAGTTTTTGAAAAATAACTATATCCTCTTTGAATCCATTTGAACACTAAAATTTTTAAAAACCACCAACATATAAAAAAATGTCAATTTCCTAATATGATGCATTTATCCACAATTATTTCTTATTTAATAGATTCGATAAAACTTCAGTTAGAAAATATAGAATTCAAGGAATACAAACAATTGACTTTTGATCAAGCCAAGGATACACAAATCAAGAACCTTAAAAGTTGAAGTATAAAAAATTATCAACAAACTGATAAAATTGAGTAATTGACCATATCCTTGTATAAGATTTTCTAGACGATGAAAAAAAATTGACATCATATTAATATATGTTAAATAAAAGTACAAGGCAACCTATATATGTATAACTAGACTTATGTCACTCATTGTTGTTGGGAATCCTATGCGACAAAATCAAATCGCAGCGGAAAAATAGGATCCCTTTCGTGATCCATGCGAAAATTCATACAAGTTAAATCTACAAAATAAGGTCATATCTAATAGGGTATACCTTCGTTGCGTGCCCTTCGCTTAT
>JBBUKS010000059.1:1477269-1488408 GCA_038050645.1 Hedychium gardnerianum | reverse complement strand
TCCTCTCGTGTCAGACATTGTAAACTCTGGAATTTCTGTCAATTTCAGCCACGGGAGGTCTTTAACTTGACCCCTTTTCTCAACATCAACTCAGAGTCTTTGCCTTGAGGGAATTTCTCTCCCCTTCTCCGAGTATTCCAAGGTGAAAAGGCTCTTCCCTTGCCTTGGCTCTTGCGGGAATAATATACTTACCATTAATCAAAGGGTCAATGTTTGGTTTAGTGTCTGGAGGTCTTTCAACTTGACCTTCCTTAACAAAATTCTTTTCCTCTCCATTGTTATCTTCATGAAAATCATTTGATAACCCTGTAAGGTCAAAATCCACCTTGTTCTTTCCCACCAAAAATGAGAGTTTGTGATTTCTCACATCTATAATTACTCCGGCTGTGGCTAAGAATGGTTTTCCAAGTATGAGAGGAATCCGGGGGTCCTCTTCTATCTATAAAACAACAAAATCATTGAGCACAACAATATTATCAATTTTTATAGGTACATGCTCAAGGACACCCAAAGGATATCGACAAGTATGGTCGGCCAATTGCAAAGTCATTATTGTGAGTTTTAAGTTCCCCAGACCTAGCTTCTTGCACAAGAAAAATGACATTAAACTCACACTAGCACCAAGGTCACAGAAAGCTTTGCTAATTTTCTTATCTCCAATGAAACAAGGAATGAAAAAACTTCCCAGATCCTTTAGTTTGGAAGGAAGCTCATTTTCTATAATGGCACTACACTTCTCAGTGAGTGTAGTAGTCTATGTTTCAGCTTTCCTCTTGTGTGAGATAATTTCTTACATGAACTTTACAAATTGTGGCATTTGGTGCAAAACTTCAAGTAATGGCACCTCCACACATATTTTCTTCATTATTTCCAGAAATTTCCCGAATTCCTCATCTTGCTTTGTCTTCAATAAACGTTGAGGAAATGTAATAGGTGGTTGATAAGCTTGCATGGGAGGTTTTAGCAAAGTGTCTAGTGTCTTATTTGCGTTCTTCTAATTTGCTCAACTCTTCCTCAACCACTATAGACATTTTAGGTGTACCCATTTCTTTGGCAAGGTCTTCTTCTACATTCTTCATGCTTTCATTCGAACCTTACAACACCTTCCCACTTCTCAAATTGATGGCATTAATATGTTCTATCGGGTTAGTCTCCGGTTGTCCCAGAAATTTCCCGGGAGTTCTTGAAATTGAACTCGCCACTTGTACTATTTGGGTTTCTAACATCTTTGTATGACTAGCAAGGGAATCCATTGAAGTCTTTAACTCTTTGATAATAACCTCATGATTGGAGTGTTGTTGTCTAAACTTTTCATTAGCTTCAGATTGCGTTGTTATGAATTGCTCCATTATTTTCTCTTTGCTAAATTTTTGTGGTTGTTGTGGAGGTTCAGAATTTTGACCATAACTCTCTTGATTTTGATATGTCCCTTGATTTGACCGATAAGAAAAATTGGGATGATTTCACCATCCAAGATTGTATGTAGTGGAATAGAGGTTATTTGGTTTCGAATTAAAGTTATTAAGTGCATCAATATGCTCTATCTGACCCTCTTGCATAGTGGTTAGGACCAAGCAATTTTCTCCAATATGACTTGAATTTCCATAGATTTCACAAGATATGTTGATAACATTAACTGAATTTACATTCAATGAATCAAGTCGCTTGCTTATTGCATCTAATCGTGCAGCCATAAATTCCATATAATTTACCGAGTGCATCCCCGGAGTTAACACAGAAACACTCCTCTCGGTAGCCCATTGATGATGGTTAAGCTCTACACTTTCAATAATGTCTTCAACTTCCTCTAGCATTTTGATCATCAATGCTCCCCCGACGGCCAAATCAAGTGATACCTTTGCGGTATATGAAATCTCATTATAGAATGTATGAAGAATCAACCACCTTTCAAGCACATAGTGTGGGCATTACTGCAATAGACTCTTGTAGCGATCACATGCCTCAAATAGTGACTCTCCATCTTTTTGCATAAAATTCATGATAAGGTGATGCATATGAGCAGTCTTGCTAGGTGGATAAAATTTACTTAAAAATTTCAATTCACACTACTCACAAGTTGCAATGCTCTCTGGAGGAAGTGATGTAAACCAAATCTCGGCTGTCTTTCAATGAGAATGTGAACAACAAGAGTCTTATAGCATTGGCAGGAACCCCATTTTATTTGTACGTTGCATAAATTTCCAGAAAATTTGCCAAATATAAATTTGGATCTTCCATGGGAGTTCCTCAGAATTGGCAATATTGCACCATACATATCAAGGTCAGCTTCAATTCAAAGTTGTTTGCCACAATTAAAGGTCTCACAATACTATATCTCAGCCCAATCCAATTTGGGGCTGCGTAATCTCCAAGTAAATGGTTGTTGTTTGCTATAACAAGATTTTGGGGTGTCTGATTTTAATCCATTATTCTTTGCTCAGTTAGTCTCTGATAAAACGTTCTATCAATCTCTAAATCAAATGGTAATAGATCTCCTAACCTTGTAGACCTTTGCATGTACTGGATTGGTTTTCCTGAAAAAGAAAGGAAACAATGCTAAGAAATGTGAAAACAAATACAAATTCAAAACAACAAGAAAAAAATAGTCTAATCAAATCAATTTGCTATTCACTAATATTAACCAAAACCATTCCTCGGCAACGCGTCAAAAACTTGATGCGGTGAAATCCGCAAGTGCACGAAATATCGTCAAGTAATAAAAAGATCAAATCCATAGGGAATGGTGGTCAAGTATTAGTATACTAAGCAAATCCAATTGTCTAGACTAATCATGGGTTTGGTTGGTTCAGGAATGTAAGGATCAAGGAAAGGAAATAGAAAATCAAGTAAATGAAGAAGGAAGAGTGAGAACTAAGCTGGAGTAAGAAGGGAAGAGAAAGGAAGAGTGATCCAAAAGAGAATTTGTGGAAAAAGTGATTCTAGGACTTCAATTTCACCTAAATGATTGTAAATTTTGAATCTATGCTTGATTTTTTATCCTCAATGGTGATTTATGTAGGTAGACTATCCTATGTATCCGATGTGAACTTTTGGTACTACACCGACGTTTCAATTCCAATTGTCCTCTACTCTCAAAGTGACAGAGTTGAGGGGTTACTTTTTTAAGGAGATCCCTGTCACATGATCCAACAATCCCCAATATGTCTACTCTTACTGTATGACTATGAATTAGAACCGATCGATTAGGTTCTAAGATAATCTGTTACTCCTCGTGGCATACCGAGATACTTTCGTAGACGACTCTCTATGTCTCGGGGTTCTACGAGTCGGAGGATTGGGTTCTCCTTTCTGTCCTTCCCCAAATCCTCGTGGGATACAAATCATATGGGGTTAGCATCAAGATTGTGTTAAATCAGTAGATCCGGACCATAATCACATATATCGTTGAAAAAGAACAATTCAAACTCTATTGATTAAACAAGTTGAGTTTACATATCAATAAGGCTACTCCCTAATCTTATAATCAAGAGTCTACTCCATAGAATCGGAGTGACAACTATAAAATAATTAGGAATACAAGTTGCAATCAAGACAATTCAAAAAAGAGAAAGAAAATCTTAATCTCGATGTGATGGCTTGTCTCCAATTATTTTTGATCAAAACTTAGGGTCTTGAGCATCAAAATCTCCTTGAATTGCCTCTCCACCGTCTTCTTGAAGTCCTTGGACGACACCCAATCAGAATCGCCCTTTTTAGATTTGAATTTGGCTTAAATACACACATCAATATTATCAATTCATGACAAGGAAGGAAGTTCTCCGGTCATAAATCATTAAATGAGAGATCTTCAAATATTTGCTCAAACATGCGGCCTAGTGAATCTTTGCTCCATTGGATGTCGGATCACTTGGACCAATGGTATGGTTTCTTGCAAATTGGATAGAGCTTTGGTGAATTCACACTGGTTGATGGTAGATTTTGATGCTTATGCGGAGTTCACGACCCCTGAATGCTTATCAGGCCATTCTTGTGGCATAGTGCACACCCTAGCGAAAGATTGAGCTCCAAATCGGCCTTTTAAATTTCTCAATATGTGGTCGCTGCATGGGGACTTCAAAAGGGTGGTGGCAGACTCATGGACAACCCCGACTATAGGGAATGCCCAATTTGTGCTCAAGGCTAAGCTAAGCCGGTTGAAGGGCCGTTTGAGGGAGTTGAACAAGAAATAATTTGGGTACATTTTGGCGAAGGAGAGGAGGGAAAATGTAAATTTGGAAGAAATACAACAAAGTATTCTAGAGGGAGGGGCTATTCTCATGGACTATGGACGTATCCGGAAGCAAGCCACTCTCCTTGCCGAGCCGGAGAAACAATTCTATCAACAAAGGGAAAAAAATATTTATCTAAGGTGTTCGGATAAGTGTACCAAATTTTTTCATGATGTGGTGAAGAGGAACAACAAACGGAATGTCATTATCACGCTCACCAAAAGAAATGGGGATCAAACAACAAGCTTGGGCAAAGTGACGGCTGGGTTTGTAGACTTCTTTTATACTTTACTTGGGCAAAAGGTGGCGTGCAACCCTATGGAAAACAAAGAACTCCCTGAAAGGAGGCTAACTACTAGCCAAGCTATAGACTAATCTGGTCGATTGGGGTGGAAAAGATCAAGGCAGCCCTATGTTGGTGCAGGGAGCATCATAATCGAACCTAAGTTTTGTTGTCGTCAAAGGTTCCAGTTAAGTCTTGTTGTAATCTGATGATTAGATCAAGTGTGCAGGAGGCTCAACTTAGAAAGTCCTAGTAGGTCAGCTAGATCTAATACTAAGCAAGGAAAGTATCAGCAGATCGTGGAACTAGGGAGGAAGTCCAGATGAGTCAAGGGGACCTGACATTTGGCAGGTAGATTCGATATGTTTGAAGGACCCGATATCAAATCTAGTGAAAGACCTGGTAGGCCGATCTGATGTTGAGCAAAATCTAAATAGGTCTGGAGGACCCGATGTTTGGTAGGTAAGTTGAGATAAGCTCCTCGAGGGAGTGCAGTGAGGTCGTATCCTAGTTGGGACAAGCCTTAGGTGATGATCCGTCTGAAGAAATCGATGGAGGTTTCTAAGTTGAGATCAAGATAGTTTTAACTTCATACTCATGCACATATATATATATATATATATGTCTAACTCTGTTTTGCATGACTTCTATTATTATTGCTTGTGCTAACTTTGTTTTGCAGATAAACAAAGCTTAGAGTTGATAGTGGGTTCAGTTAACCAAATGGGAGGTTCCATCGATCGATTCGGCCAACATGACACAATATCGATCAGAGTTCGCAAACTTGGAAATATAGAGAGATAAGTCGACGGATAAGCTTTATCAGTTGACCGATCCAAATTTGGTAATGAAAGAGATTAGATCAAATCAATGCAGAAAAGGTATACACTGGTCTTAGTCAACGGTCAACGGATAAGCGTTATTAGTCGACCGATCCAAATTTGGTAACAACAGAGATCAGATCGAATCAACGCAAAAAAGGTATACACTAGGATCCGTCAACGGATAAGCCTTATCAGTCAACCGATCAATGAAAATCACGGAATCAAATGGATCAGATCAGAGTAAAGAAGGAAAGGCGCGGGTTTTAGTCGACGGATAGAAGGTTCAGTCGACAGAAAGGATCAGTCGACGGAATGAGTTTTCAGTCGACTAAACATTGCCTATAAAAGAAGACCTCGAGGTCCGAGCCAACTATCAACTCTTCTGTGCTTCATTTCATCTTTGCTGCTTCGACTACAAGTACTGCTTCTACAACACCGAGAGGCTCTCCGACAACCGAAGCTATTCCTTATACAATATTATTGTCGGTATAATTTTATTTTACTTACATTTAATTAAAGGAGATAGTAGTGCTATTACTATTCTCTTATTCTCATTGTATGAGTTTGCTTCTTCTCCGAAAGGTTTCGGAGAGAAGAGTTATAGTGATTGCCCATTGAAAACAACCAAGGGTCGTGGACCTTGGAGTAGTAGTCGTTGAACTATAAACCAAGTAAAAAAGAATCATGTACTTGTGCTTTTGTCTTTACTTTACTCCGTTGTTATTTAACTTTGATTTACGAGAAAAGAAAATATTTTAATCGAACGAGATTCACCCCCCCTCTCGACTCTTTTGATCCGATAATTGGTATCAGAGCTGGTTTGCTCTAAAATAGCTTAACGATTTTTTGAGACTTTTTAAATTGTTTTTGCATTCTTTGAAAAAGCTTTCCTTTTTTTTATATAGCATTATTTCTTTTTTCATTACTCTACTAATCCCAAGACAAAGTCTTGGAAATCTTTTCTCTATTTATATCTTGTGCAAGAATGTCAATGTCTCACCAAGAGGGATACAACACGTTTTGTCCTCCACTATTCAGCGGAGAAGACTTCAGTTACTGGAAACGGAGGATGGAGTGCTTCCACAAATCCGATATTGATATATGGTTCACAATCATAAAAGGATACTCCCCACCAATCGAACATGGAGAACCACTAGACCCGAAAAAATGGACTCGGGAAATGAAGAAGAAAGCCCAAGTTGACTACAAGGCGATGAACACACTCCAATGTAGACTAACAAAGGAGGAACTGAACCGAGTTGGTCCATTCAACAACTCCAAAGAATTGTGAGACCGACTGATCAAATTACATGAAGGAACCGACGATTCAAAGGTAACCAAACGAGACTTACTTTTAAATCAATTATTTAATATTAAAATATTGCAAGGAGAGACCGCAACGCAACTACATGCAAGAATTAAAGACATCATCAACGGACTCCACCTCATCGGCCACCAACTCAAAAATCGGGATATAATAAGATATGCTCTAAACTCTTTCCCTTGAAATGCACTGTGAGCATCTATAGTAGATGCCTATAAAGTTTTGAAGGATCTTTTCATTATTAGGTTAGATGAATTATTTTATGAATTAGAGTTACATGAGAAGACTAACTCTAGTCAGACCGAGAAAGGTATAGCTTTGTATGCAGGAAGCAAGGAGGTTAAGTCCAAGACTAGACCAAAATAAGAATATGAGAGCGAGTCAGACTTAGATTCAAACAACGAAGAAGAAAAGGTAAACATGGTACGAAGAATGTTTACCAAAAGAAATAAGAAGAAAGTACAAAACACCTCAAACATACCAAAATCGGAGATGACGTTTTACGGGTGCAACAAAAAAGGTCACTACAAACACGATTTCCCTAACCCAAAGGAGGAGAAGTCCAAGTCATCAAGAAGAAGAAAAACATTCAAGGCTACTTGGGACGAATCATCTTCAGAAGATTTGGATGCAAAGGAACCGAAGCAGTCAAGCCTTCTAGCACTTATAGCAAGGAACGAGGAGTCCGAGTCTGAGTCCGATTTCGAGTTCGAGAGAAGCCACAGGTCCGTATCCATTTCAGAAGAACTAGATGAGGTAGCTTCCCTAACAGAGTTTTAAATGCTTAAGATAATTAAATGTCTATTCAAAAATTGACTAAATCTGAGGATCAAACTAACTTGCTACTTAAGGAAGCTAACCACCTTAGTTAACTTGAATCCCTCAACTAACCAAGTTCAAGATGGAACTTCAACTCAAGTTGCAAGACTTGAGAAAAAAAATTCCACCTTGAAAGGGCAAGTAGAGGGACTCAAGAAAATGTTGAAAAAGTTCAACTTGGGTTCTAAGTGGCTAAATATGATGCTTGGGTCCCAATGAGCTGTGTACAATAAATCTGGACTCGGATACAAAGTCAACATGACAAACAAGTCATACTTGTCTTTGGTTAGTCAAAATGTTAGAAATCAAGTCCAAACATGGATCCCCAAAGCATGTTTAGTTAATCAAAATGGACCAAACCAATATTGGATCTCCACGGATCAAATCCATTACCTAGATAGACCATATCAAGAATATGATTCAGGAAGAGTCAATAGAAAAATTATTCATCTTAGTTAAATTAATTTTTTAATTTTCAAAATGCATGTTTAATTTTATTTCCTTATTTAATTTAGAATGGTTAGTTATAAAAAAGTTTAATTAACCTTGACAACATAATATCGAAATGGTTTGGGATGATAGTAGACTAAGGAAATTATGTCGAAGACATGTCAAGGTTGAATCATATGTGTTCTACCTGGTGTACTAGACCTAGTGGATCTAGCTGAAGCTACCCCAGTCAAACATGAGCTAGTTAGACCAAAACTCGGTATTAAGTTCTTTGGTTTGGTTGTTTTTGGGAAGCTTTATCTTAGGCACGTGGTTACTTTAATGATGTCCATGTGATTCACCACAACATGGAAGCTTACCCAATAAACTCCTTCTTGATGAATCCCAAAGTTGAGTTTGAATCTAACAAGGGTTAAATAACCTTTTTGAATTCAAATCAATCAATCAATAATTAAATATAAATTAATCAAATTAAAACCTAAATTAATTTGAAATTAATAAATTAATTATCAAACCAATTAATTCTAAATTCCCTTAATTTTAAATTAATTTGAAAGTTTTAATTAAATCAATTTGATTTAACTCTAATTAATCCGAAAATAATTCGGATTTTAACCCAATCAATTTTAAATTTAATAAACTTTAAAGTTAAGTTTTAATTAATCTCAACATAATTCTTAATTAAACATATAATCTAATTAATTTAACTTAATTTGAAATCAACTTAAATTTAATTAAATCAAACTTAATTCTAACTCAATTAATCTAATCCAAATTAAAAAATCTAATTAATTAAAAAATAATAATTATTAAACAATTCAAATTAATTAAATACAAAAAATTTAATTAATCAATTAAATCAAATTAATTTAATTAAAAATTTAATCAAATCAAACTTTATCAACTTAATCAATTTCATTTCTAATCGAAATTGAAAACTTAATTCAAAATTAATATAAACTTAATTAAATAACTTTAAATTAACCAAATTAAATAAAATTAACCAAATTAATCGAAACCTAAAATTTTAGTCAAATCAAATTCAATAATTTTAATTAATCCTTAATTATTCAATTTCCTTCAAATTAATCCAAAAATTAATATAATTCTTAACTATAATCTAATGAATTGTAACTTAATTTAAAATCAAGTTTTTTTTTTCAATTTTAACTAACCTTAATCAATTTAATTCAATTAATTAATTATCTTAATAATAATCTGAAAAGTATTTGGTTAAATTAAAATAAACTCTTAATTAAAAACTTAAGTAGAAATTAACTTTAACATATATCTTAGTTCAAACTTAAATTAATTGATTTATCAATTAATTAACCCTAAACTTAATTAATCTTATTCAACTTAATTTATTATAACTTAATTTAAGTTAACTCAATCTATTTTAAGCTTTTAAACTTAATATGAAATAAACTTTAAAGTTAAATCTTAATTAATTTCAATACAATAACCTAACTTGAAATTAATTTTAATTCAACTAAATCAAATTTAACTTACAACTCAGTCAATTCAAAATTAATTCTAACTTAACCAATTAATTTAAACAACTTTAAATTAATTTATAAATTTTAATAAATTAATTAATCAACCAAATCAATCAATCTACTCAAATTTTTAACTTAAACAAGCTTAATGAATTCAGAAATTTCAATCAACTTATGTAATCCAAATTTTTAATAAAATCATAATCAACTTAGTAAATTTCCTTAAATTCCATAATCAATTAAATTAAAATAATTTTTGTTTAATAACTTATTTTTTTTAAGACTTCACAACAAAATTGAGAACCCCAACTTAAACATATTGCAAGGTAAATTTCAAACTAACTCAGAACTCAACATTAATCCTAAATAAAGGCAAAATCATCCCACATCACTATAGATTTACCTTGTTTGATACTTAAAATTAGTGGGATGAATCTAACCTAAAAAAAACATTCGGTCGACAGAACAAACTGTTACGTTGACCTAACAACCGAAAACTTAGAATTTAATGCGGTTAAAGTTAACCGTCGACTGAACACTTAGATCAGTTGACTAATAACCAAAATCTGACGTGATGAAAATGGTAAAAATCAATTTATCAATTGACCAAACTATTGTTTAGTCGACAGAAATCCTAAATTGAACCGATAAAATCATAAAAGTCGACGCGAATTTAATTTATCCGTCGACTGAACCAATTTTCAGTCAACCGATAAACAAAACAATCCCTTCTGATTGGTCCTCAAAATAGTGAATTTAAGGTATCAGTCAACTGATAAATCTATCAGTCGACCGATCAAGCTTTATAAAAATAGAGTTGGGGTAAAAACTTGTGGCATCCAAACTCATTCTACTCTACTTGGTTTATCTCTTAACTTCGTCGCCCGTTTCAATTACGAGACTCTCTATGTCCTCTGAATCTCGACTATGCCTTGGTATTCATCCTCATACCCTTTTTCTTTATCTAAATCAGTTTATTCATAGTATTTTTTTCTTAATCGTAGTGAAAAGAAACATAAGACTGCTCAAAAGGAGGCTAGCTCCTTGATCCCCAGCCAGGATCCTAGGTTCTTTACTTAAGAATTAAACCAATCCTTTAGTAGTAATAAATTTTTAGTTGTTGGGACTCAATATCTTGACCTCTCCTTTTATCAGACTTACTATCCCAAGATCATAGACATCATACAGTATTATTCACTAGACAGTTTAGTCTGCTGCAAACATGCATACAACCCTGCTCTCTACACTGAATTTTATCATAATCTTTTTGAGATTTATCCCCATCATCATAAGACCACAGTAGCATCCAAGGATGATCTTCATATATTTCTTCGCTTCCTACGCATCGGACCATCGAACAATCAAATCTTTCTGTTTCTAATTTTTTCGGACACACTACCTAAACCATTTTCTCATCCGACCTTAGACATCATGTATGTTGAGTTCTTCCAGGGCCCACGCCTGAAGAAGATGTCTTCAGTCAATCTTAGTCCAAATGACAATGCATTTCTTAAAATGATTGTCTCTTGCATTCATCCCATAGCGTCATGAGACCCAACAATAATACGTCCAGTGCATCTCTTTCTGATGTACGCACTAAGACATAGGTTAGAGACCTTGACTTAGGGTACTGGGTCTATAGGTCCATCATCTACTATTCGAGGTATAGTACCTCGAATAAAGTTCACATGATTCAGTGTCATATTCTCAC
>JBBUKS010000059.1:1448797-1463284 GCA_038050645.1 Hedychium gardnerianum | reverse complement strand
AACCGCCGACCCAGCAACAAGAAGAATGGGCGGAACAAGTATCTACCCGTCAAAGTTCGAGGGGGAGTTCACGCTGTGGAAATGCAAGATGGAGGTATATTTCAAAATAGATTTTGACATTTTACTAACCATAAAATATGACTTTAAGATACCCGGGAATAAAGATGGAGAAGATATGGAGGAACACCTCTGGAACAAAAAGCAAAGAGATGATTTCGTGGCAAACAGCAAAGCAGAATTTCATTTGCTAAGCGTATTACCACCACAAGAGGTCAACCGAATCGACACCACAACTCCGCCAAGGATCTATGGGAGAAGTTTTTGGAACTACATGAAGGCACATCTGAAGCTAAACTAGCCAAAAGAGATCTACTCAGGAACCAACTTAGCAATCTCCGAATGCAAAAGGGAGAAACAGTTACTCAACTGCATACCAAGCTAAAGGAGTTAATAACGGGACTCAACAACCGAGAATTGGTAACAAATCGAGACTCACTAAGATATGCCTTAAATGCCTTTCCAAGAACTCAAGAATGGAGTTCGATAATTGATTCCTATTATATATCAAAAACTTTAGAGGAGAGTATATTAGAAGAATTATTTTCAACCTTAGAATTACATGAATCAAGATGTGCAGGTCAAAAAGAGAAGGAATCCTTGAACCACAACTTAGCCTTGAAAGCCAAGAAGGACGAACCAGCCTCAAATTCTTCAACTGACGAAGAAAAAACTTATATGGTAAAAAAGTTTAATAATTTTTTTAAAACTAACAAGTTTAACTAGTCACAGGCTAAGAAGCTTCTACGAGAAAAAAGAAGAGAAAAGTGTTACAATTGCGATGAAGAAGGACATATCAAAGACAACTACCCCAAGTTGAAGAAGAAAGAAAAGGAGAAAGGACCCAATGAAGCCAAGCATCGAAACCTCAGAGCTACGTGAGACGACTCAACCTCAAACGAATCCGAAATAGAAGAATATGCTGGACTAGCCCTGACAGCCAACTATCAAGAAGAAAGCATCGATGAAGGGGGAGGTATCTCAGAAGAAAGCATCGATGAAGGGGGAGGTACCTCAGAAGAAAGCAGCACTGAAGGGGGGGCGTCAAACTTCGAATCCCACGGTAAGTGAGGTATGTTTTCTATCTCCTGATCAGTTATATAATGAAATAAAACTAATGTCTAGATTAATGTGTAAATTAAGGACCAAATATATTGGATTGAAAAAGGAGAATATTAAATTAAGAATTAACTTAGCAAATGCATGTCCACTACCTGATTTTGATAAACTTAAAAATGAAAATTCAAAATTAAAGGAAGAAGTTGAAAAATTAAAAAAGAATTACGCATGTTTTCATTTTTCAAATTTTAGAAGTTATGATGGACTGAATTGGTATATCAGAAACCATAGAGGTCAAATTAGAAAGTTTTCAACCTTTGAAAAAATATTTGATAAATTTAATAGGTAGAAATTTATATTGGGTTCCAAAATTTGTTCTGAATTGTTAGATTAACTATTTATGTATGCTTGAAAATAAATATATTTGAGTAATATTTTTTTCTGTTCAAGTAATCTGTCAAGTTTTTTTGTATTGTCCCTATATATTTTTTTGATGTGATCAAAGGGGTAGAATAGAAAATAAAATTGCAAAATCTTTATAAATTTGCAAAATCTTTATAAATTAATTTTTATCTACAATTTGTTTTATGTTTTAACCCTAACTTGAACTCGGGTTGATGCTCATAAAAAAGGGGGAGATTGTAAGTACCCCGGAATAGTTTTGATGTGATCAACCGAGTTAGGTTAGGTCCTATGATATTTAATCCTTGTGTCTAAGTGTGTAGGAGCTTAGGAACACAAGAAGTCGAGAGGAAGACGTTGCGGATAAGAAGGATAGCACGAGAAGCGAGTTGACGGGCTCGGTGCATCCGAGGGACGAAAAGCTGCGGAAGAGTACACTGGTGGAGCGAGAAGGACGCGGTTCGAGGGACGCGAGATGAGAAGGATGTGGTTCAAGGGACGAGAAGCCTGGGAGGAAGCTTGCTCGAGGAGAAGGCCTGAGTTGGGTTCGGGTGAGCTCAAATCTGGACGGCTGGACAATCACCCAAGGCGACCAGAGAAGACTCGAGGCACCTCTGTGTCTTGGAGGCGCCTCGAAAGAAAAGGCGCGTGAGGCACCTCGGTGCGATGGAGGTGCCTCAAGTGTCAACTGATGGAGGCGCCCCCAAGGCTTGGAGGCGCTCCACCCTCCATTTGGATGAAGGCGCCTCAGACTAATGGAGGCACCCCTGATCATCAAGATCATCGCTGAAGACTCGCCGTAGCGGATCTGAATTCAACCAAGGCACCCTCAACTCTTGAAGGCGCTCCCAGTGCTGCCAAATCACCAATGGATCAGTTTCGATCCATTGTAGGTGCTCCCAATTAATGGAGGAGCCCCCGTGACTGTCACGTCAGCAAAACGGTCACCTCGATCGGTTTGCTATAAATAGAGGCTATGACCTCCTTTTTTTTTAAAACACACTTGTATTTTCAATTATGATCTTTCCATTCTTATACGAAAACACTGTAAAGAGGCTACTCCACCTAAAGGAGTCATTTTAGTAGAGCTTTCGATTGCCTTCGATTAACAAACACTATGGTTGTAATCAAGTAAATTCTTCGTGCCTCTTTTCTGTTTCTGTTTTTTTTTTTTAACTAGTGTGTCCTTGCTTAAGTAAGAAGCAAGAGAAATTGTACTTTTAATTTGCAGGGTTCTCCATCCCCTCTAGCCGATCCATCCGTTCTAACAGAAACTACATCATCAACTGTCTAGAGGTCATTATTTTGGAGTTGGACAGAGTTGTATTGTCCACGAATGAAATGTTTATAGGAAAGAGCTATGTATCTGATGGGTTGTTCAAGCTCAGTGTAATGACCATTTGGCCCACAATTAATAAGAATGAAAGCTCTTCCATTTATATTCTGGAGTCTTCATGTTTGTGGCATGGTAGACTAGGACATGTTAACTATAATGTGCTACATAGATTAATATATATGTAAAGCATACCCACATTTAACCTTGACCCGAAACTCAAGTGTGAGACTTGTGTTGAAGTGAAAATGACAAGGTCATCCTTTCAACACGTTGAAAGAAGCAATGAACCACTCGGCCTAATCCACACCGACATGTGCAACATAAAAGGTATATCGACACGTGGTAGGAATAAGTACTTCATCACTTTTGTTGATATTATTTTATGTATCTTCTCAAAAGTAAAGATAAAACTATAGAGAAATTTGTTCTCTATAAAATGAGGTTGAAAACCAACTTAATAAAAAATATTAAGATGGTTCGAAGTGACCGAGACGGTGAATATGTATCACCGTTAGCTGAGTTGTGGCTGACATGGGATTAGACACAAAACAACAACTCCCTATATGTTTCAACAAAATGGTGTTGTTGAGCCAAAGAATCGCACTATAAAAGAGATGATGAATGCTCTTCTATTGAGCTCTAAACTGACAGAGTACATGTGGGAGAAAGCTGTCTTAACAACTAATTACCTTTTAAATGAGTAGCTCCTAAAGAAAATAGATAAGAGTCCTTATGAATTGTGGAATGGAAGACAACAATCCTACATATACTTGAGAATGTACGAGTGTCTTGCTAAAGTTTTGATGCCTAATCCAAAAAGGATTAAGATATGACTAAAAACTATTGATTGCATATTTATTGGATATGCATATAACAATAGTGTTTATCAGTTCCTTGTGTATGAGTCTCAAATATAAGAGATACATAAGAATTCGATAATTCAATCGAGAAATATCTCATTCTTAGAACATGTGTTTCCATATAAGACCTGAGAGGAAGCAGGTTTATCAAAATGGGCAGATGAAACATACGAAGAAGAAGATGAACTAGTTGAGGTTGAGCTCAAACGGAGTAAAAGAGCTCAGGTGAAAAATCCTTTGAAACAGATTTTATCACTTTTATATTGGAAAGTGATCCCCAAAATTACTCAGAAGTAGTAAGTTATTTTGAGAGACCTCAATGGAAAGAGGCAGTTGCATCTAAAATTGACTTTGTCTTACAAAATCACACTTAGAAACTTGTGGATCTTCTTCTAGGAAGTAAACCACTAGAATGTAAGTAGATTTTCAAGAAGAAAATAAAGTCAGATGACTCAATTGACAAGTACACGGTTAGATTAGTAATTAAAGGTTATTGACAATGTGAAGGTCTTGATTACTTTGATACATATTCTTCGATATCGAGAATAACTTCTATTAGAGTGTTGTTTGCTATCGTTGCTCTATGAAATTTGAAAAAAAAATTAAATGGATGTAAAGACAGCCTTTATGAACGAGGATTTAGAAGAGAAAATTGACATGGAGCAACTTGAGGGATTTTTTGTGCTAGGATAGGAAAACAATGTTTATAGATTAGTAAAGTCATTATATGACTTGAAACAAACTTCATAGCAGTGGCATAAAAAGTTTGATATTGTCATGAAGGAATGTGGATTTAAAATCAATGAATGAATGTGATAAATGTATTTACATGAAAGTCACAAAAAATGACTATGTAATTTTATGCCTATATATAGATGATATGTTTATCATTGGGAGTAATGATAAGATAATCAAATTACTAAAGATATGTTGAACTCAAGATTTGACATGAAATACATGACCATAACTGATGTGGTTCTAGAAATTAAAATTCTTAAAATATTAGAAGAACTTGTTCTTAGTCAGTCTCATTATGTGGATAATATTTTTGAGAAATTCACCAAGGGTGATACTGCATTGGCACAAACTCTAATAGATACGAGTGAACATCTATCAAAAAATCGAGGAGAGAGTATCTCTCAAATAAAGTACTCTAGGGTGATTGAAAGTCTGATGTACTTGATGAATTATACACGACTAGACTTAGTATACGTAGTAAATAAACTGAATAGATACACGAGTAATCCCGGTGTTGAGCATTAGAAAGGGATAACAAAAGTACTGAGACACTTGCGGTATACTTGTGTTTATGGACTACACTATACAAAATATTTTGCTCTGATCGAAGGATACAATGATGCAAATTGGATATCTGATATGAAATACTCTAAGTCTATGAGTGGATATATATTCATTTTGGGAAGTGCAGTCATTTCATAAAAATCTTCTAAGAAACCTGTAATATACAAATCCACGATGAAATCTGAGTTTGTAGCTCTTGACAAATGTGGTGAAGATGTTGAATGACTATGACAATTCTTAGAAGATGATCCTAAATGAACGAAACCTATGCCAACAATATGCATACATTGCGATAGTCAATCAGCTATTGGTCAGGTAAAGAGTCAACTGTATAATGGTAAGTTTAGATATATATATCGTAAATACAATACCATTAGACAACTACTCTCAATGGGAGTTTTCACTGTTGTTTATGTAAAGTCAAAGGATAACCTAGGGATCCGCTAACCAAATAATTAAACACAGTGTTAGTTGTGAGCTCATCGTGAGAAATGGGCTTGATGCTGATGGGAAAAGTTGGTGAAAAGAAAACCCAACCTATGAAGACTAAAGATCCCAAGAACTAGGTTAAATTGGACAACCTAATTACATTGACTAAGTAGATCACTATCGGGGAATTGCCCAATGGACTAGTGAAAGGGTGGAGGTTAAGCATACGACTAATGATCCAGTGGAGTAATGTGAATTACTCTTGAAAGATCACCTATGTGAGAAAAAAGTGGGACCGATTTGAAAAAAATTTAAGGCACAATTCTTAGAACTTCTCACCTAACCAAACATGTTCATTGCTGAGAACGAACACACCCATGAGAATTGTATATCAGGTAGAGTCCTAGGTGATATATGTCAATACTTACACAGGCGACAAAACAATTCAAGGACATCACGTTTACTATTAGCCAGTAAGCAAACATATCTTCATAAGAGAAGGTTCAAAGGGTAAAATCTACCTATCGTATGCTGGACTCAATTACTGAATGCTATCACATACTTTTTTCCATTTATGTGGAGGATTGTTGGAAATGTGGATGGAAATAAAGAGGTGGATGGGAATGGTCTCCCAAGTGCATAGGAGTTTAGTTTCACATTGGGGAGTTTGTGGTTGGTTTATAATGTATCACAAGCATTGATATTGTGAGCATATGTATGTGGAGAGGCTCTCTCTCATGCATGGGCCCACAGGAGGTGAAAATCCAAGATCTGAATTATATTGAACCAAGTTAACTCATATGCAAGCATGACCTGCATGTGTCGAATGCTAGATCGGTCAGGGAAAATTTTTCCCAAGCGAATCAACCAATGTTTTTTCACATGAATCCTTCTTTTGCAAACTACTTAAGGGTGTACGGATGAATTAATCACTGATTAATTGAGAATCCATAACCGCCGAGTGAAACTGATGACCATTGGTGGTCAATGGCTAACGTTTGTAACTCGACGTGTAATGATGATAAATGTCATTTATTCGGTCATTTACTGCAACGGAGGTATGTAGCTCCTATATAACGAGGCCCTCCATAAACTTGAGCAAATAGAAGCAGATGCAAGAGAAAGAAATTTCCATCCACTTTGTTCCCCCTCGTTTCTTCCAATTTGTCGTGCATTTCACTTGGCAGTCCATGATAACGTTCGGGGTATAAGCTCAGTTCACCACAAACGACTAGTGATGGGTTGTGATTATGGTTCTGCCATTGTATCTTGGGAAAGAAACGACTCACATAACTCGAAATACTATTGGAGGGGGATGAATCTATTTTAAGGAAACTGCGTTGAACGTATGCCTCCACTTCTCTATTTCCAAGCACTCAGAGAACCCACTCAAACTAGGGATTACTTCTCAAGTACTTTGCATTAATTCTTGACCGGCCAGAAGTCCTCCTGAGTACTGTGACTCCGTTCTCGAGCACTCGATGATCCATTCTGACTTGGTCACTTTGGTACTCGGCATTTGGCGGTCGGGCACTCAGAGTCCTGACTGGGCAACCTGCTCGAGTAGTTCAACATCTCGACTCGATGCTCAGCTCACTTGGCCTCGATAGTTGGGTGACATTCTGACTTGGGCTGAGCTTCCACTCGTACTTAGGAAGCAGGCACCTGGAACCACTCATCGCTTAGCTTCCCACTCGGGCTCGAGAAGCACTCGATAGTCAACCAGCAACGTCCCATTCATGCTCGGACAACTCAATGCTCATCCTTCCTATTAGCAGCTTGAGATTATCAACTTAGGTCATCTAGCAGATAAGTTTGAAGTTGAATTTGTTGTAATTTTCAATTTAGAACATTCCCTGTATCTCCGACAATAAGATTGTCCAACAGTAACTAGTATTGTTGTGCTAGCCTCCCTAATGAGAGACCTATAGAAATGCTCAATGGAGATCAATCTTTAGGTTACTAAATTCACTCAATGAACCCTTTATCATTTGACTTACAGTTATACCTTCATAAGTGTACACAAAGTTTGAGACTCAAATTGAGCCATTGATTGCAACTAATCGAAGGTTTCATATATGCCATTAGGTAGTCTATGTCCTACCTAGATATGTTAGGACTTTAGGAGTGAGATGGGGGTGGGGAGAATAGCTCACTTTGCTTCTTGATGTTGATTTACAGTGGAAAACTTGAAGCGACTCCATAATGCTAACACGTGTAGATTTTACTTGGTCTCCACCTCCTTGAGGTGACTAATCCAAGGGTCCACTCTCCTCACTCATACCTCCACTATTAATGACTCATTCTTAGAAACTTTTCGGAGATGGAGAAACCGTGTACAAGCTCAAGCACAAGAATACAATAAGGATTACAAAAAGTAAAGACAAATATAATGAACACCTTGCTTGATCTCTTGTTGCTTGAAAATGCCTCATGTTGACTCGGAAATGCAACAACACTTCGCTCCAGAATCACCAAAAACAGGCAAACAAAAAACTTCTCGAGAATCTTCTTTAATAGCCTTCGATTCAGGGTTGATTTCTACCTATCAGTAGACTGATCTTACCCATCAGTTGATTGATATATCAAATTAAACCATTGAAACCTACAGAATGACTCTCTTGACCTATTTGACCATCATCAGTCGATTGATGAAACTCATCAGTTGAGTAATTCCATCAATTTGAACATCAGTCGACTGATCTCATCAATTGAATAGAGACGCGAGTCTCACCGCTTTTATGCTCTTCAGTCGACTAAGACCATCAGTCGAGCATAGCACACGAGTCCCACTCGAATCTATACTCTTCAAATTAACATCAGTCGATTGATGAACAGATCTAGTTGATTGATTCCATCAGTCAAGCATAACATGCGAGTCCCTGGACCTTTCAATTCGACATCAGTCAATCCAAATGACTAGTCGACTGATCCCATCTATCGAATAGAGAATGCGAGTCTCACTCGCTTCTTTGCCCTACAGTTTGGAATAAGTCGACTGATGTACATCATCAGTCAACTGATATCCATCAGTCGAATAGAGCACGGGAGACCAACTCGCTTTTGTTCTCTTTCAAATCGATATTAGTCGATTGATATAACGCATCAGTCAACTGATTACCTAATTCGAATGTGTTAATAGAGTATCAATTGATTGATTACCATATCAGTCGACTAATGCTCTTTTCTCAGCCTTGTGTGTTCTCAGCCTTCGCTTGGCCTTAATCGATTGGCCAATCAATTACATCCCCTTTTGTTCTCAAGAATAGGCTCCCAATTGATTAGATTGAGCCATCAATTAATAGATTACTATTCACTCGAGAAAACCAGCATCCAAACAATTGGATGGAGCCACCAATCGATTGGTAACCCTAAATTCAGTCCGTTCATGCCTGAATTCAGTTCTTGCTTGGTATCTGGTTGACCTCAACCTACCAAGACTTTCTCTGTCCAACAACTAGTTATTCGTGACCTATTGGGACTTCGCGTTGCCTAGCATCCGGTCAATATTGACCTGCCCAGGCTTCCTCACCAAGTGTATGGTCAACCTTTGACCCACTTAGACTTTCTATCTCATGCCAAGTATTCATCTCCCAACTGACCCACCTTAGACTTAACCTAGTTCCCAACTAGGTTAAGCCTAGTTCCCAACTAGGTTCACCAAGTTCCTAACTAGGTCTTCCAATGTTTAGCCCTGGTAGGACTTCCATTGCCTAGTTTCCAACTAGGTCTTCCACTGCCTAGCCTGACTAGGTCTTTCCTTTATCAAGTGTCTAGTCGTCCCTTGACCTACTTGATTTCTCTCTCACATATTGTCAAATATCGAAACTCAAGCTCGAGCCAAATCAAGCTTAGTCAACTTGGTCAACCTTGACCTGAGGACGATTGCATCAACAATCTCCCCCTGTTTGATGTTTGACAATATGTTTAAGTTAGGCTAACCCATATTAGCCCAACTCCCTTCATCTCATGCTAAAGCATAAATGAGTGTTTCCTAACTTAAACCCTATATTTCTCCCCCTTTGATATACATCAAAAATCTTTCTTTGAGATTCACTCCTCTTATCCATCAAACATCCAATGAAAGTCACATACCTTTCATTGTTTCCAATGCTCAACCTTGAGCATTCAACCAATATCCTTCAAAATATCACAATGAAGGTTCCCAACCTTCAATTTTCTTCAAATGCTCATTCTTGAGCATACACCCTTCAACCAATGCTCATCCTAGAGTATTTAACCCAAATCATACCTTTAAGGAGAACCTCCCCCTCAAAGCATGCTCCAACTTCTATCATTACACTAACAATGATTTGAAGTTCATAAACCTTTAGAAAATTCCAAAATTGAAGTCTTGAGGTTAAAGATTCAATCTTGAATCTAAAACTCCTCCTCAACTCCAAGTTTGTATCTTTTAACCATTCCTTTCTCATTTCATTAAGAAAATTATCCTTAAATACTTATCCAAGTATTTCATAGGGTTAGGAATCGTTAAGATACCTAGGGGTAAGCTTAAATGGCTTAAACACTCTATTTTAGTGAAAAACACAGACATCAATCGATTGACGCTTTGCACCAGTCGACTGCTACTATAAAAAACTACATTACAGTTTTTAGACTGAATTTTAGAAATGCATAATTAATTCTATGATAATCAAAAAATCATGAAATTTCACATAGATATTACTTATGTCATATACTATCAGGGAAAAATAGGTTTTTATAAAAATATATTACATTTTCAAAGATTGATACAAAATTGAAAACTTTTGAAAACTTCAATGTTTCACTCTAACTTTGTACTTAACTAATCAATGATGATTTCTATCAACAAATAGACTTCACAAAAAAATTTCAAAATGATTTTAAAAACCAATTTCCGACAATGATCTTTGGGGTAAATGCACATGACTTGTACATTAACTTTATCCATGATTGGACTTCACAAAATCTGTTTGTTTTGATGAAACTAAAACTCAAATAAATGCACTAAGTCAACATCTTGAGTTTTGTTCATCCTCTTAACATCTCACTTGTATCTAATGTATCTCAAAACACATACAAGTCATCCTATACTTCTTCTGAGATGTATAAAGTTGTTTTCCCTAAACTAAGGGATCATGTATTTCTATCTAGACATTTTTAACTTTGATCATCCTACCTAGGATGTCAACTAATGTCATTGTCCTTAATTACAAGGAATTAAAACAATGCATGTAAATGATTATGACATACATCAATTGCATACTTTCACAAGGAAGACTATCATATATTGACTTAAGTGATGTATGCATGATATGTATCATTTTTCATGACAATATGAATGTATGATATGAAGTCATGGCATGTGATAAGGCATACAAGCATATGAAAATTTTAGCACAAAGAATATACCTAGATTTGCTATCTAAATTTCAATGACTAATCATCATGCTAAAAGAGATTTAAGTTGCCCTCATCTCCCTAGAAAATGCCAAAAATCTCAACTTGACATTTCCTTGAATTATAACCTATTTATGACAATTTAATTAATCCATTCCTCAAGTTTAATTGGCATACTTTACTCTTTAAGAGTAAAAATTAACTTCTCATTTTCAAGGTGTTACAATATCTCGAAAATTTCCTAAGGTGTCAACTTCACTGTGGTTGGGTTAGATACCCTTCCAATTTTAACCTAGATGAGTTGACATACTCTAAACTCATCTAGGATGTAGAGAACATACTCTTAAAAACCTAAAACCTATTGGTGCTCCTTGGGTGTTCTAGGTACTTACTAGGGATAACTTTCCTAGATACTTCATGATGACTTTTCTAGGCTTCTTAGAAGCCTTAGTCATACTAGTCTCCTCAAGGTCAACCCTAGGAATAACCTCCCTTGTAACCTTGACTTGACTCCTAGACCTAGGGTTAGTTCCATGACTATATGAAACTTCATGATATGAAGTCATGTTTTCCTTGGACTTAGGTTTGTATCCCAAATCTTTTTTTTCTCTTAGATGACTCTTGTTTATTTTCACCTAGGTTTTGCTTCTTGGACCCTTTTTAAGTTATTTGTCATTTTCTCTAGAGTCTTTTCTAATTTATCAAGTAATGACCTCAAAACTTGAATTTCAATCCTTAAATCTTCAACCTTCGAGTTTTCATGATTGCCTTGGGTATTACTTTTTCTAGCCTTAGATTTGGTAGGTCTACCATTAAATACCCTACATTTTTCATTATACTCATGAAAATTTCTATTTTCATGGTAATTAGCACCAAGGTGATAAAACATATTTCTAGTATGATGTGACTTATAATTATCCTTAGAATTATCATGCTTCCTATTTTCATGATAAAAAACATTAAACTCATAAAAATTATTTCTAACATGCTTTCTATCATGATATGAAGGATTACCATTAACTAACTGTACCTTAATTTTACTCTTGGAGGCTCCCCCTTGACTTGGGTTTCCTCCTTGGTTCTTGGTTGGATTCCTCCCCCTTGGACATTAATTTCGATAATTTCCCTTTTGATTACAAGAGAAGCACACAATGTGCTCCTTGCCCTTTCGTATCATGGGGCCGACCTCCTTTGGCTTCTCTTTCACCTTGAGTTCCAATTTGGCCTTCTCTTTTTTCAATTAAGACACTTGCTCTTATAGTGTCCTTTTTCTCTACACTCAAAATAAATTATATGATTTTTATTTTTAATACATGAATTTGCTATACCTTCATGAGTTGAGCTCGTAGAGGTGGCACATTCATTTTCATTTGATTCGGAGGTAGAGACATCCTCTTAGTCCAGTGTCAATGGCCTCTCCCCCTCAATTCTTGAGATGGATGCTTCTTCAATTTCCTTCTCAGATGTTGAACACCTCTCAACCTTCGAGTCCTCATGCTCTTGATCTAAAGAGTATCCCTCTTTAGATTCATTTTCACTTGGTGTTGAGGTTGGAGCTTCATTAATCTTGGCCAACTTGCTCCATAAATCCTTGACATCTTGAAATTAACCTATCTTACAAAAAATATTACTAGGCAAAATATTAATCAAAATTTTTGTTACCTTGTCGTTTGTCTCATATTTTTTGAGTTGCTCCGCAGTCTATTTCTTTTTTTTAGGAGTCTTCCTTGACCATCAATTGGGGTTTCAAATCCCTCCATTAAGATAAACCATTCTTTAATGTTCATCATGAAGAAATTTCTCAACCCCTAGCTTTCCATTGGTCAAATCCTCCCAATCCGAAGGGTGGAGGTGCTCGGATGTCATATCCAAACCCATCTAAGAAATCCATTTGAAGTTGAATTCCTTTGAAGGTTAGTCCTTTGACTTGTTGAAAATTAGGGATTCAAACTTCCACTTCCACTTCTTCTTCTTCCTCTAACTCTTTGCTCCTTCCGGCGATTAGTCCAATGAAGAACGGTCTCACTCTGATACCACTTGTTAGGACCAGTAGGAGCTAGAGGGGGGGGTGAATAGCTCGCTTCGCTTCTTGATCTTGATTTGCAACGGAAAACTTAAAGCGACTCCACAAAGCTAACACGTGTAGATTTTACTTGGTCTCCACCTCCTTCAAGTGACTAATCCAAGAGTCCACTCTTCTCACTTATAGCTCCACTATGAATGACTCATTCTTGAAAACTTTTCGGAGGTGGAGAAACCTCGTACAAGCTCAAGCACAAGAATACAACAAGGATTATAAAAAGTAAAGACAAATACAATGAACACCTTGCTTGATTTCTTGTTGCTTGGAAATGCCTCTTGTTGACTCAAAAATACAGCAACACTTCGCTCTAGAATCACCAAGAACTGGCACCCAAAATCTCCTCAAGAACCTTCTTTTATAGCCTTCAAGTCGAGGCTGATTTTTGCCTATCAGTCGGCTGATCTTACCCATCAGTCGATTGATATGTCGAATTCTACCGTTGAAACCTATAGAATGACTCTTTCTTGACCTGTTTGATCACTATCAGTCGATTGATGAAACTTCTAAGTCGACTGATTCCATCAATTAGACCCTAATTCGAAAATCAGTCAATTGATGTCCAACATCAGTTGACTGATCTCATAAATAGAACAAAGATGCAAGTCTCACCCGCTTTTGTTCTCTTCAGTTCGACATCAGTCGACTAATGTACAACATCACTCGATTGAGACCATCAGTCGAGCATAGCACGCGAGTCTCACTCACTTCTATACTCTTCAAATTGACATTAGTTGATTGATGAACAGATCCAGTCGATTGATTCCATCAATTGAGCACAACACGCGAGTCCCACTGACTTCTGGACCTTTCAAATCGACATCAGTCGATTCACCTAAATGACTAATCGACTGATCCTATCATTCGAACAGAGCACGCGAGTCTCACTCGCTTCTTTGCTCTATAGTTTGGAATCAGTCGACTGATGTACATTATTAGTGTACTGATATCTATCAATCGAACAGAGCATGCAAGTCCCACTCGTTTCTGTTCTCTTTCAAATCAATATTAGTCGATTGATATAACACATCAGTCAACTAATTACCTGATTCAAATGTGTTGACAAAGTATTAGTCAATTGATTACCATATCAGACGACTGATGCTCTTTTCTCAGCCTTGTCTATCCTCGCGAAAAACCTCCCAATTGTTTGTCCAATCGATTACAACCTCTTCTGTTATCGAGAATAGGATCCCAACCGATTGGATTGAACCACCAATCGATTGGACTACTGTTCACTCGAGAAAATCAGCATTCAATCAATTGGCTGGAGCCACCAATCGATTGGTAACCCTAAATTCATCCTTTTCAGGCCTGAATTCGATTCTTGCCTAGTATCTAGTTGACCTCAACCTACTAGAACTTCCTCTACCTAACATTTAATCATCTGTGACCTATTAATACTTTTCGTTGACTAGCATCCAGTCAACCTTGACCTACCCGGGCTTCTGTTAGGAACTAGGGTGCTAAATATGCTAAAGCGCAGCGGAAAACATCTAGTTCCTCTTACAGAAGATCCATGCGAAGGAAGTAAAACTACATATACTAAGTTTCATGATAGATTTATACCCTTGATGCGT
>JBBUKS010000059.1:1419429-1434914 GCA_038050645.1 Hedychium gardnerianum | reverse complement strand
TAGCTAGCCTTGTCCTTATCCCTAGCCAACCTTTTAAATTGACTTTTTCTAGGGGACTAAGTCTCGTTAGTTATTTTTTATTTAGATTTTTTCTTGAGTATTTTGAGAGTTATATAAACCTATGCTTAGATGATGTAGGGGACAAATTTTTTAATATTAAATCAAATTATTTCGTTTAAGCCACGTTACGACTGTATCTCTCTTTTATTCTTTTCGTTCTTGATTTTGTGATAAAATTTTAAGTCTAATTTTAGTTACTCTTTATTGTATTATTTCTTTTTCCAGAATAATTTATATTAAACATAACTGTTTAAAGATTTGAAATCATGTCTGGCAAATTTTCACATGCTACTCTTCTCAAGGAATCGGAAACTTTCTTGATGTCGGATTCAGTGTGGCCTGCAGAGACGAACAAGCGTATGCCCACCGGAAGGCGGCATTTATCGAGAACCGACCTTTTCGTGCTCACGATGAGAACAGAATCCTCCATCAGTACCTGGTCCAAACCAGGCATGTTATTACAGAGGAATGCACAGTTTGGTATCTAGTTAAGATCATTCAGCAACTGACCCTTTCGGCGATCTTATTAAGGAGTTCCAAGTCACTTTTCGAGGATCCTGTTGAATTTTTCAGTTTTAGGATGACAATAGGAGACAATGGATCACTTGCAATTGTCAATCCTGGTACATCTGACAAGCCTGCACTCTCAGAAGGTCAAATTTCTAGCAAAGTAAGGAATATTTACTTGAATATTTTACATTAATTTTACAGATAAAAATCATGCAGAAACTAAAACAATCTCTTATGCATTTTACCCAATTGTTTAACTTGTCTCACTATAAAATCTACTAACCACCTTTGAACTTGCAGATTTTGCAGTATACTGGTCAGGAAATGAGACAAGAGTTCAACATTCTAAGGGGAATACTTGATGCAAAGATGTAGACAAATTCACTAAAAACTAGAATCCCATGTATCAAGAAGCAATGGTAAAGATTGCAAATCTTTTCCTGATAAAAAAAAAACTAGAACTTATAGCTATTCAATCAGAAAAGTGAACCTGTGAATATGACGATCGCATGAACACAAGTGATGTTCAGTAAACATATACAATTCACTACAAAACATGAATTCCATGGTCAGCAGTGAACATGATATCACACTGCAGGTTGTCCTAGTTTGGTATCAATTAGGACTGGAAAGTAAAAAAGAGATTTTACTTAGGAATGTACCATATGAGTCGGTAGAAACAACTTAGGAGAAAGAACTCACCTTCCCATACTAGTGAAATGTTACGCCTCAACGCCGCGAGGACTGATGGATTATCGTCCAAGTAATTCACTGCAGCAATGGCAGCATTTGCAAGATATGGTGGTGAAGATGCACTGAACACATACCCAGAGCCATTCAATCGCTGTAGAAACAAGATTCCAAAAACCAATGAAAAGGAAAGACAGTTAATTGTGCAATTTGCCATTAGCAAAAGCAACATTTTCCTACTTGGTGATCAACTACTCTGGCACTTCCAGTGCAAAAGCCCCCATCAGTTGCCAATGCATTTCCCATACCAGCAGTTATTATATCGATCTTCTCAATCTGCAAAATCAACCAATTATAAACCACGTAGAACAAACATGCAGGATGTGGAGAAAACAAGTACTAGTAGACATACTGAAACTCCATAATGCTCAGCCAGACCTCGGCCAGTGTTTCCAAGTACACCAAAGGAATGGCTTTCTTCCAATATTACCCGAAAGCGGTACTTCTCCTTTAGCCGCACGATACTATTCAATGGAGCAATTTGACCAGAATTCTGGTTTTATCCATAACCACAACAATCTCTTAGACATAAAATAAAAATAAAAAGTGTAAAATACAGTGCACTTTGTGTTTTCGGTTGTATATGGAATCATCTACGACAAAAGTAGCTCTAAATTGGGGTAATAGTTGCAAGGAATTGAGTCACTGTTGACTAGATGAATCAGGGCAGTGCAAGGATCTTGATGAAAATTTGTCATGAATACCTGGTACAATGCTTCCACAACAATATATCGTCTGACCTTTTCTGCTTGCTTATTACCATGAGTCAATTTCTCCAGAGTGCTCTCAAGTGATGCCATATCATTGTGCTTGAAGTAAACAACAGTACTTCTGGAGAGATAAAGACCATTTTGCACACCCCAGTGAACACCTTCATCTCTGAAAGATCAAGCGAAACATAAGAAGTTTATTATGGCATGAACTAAGTGAATGAGTCAGGTATGCCTGCTTATGTAATATTAACATATAACTCAATTAGACTAAAACAACAAGAAGAATCTGAACCTAAGGAAAGTATAAGTCATCTATCCATTTTTTGTAGATGAAAAACTTTTTGGGTTCATGACTCAAAGAGAGTTATTATGTTCTTTACCTTGGAAATGCATCACAAGCACAAGACACTCAACCAAGAAATCTAGCGGCAAAATGCAGCCTTTAACATGGAACCCAGTTATTAATAAAGATTTCAGTAACTGAAAATTGGAATAACAATGATTTGTTGACCTATTTATAAGCATCCATGACAGATTTTTAGTCACCAACATTTGGGTTTCGATCACTCAATGTAGTCAAAAGTCAAAACAATAGATGAGATAAAACTTCTACAGGAATAAGATCATTATTGTCACTTGCTATCTGCTAAGAAAATAACAATTTCAAGTCAAGTAAGTTATTCAGAAGCAGCACATATTTTCCCCATTTGCCAAGAATAGGAAGTAATCCTTCAAATAACAAATGTTGCATTTTTAGAGTAGGAGCAATATACTACAAAATTACAAAACTTGAAATCTACAAGGATTGTATATGAAGTTAGCTTACGCAACAATGATGTCTCCCTTCTTACAAAATGCCGGTATAACACTGAAAATGGTTGAGATGCCATAAGAGTATAGGATTGAATCTGGGGTGCCCATAAACTTTGCAATTCTTGTCTCGCAATCAAGGTGGTCATCTACAATGACACAATTTGTTATTTCAAAACTTGTTTTAGTATAGTTCTGAAGAATGAGCCAAATATCAAAGGCTAAAATGGCGAGAACAAAATAATCAACACTATATAACTATTAATAAGAGAAAAAAGCTGACTAGTTGTTCCGTAGAAGACACGAGAACTACAAGAACCGACACCATATTTCTCTAAGGAAGCAACACATGAATCCTGAAATTGAAACTTGTTATTCATTATGACATATTTATGAGAAATAAGAAAAAGAAATGGCATGGAGCAAAATTAATATTAGATTCTCACAATTATTTTTTCATTGCCTATTAATCCTAGATAATTTGCTGAGGCGAAGTTCACAACTTCCTTTCCTTCAATTATTGTATGTGGTCCTGCAGCACTGCAGCAAATACTTCTTTGTTAGTTGGAAAAGATGTGTGCATATATGACAATGTTTCATATATAAATCTTTCTCTTGACAACGGTAACAAAACAATTGAATAGTTTTTAATAATTTTCAAAGTTGGTCAATACTTCAAGAATAAAATAGCAAAGATCAAGATGATATTTGTTGTATTTAGGGGTGGTAAAAAATATCGAAAATTCGGTATATTATACATATCATACTGAAATTTTTGATATCGGTATAAAATTTATATCAAAATTTTCGATATACCGTTTCGATATCGAAATTTTACTATAAATAATATGTAATTTATACCATATCGAAATTTCGATATACCAAAATTTTGATATACCGAATTTTTGGTACGGTGTCAGTATGAATTTTTTTATATTGAACTTTTCAATATAGTATACGATATGAGGTTTATGGTTCGGTATATCGTACCGAATAATTTCTAGTTATATTCAACAACATTTGAATTCATCTTATAATCTCTATCAACTTTGTAGAAATTAATATTTTCTAAATTATTGACCTGCTAGCTACTTATTATCTTAAGAGGTATATGATAACTTTTAAAGCACATCAATGACCAATATGAGTTGTATAATAGTTAAAAATCATGGAAAGCCTCAAAATAAATGTATGCATCTGTATGCTTAAAATTTGAGAAAAAGTGATCTGCTAATTAATTTTCACATATTATCCATGCAGAAAGTTTTGTGCTCAAGTCCTGTCAATAATGCATCCCCAATTAAGTTGAGTTAGGTTATGTGTTGGACTTTGGCTAGTCTAATATAGTTCAATCTGCATGATCAAACATGAGAGGGAATGTCTAGAATATAATTGTACAAATCGATATCTTTCTAATACTTTATGCTTAGGCAATAAGTGGTCAACTAGTCAACTTTCACAAGTATAGATCACAACCTCACATACTTTCCAATTAGTAAAGATCAATTTGCTATACAAGTTTTACTCAACTTCATAAACATCAAACGGTTAAAAGATTCTCTCTACCTTTCTAAAGTTGGAGGCTCAACTTTCATTTCCTTGGTGATAGGTGGATGAAGAGGTTCGGGGACCCATTCTTCACAAAGATCGTCTATTTCCTGCAGAAAACACCAGTTAAGATGAATTTTATTTTCATGTGACAGTTAGAACAGTCGGTGGACTTGAGGCGAAGTAAAAGATGATCATTGGCTTAAAAAAGAGAAATTTCAACTAATAGACGAACCTTTTCAGTAAGTGGCTTCTTCGGAGGCTTATAACTCTTTCTAGTGAGTTGGAACAGTATGACAGCAATGAGCAGCACTTCAGCAACAAGATGCCCTTCAATCAAGAAAAAGCCAGCATAAGATAAATTTGTCCGGTTAAAAAAAAAAAGGTGGCACAATTAAACTATCATAAAAAGTTTCAATTTAACAGCGTACAAAGAACAAAAAAATACCATCTATACGAACCCCAAAGACCACTGCGCCAGCAAACGGAGCATCGAAAGCCACAGCTACCCAATCAAGCGCAGCCATTGCCATATTCACAACAGCCGAAGCCATACCTCCACTTTCAAGTCAAAAGAAGGAAGAGTACTTAACAAAACTCACGGATGCAAACCACCAATCTTTTATCTATTCAGACGCAATCCTCAGCAATGAATTCTTCCTCTTCTCCACGAATCCAGACAAAAAAAATCTTCTTCAAGCTCTATTCATCGAACTACATCTTCTTCGATCTGATTGCTCTTAAATGAAAAAGGGAATTTTATAGAGAGAAAATAGAAAACAAACCAAGATATCAGAACAAAATCGCTTGTAGTATGCCCGGATCCAAAGCCAAAAAAACACCGCAGCGCTCCAACCCTAATCCGGATGAGGTCGAATCTCCAATGGCTGGCGTTAAATGGAGCGGAAGCGATTAAGAAAAGAGCTCATCGTAGTTTCAAATAGGAGAACTCGAAGGGTAAGGATCATCATGGTCAGCAACGGTGGCGCTATTTTCCGCAAAATATCAGATAACGAAATGACGAAATTATACACACCATTACCGGCAAATGACCGAGGACAAAGCAGTAGGTAGCTGAGTAAGTGAGGGTATTTTCGTAAATCCGCATCATATAATTTCTGGTGAATTTTTCATAATGGCCCTTGAGATAAAGTAGCAGTTTTCTCGAACTGCCCCTAAAGTTTCTGATATCTCTTCAAACAAATATTCTCTTTTCAAATTTTTATATCATTTATTTTCCTTTCTTCGCTTTATAAATATTGCAGTGTAAACTTCAATGTTTACACATCAGATTTCATTAAGTATTGAGGTGTTTCTTAAAAAATATACTGGAATTTTGGACTAACGAATAGTCTTGTTGACTGTTTGTTTGCCTCTTTTTTTTCTTTTCTTTTTATTAGTTATTTGGTCAAAAAGAAAAATAGAAAATTAATGTTTCTCTGCTCCCACTAAACAGTCGGACGAAATGGACGTCTTCCTTCCTCCTTGTCCTGAATGATATGACAGAATTGAATTTGTGAACGTCAGAAACTTTAACCTTTCACTATTAGGTTTTACAGCAATAAAACAAGTTTATCTTTGCACCAGGGCTGACCTTGAAAATTAAATATAGTTCAATCTGCACGCTCAAACATGAGAGAGAATGTCTAGAATATAATTATATATCGATATTATTTTTGCACGAAAACCGTCGAAGGATAATCATCGGTGAACTGAAGAATTATTGATTGGATCGTCATAAGGTGGAGTGATTCGGTCGATCGTCGAGACTTTCGAATCCGATCGAGGTGCGCCACCGGTCTACTATCCCAGGTGTCCGGTCGGGGATCTGCACAGGACACATAGAGAGACGGAGGGTTAGCAGAGTGCTCCAGGCGAAGGGCCTGGGGATCCCGCTCCGACGCTTAAGTCAGATCAGATAGCTCGGACGTATAGTAACGGTATGTAAAAGAGTTAGTGAGTGTAGAAAAACCTCCGGTTTGTAGTGACATATATTCCTTTATATATTCCTCGGAAGCGCGTACGACCAACATTTAATGTCGCGTGCTGCGGAGGCATAGGCTAGCATGTTCTGGCCTAAAAGTATTGTCGTTCTCCGAATTCCCGGGGAGTGTCTGAGGTACCGTTGGGGGTGTTCTGGCCGTACGGGCGAGGGGTGCTTTGGTAGTACAGGCGAGGGATGTCGTGGTCGTACAAGCGGCGTAGGTGTTAACTTTTATAGCTATGCCGGAGACCTAGATCCATAATGAGGCTGCCCTTATACCTGACCGGAGGGTTCAAAGAGGTCCCTCGGTCGGTTAGAATAAGACATATACCCGACCGGGTTTCTTGGGGCAGTCCGGTCGGTGAGGAGAAGGTATACATCCGACCGGAGGTTATGAGGCGCAACCCGACCGGGGTTTCCAGTGGGAGACCGGTCGGTGAGGGTTTAGGATCAATCTGATCGGTGATGTTAACGCGTCCACGGGAGTTGACCTTGCCTACCCTATCGGAGAGTAGGAGATCGATCCGATCGGTAATGTTAATGTGTCCACGTGGGCACTGACCTTGACTTTGACTTTGACTAGGTGCCATATGATAACAATCAATATTATTAAGGGACTCAAGTTTAACTATCCGTATCATACGTAAATTGCATCTTTGCTCCTGGATGTTCTAATTATTGAAAAAAAAAATTTAAAAGATTTTTCAATTCAGTTAATCCATTTTTTTTATTTAATTCACCTTGCAATATCAAAAAAAAAGATTAGTTAGTGCTTTTAAAGCATAGATCATCAAAATATTGTTCGAGTGTTCAAATATTAATAATATATAATTTTCTGTTTTTATTTAAATAAATAATTTTCTTCTCTGATTAAGATTTGGCCGATAGGGCTATGAATTTTTTAGGGAAAGAGATTTTGCTTCAATTTTATCTAACTTAAATTTGCTGTCATTTTTTTTAAAAAAAATTATAGTATCTATTTTCAACTATTTTTTTTAATCTTTCTAGTAATTTTCCATTTATTTCATTAATCTTTCCTCTTTTTCATTTTGTCTTCTTCAATCTTTCTCGCCTTAGTCTGATTCCTAATCCTTTCGTTTCTTCTTTTTTTTTCCTTTCTCTCCCTCGTATTTCCTCCCCTATGATGGTCTCTTTTGTCACTTTTGTTTTTTTTTCTTGTTCTCTACCAAAAGATATATATTTGTTTAAATATATTGACATGTAGTTTTATTCGATTAATAAATTTTTATTAATATCTATTCTACTCTTCTAAATTAGTGTTTAAATAGCTTATTTATTACTAAAGAAAAAACTATTTCAATAGTAAAATAAAAAATTCTAAAGATAGTTTAACGTTAATAAAAGTTAAACAAACATTTCTATAAAAATTAAATATTAAAAGATATTTTAAAACTTATTCCACCCGCTCTCGTGAACTAAATTTCTAAAGCCCACTGTTGAGCCTTAGATCTATAATCATCCTAATTCTCGTATAACGAGGATTTGAATATCATGTTAAATATTTTTGAATGTTCATAAAATTCGAATCATTAATAATACTAAGGTATTATGTCAGAATTTATTTACACTTTCTGAATTTATCAGACGGCTAATCTATGAAGCCTTGCCGTCTGCTCCGATTAATATTAATTGACCGATGACTTAAATATCTAAATTAAAAAAAAATATATATATATAATCGGACAATGACGGCCAACTGAAGTTTTAATCTTACATTTGCAATTAATGCTGGGAACTATTTTTTTTCATGTTCAAAGTACTTCGATTATCTTAATATGAGTCGGAGCTAACCAGGAAAGCACGTAGCTGATGGAGTTTCCCTTCTAGTCAAAAGTTGAAACAATATTTTGACCTTATCATCTTCACAATCAACTTTGCAGTTTAGTGCATTGATTTGGCCATTGAAGTCGGCGTATCATCTCGCTACGCTCGCAGAGCTTTTCACATGAACACGTAAAAAGGCACATTATCTAAGATATCGGTCACCAGTTTATATTGATTCCTTTGATCTTCAGATGAGCCGGATTAAGATTCCATCGTGAGTTTTAGTAATGTAGTCCCATACTATGCCATTAACGAGGTGACAAGACATTCCAAGCTAAATTCCTTGATGGCAAACAAAATATTGAGAGTTCTGATAACATTGTTGTTGTTGTGTGTACGCTGCTCTTGACCAATAAATCAAAGAATAAGATGTGGATTGTTGCAGACCAGAATGAACTACAAATTCAAGTCCAAAAACACCAGAACATCAACTATAGCAAGCTCGTAGCCTTATTTGAGAGGCAAAGGGCCGTTGTTGCCCGACCACAAATAACCATGACCACCAATGATCATAACCTTTCTGGTTTTGCAGTATGGATTACTTTGGAGTGATTCAGACAAGAAACTTTACACAAGCCCCATGTTCATGGGAGAAGCTGTAGCTCGTACCTGTAGTTCAACTTACATGATCTGTGGATCTTTTCTGGACATCAAAGCATTTGGAGTGGAATAGAGCTATGGCAGATTTCTGGAATCAATTCATATTGCAATGGGGTAATATGGTCCATTCTCTGTTGCTTCTCTCTTATCAGGAGGCAGATTCTTTTATCCAGACACCCAGTAAAATAACAGTCAGATCACAGTAGAAGGATAGCCGAATAAAATCCATAAAACTTGAATGCAAAATAACTAACAGTTACACATTGGATAGGAATTTGTTGCCGAATGCGCTAAGAAACAGTTACAATATTGAAATCCAAAAACAAATTTAGTTCATTCCTCATAATTTGGCAAAGGTTGGCAGTACATCCTACCATGCTGAGGCATACATGAGATGCAGATGAAAACAACTACTTCGCTCGCAACAAGTCTCCGGAACCAAATTCTACTATGAGACTAATTAAATAGAGAACTGATCATTAAATGAAACTATTCTATAATAAATACAATGTACAGCAGGCCACTTAGTATCTAATACATACCATTACTTAGGTAGAATTTTTACTCAATTTTAATTAGCAATGTTATGATCTATTATCTAATGCTGAAATGACTTGATATACAGATAAAAAAAAAGCTAAAACACTTTAGGAGCAGCATTTAATGTTATATAGGATATGTGATATATCACGCCAGTCACATCTGAAAACTGATAGAAAAATTAAATAGGAAGAGGTTCCAACATACCTACTTATTGATCAAAAAAGATTTATGTATATGCTACAAGAAAAGTTCTTGTCTGCCCCCTATAATTTCAAATAAGGAAATATCAATTTGTTAATTGTTAATTATGTATATAGAAGTTTATACATAACTTTGATATATTTTATTATCTATAAGTTTTTCATATTTTAGAATTATTTTTTAAACTTATATAAAATAGTAGATATTCATAAAAATATAATTTACATTTATGATATTATTGAGCAAACCAATTAAACCACAAAATCATCAAATCAGTAAACTTGCCAGTTCGATCCATAGATGTGAAGATGACTAGGTTGACAAGTTGGTCTCATGAAAACTTTGAGATAATTACTGATTTTCCATGAAATTTTAGAAAATTGTAAAAAAAATAGTTATCAAGAGTTTTCAAAAAAAATAAAAATAAAAAAATAGAGAACTTGATTTTTTTTTTAAAAAAATTCAAATCAAATTAGATGGTTCCTTCCAATCAACATTTCTTCACTCATTTTCTATTTCTATAAAACAATTCCTGAAAATTAAAATTTCTTTGGGGTTCCTTAGTAGGGTGTTAGTTTATCAGCAAATCAGAAATTATGGGAAAGATCAGTCAATATGATTTTAGTCCTGCCTAGATTCCAATTACGTGGAAAAGAGAAAAAAGAGGATTCTACGTACCTTGAATTCACAACCTCTCGTAAGGCAAGTGAGCATTTTCATCTAGATTTTAAAGAGGGTTGAACACCATTATCCTCTAGGAGGAATTTAGGCAAATTTAATCACATTTGATAGTTTCAGGGATTTGAAATTTCAAAGGTCAAATTAAGATTGTTTTCTTTTTTGAAGCTTCATGGGCCAATCTAAGATCTCCTAAACTATATCCTCATAATCAAAGTAAAACAACACTGTAATCGGAAAGCACACTGGTTTGGTCCTAAAACAGTTCCTTTACATCCTAAGGAAACTTGCCCACTGTAATGAAACTCACATGTGCACTCTAATGACAAGTCGCCAACAACAAGGCAAACAGAAATGCTAGATAGACTATTTCAGTATTTCTTGAAACGTATCCACTTAAAGAGATTGGCAACCAACAATACAATTTAAACTAAAGTCAGCAAATTTTCAAGGCACAACACATATGCTATTATTAGACGGACATATACTTTATATTCTAATTTAGAAGCAAGTAAGAAACTCCTGATCAGAAAATGTTTGCTAGATATTACGAAGAAACAAGCTACACTACTCCAAAGACTACTATCTTCGACCTAAATAATCTTTTCCCAAGTGTAATGATCCACATTCCAAAAAAAAAAAAAAACAGAATTGCATATTTTGTTTGTTTGGTGAACAACAAAATCGTTGAAAGATCAAAGATTTAATCGATACTTCGATAGAACCTTCCTACACGACTATTAGGAAAACAGGATTGTGAACAAAGGGGAGGTATTGATGTAGTTTTCTTGAAAATGGAATAAAAACTAAAACTTTTGCCCTTGGTTGATCAAACAAAAGGGAAGGCGTAAAACAACAAAGATCTGACCTGTTTTTTCTGAAGCAGCAGCTAATAGTCCGCAGCGATCTAGTAGTACTTTAAACTGATAAAATAGGAGTCAAAATATTTGAATTCGTATATATGTAAACGAAGACATGAAATCTGGCTAGGGTTTTGTGGATTGAAGGAGAGAGAAAATGAGAAATGTATCGGAGTGAATATTCTTAGAAAATTCGTTTGCTATCATCAGGGCCAATTATATCAACACTACGTTTAACTTCCGTTATAATAGTTATATCGGACAGTTACGCCAGCCTGCTACATCATTACTGTTATTTTGAACAGAGTTGCTTTTATATCGGTCAGTGCCCCTAATAAATTGGCTTTCATCATCGCATTTTTTTTCGTACTCCAAGCGGATCGGAAGAAGGGAAGACCTCGGCTCTCAGGTTCTCATCTCCTTTCATCTACCCGCTTCCTCCGTCCTACACGCCTCCCGTGATCCCCAGGTGATCCTGATCCCATATTCTCAAGTTAGTTTTTAGATCACGAGATGCCCGATCTGCTTCCGTCATTTTAAAACGTAGATTAATCTTTCTTTTCTCGCGTCGGCGCTCGGATCGGAATTGTCTTCATGTAGATCTTTAACTCTGAAGCCTTCTCCTTGTCTTGGTCTTTTATTTTTAGTTGTTCGTGTTAAATACAACGCCATGCGTGTTTTTGTTTCAGATCTGCGGCCTTTTTGCTAGATCTTGGATCCGTGTGTTGTAATCGTGATTGCTTTAGGTTTAATTAAGTTCGTGTTTTGCTCGTGATAGCTGAAGGAGCTATGGGGCTCACTTTCGCAAAGCTATTTAGCCGCCTGTTTGCTAAGAAGGAGATGAGAATTCTGATGGTCGGGCTTGATGCTGCTGGTAAAACGACGATCCTTTACAAGCTCAAGCTCGGCGAGATTGTCACCACCATTCCAACGATAGGTGAGCATTACTGTTTTCTTTTTTTCATTTTTAATTCCGATGATGGTTGCTACATTTGCTTGGGAACGAGGTTTGTTTTACCTAATATCTTTTCTGCAGTTATTTAGGTCGTAAACATGCATTATTTTGCCTAATGAATCAGTGATTTTCAAATATTTGATTAAGGTTTGTAACTTGTGAACGTCATTTGTTGATATCATGTAGTTAGGATCATGGAGAACAAAGAGGATAAGGAATACACATCATGAACAACTGAAACAACTTCTGTAGATCAGCCATGTAGATCAATTTAGTTATCTTAATGAAACACGATCAACCTATTACAGCACTCAGATCCATATTCAAAATATAACCAAATACATGAAATTAACAAGAGATAAAATTATTGCAACTGGTTTTTAGCGAGGTATGAAATGTATTGTCATATCAAATCTTTAATATGCTTCCATAGGATCTGTTTTTGCTAGAGTAAGAGAGAGATCTTAGACAATTGAAAGATCTTATCATTAATCCATAGATCATTTTAATTCCATTAAAAAATGAGAATTTGGAATTTTCCACGTTGATCAAACATACAAAGATTCAACAACCAAAAAGAAAGATCAATTCTTTGGGATCCTTTCTTCAAATGGAATGAACAAAGAATCTCCAATAATTCATTTTTGGATCTTCCTTGATGTCCCAGCTATTCACAGAACTTGAGATGTAGATGAATGATCACTTGCTTCTGAAAGAAAAGTTGATGAATACCCAACAGCATTTTTTAAATAGATCTTTCTTTTTTTCATTTAAAATTAACAGTTATACTGTTACTATCTGTTTGCTAAGTTAATGATTGCTCCTTTTGATGACAATTATATTGATTTAAAATGCAGTTTATGAATATTCAAAACATGGGTAATTACGTGCAGCTTGCATCACCATATGACATTTTCATTTGGTTATTGTAGATTATTTGAACATTTACATTTAGTTATTATAGATTATTTGAATATTTACATTTTAGTTATTGTAGATTATTTGAAGGTCTTCGTAGTTTTCTGATTGTTTGAGTGCATGATATATCCTTATGTGTTTGTTAAGTGAGATGGGTCTTAATGCAGGATTCAATGTGGAGACTGTTGAGTACAAAAACATCAGTTTCACTGTATGGGATGTTGGTGGTCAGGACAAGGTACCAGTCCATTCTGGTTAGCCAGTATTTCTCTTATCTAAACAACTCCGTCACTCTGGAAAAGTTGTTTTTTGTGACAACTGTTTCATGAGAATTCCAGAGGTTGATGGGATAATGAAACAACATGGGAATTTAATATCTAAGGTGGTATCACAGAAACTATCACTACAAATGTTATGATCCTGACATGTATAGCTGACTTGATTCTCTCATTATGATTTATCTGTTAATAGTCACCTTGTTTACCTGTTTCTAAATCATGTTCTGGTAAACAACAGATCAGACCTCTCTGGAGGCATTACTTCCAGAACACACAAGGACTTATTTTTGTTGTTGATAGCAATGACCGAGATCGTGTTGTTGAGGCAAGAGATGAACTCCACAGAATGCTTAATGAGGTACATGTTTTAGTAATATATTCTTGCTTTGATTTTCAGAGTTGACTCTGTTTCTACATAATATATTCTGGAGAATCAAAGTAGATTTCCTTGGACAGTTGAGTAATAATGGCTGTAATATCATTTCTATTTTCTATCTTGTTTTTAGAAAAAAAAATTGTGTATTCTATATGGATCTAGGATATTCCACCAATAATTAAGGTAAATTGTTAACAAGACAGAAAATTTGCTGCGGTTAAATGCGGTACTTATGCCTTTCCTGATTTAGTTAGCATGAAATGGAAAGTTCCTCAGTTCTCTTTATTATTATTGTAAACATGCATAAATGCCTACTCGCAAATTTTTAATCTAATTTCATGTAATTCTATATTGATAGGATGAGTTAAGGGATGCTGTCTTGCTTGTGTTTGCTAACAAACAAGACCTTCCAAATGCAATGAATGCTGCTGAAATAACTGATAAGCTCGGTCTTCATTCCCTCCGTCAACGTCACTGGTAAGTTATACTTCTTGTGCTATCTGTTTCCATTTGGTTATCTACTTTAGCAGAAATTGACATCCTATCTGTTTCTTAGCTGTTAGTTTTTGTGATATATACTGAATTATTAGATAGGCCTAATCCTGGATGCATATTATTATTCTTTAGAGGACTGTTGACACTAATTTCCTGTTCAAAAGGTTGGGTTATTTTCTCTTCAACGTCGAGTAAGTTGGTTCAAAATCCCCACTCTCCTATAACCCGAATTGGTAATCAAAATAGAAGATCAGTTTTCAAATTATTGGTCATTCTCGTTTCTTTTCTTGAATGGTCAATATTGTCTAAGGAAAAAAGGACAGGATGAGTTTAAGAAAAACGTTATTGATCTTCAACGGAGAAGATCTGTTTGCAAGTTATTACTGGTCCTTGCCCTCTCTTAATGATCATATATCACTAGAAAATAAATAAGAAGAAAACAATCTTCCATTAGTTTAAGAAACCCAAATTGGTAATTGAAATAGAATAGTTTACAAGTTACTGTGTTTTACTATCTTTTCTTGAATAAATATTGATCCATATTGTGGCTTGGGAAGAAATATGAGGAAACAGATCTCATGAGTTTAAGATAACACATAATGTCCCATGAGCTAATGGGCTTTGGCTGCATAGTGTTAGCATAGATTGATCGCCTCTCTAAAATCAATAATTCCAAGTGGCCCATCCTGACTATGGTCTTGAGAGCTTACAGAGATAGTTAAGTCAGTTTCCCAGTGTCCTTTTGGAGTTTAGATAGTCCACAGAGCAACCAAATCTAGTTTTCTGAGCTTAGTTCGCTAATTTAGGATGCACCGGCTCATCTTCGTTCTTTTGTTTTTTGTTGATGTCTTCCTCATGGATCTGAAGCCAGTAGTCATTGTGTCACTTGTGAAGTTAATCATAACAACTCTGGCTTGTTATCCTAAGCTCAATGCCCTATTTTCAGTCTCATTGGTTTTTCAATCTCCAACTTCCTGGTCATGCAAAGTATCCTACTCTATAGTTTAAGAAGTTGCTATACTGATTTTTGGAGATTGAGAAACATTGATTCTATTTGTTTGCCGTATCTTGATTGATCTTGGACGTAGCTCAGTAGTTTGACAAATATTTCCAGTATTTATTCAGTACCATGCAAATTTTATTAGACAAATTTTCTGTTTTAACTAATATGCATGCAAACGTTGTAAAAGAAATTGCGGTAAGTTAATGAGTTAAAATCATATTGTTTTTTCGTTCATGTTGTCATCTTCAACTTGTCATGTACTCATAATGAGGTGTTGCCATAATGAGGTTTAGGGGTCAAATCCTGGCTAGTAGCCAGGTTCCTGCCCCCCTTATGCACTAGTCACTGTTCGGGCTGG
>JBBUKS010000059.1:1363858-1375867 GCA_038050645.1 Hedychium gardnerianum | reverse complement strand
GCCGGACATCTCGGCATCGTGTCTCAGAAGACATCTCGGTATTGTGTTTCGCCGAACATCTCGGCATCCTGTCTCGGCAGATATCTAGGCATCGTGTCTCGGAAGACATCTCGGCATCATGTCTTAGCAGACATCTCGGCATCATGTCTTAGCAGACAACTCGACATTGTGTCTTGGCGGACATCTCAGCATCGTGTTGCGACAGACATCTTAGCCGACATCTCGGTCTTGAGTCTCGACCAAGTCTTCCCAGCCCAGTTTTTCAAGCAGCTCTTCCTTCTTATTTGACAACTTGAGATTATCAGCTTAGGTCATCTCAACAAATTTGAAATTGATTTTAGTTTATAATTTTAATTTCAGCAAATCTCCTATTTCTGATAAGTAATGAAAGTTTGTCCAATACTATCTTCGAAAAATTCCCTTGCACCTCAAACATCGATTCAAGAGGCTCCTAACCAAACTCTTCCAATAGCTCCCCGGGAACCAAAAAATCAATCCTTGCTACCAATTCCTCCTCATAGCTCCCCCCGAATCAAAAATACATATTTTTGACCTTCCCCCGAGCAATCCCACATCCTTTTACACAATCTCCTATAGCCCCCATGCCCCTCCTACTCAAGAACTCCACCTGTTCTATCAGGGGAACTTGGATCCCCTCATAGAATAGATTCACCATGAATTAGATTTGGTAAGAACTACCAGTAAAACATGATTCACTGAGAACATCATTGTAATGATTTATTTTTCTAATAGGCATTCGCTAAGCATAGAGATCTTATTTATCGAGCCCGTGTTCAACATAGTCGTATTGCCACTCTACAAAGCTCGGGAAACTACTACTTACCCATTACAGGCAGAGGAATGAGACAACTTAGAAAAAGAGTTAACCCAAAGATGCCAAAATCTTCTAGAGAAAGCCCAAGAGTTGGTGCATTAGTGAGATTAGGCAATGGCCCAGGCATGCCCATCACAAAAGGAACTGAAGTAGTCGGGGCCAAATATTGGTTCAAAATCAAACCCTACAAATAGAGTTGATAACTTATCAAGCACAATTGTCATAAGCCCTCAAGGAAAAGAAAAAATTAGAGATGAAATTTTTGAAAAAAGAGAGTAGAGGTAGAACAATGTTGAGCCCTTTACACTATATCGGAAAGAAGGGAACGATTACTGATGCTCTATCGTTCAAGTTGAAATTGAATACAACATAGTATAAATCAACACAAAATTAAAACCACAGATACAATGGAAATACTTGCCACCCTCCAGGCTCAACGCAAAGCTACAACCCAATCTATCACCGACCCAGTCCACCACCTGGATTTGGCAAAATATGAAACACTTGCCTTCAATGTCTCCGTCAGCCTGTCTCAGGATCAACACAAAGGAGGTTAATCACGATAATTGTGAAATCCAGTGGAGAGGACCTAGTCCACCACCTGGAGCAAGCATACCAGGAGGTTGCAAGCAAAGGTGCCAAGATGAAACAACTTAAGATGTCCGAGGGAGAATGTCGGAAAGATTGAGAATGTTACTTAATTGACCAGATGGCGATCAGATTCGAAGGAGTTGTAAAGCAATTTAAAGCACAAGGCTATCCACCAACGAGCGGATTAGAAGATTTACTAGATTGTCATGCAGAGCTTCTCAGTTAACCCTTAGAAATTTTTGATGTAAAATTGGAATGATGTGTCTAATTATGTTAAACGAGAACTTGTTGAACTGTGATGTTATGCACTGTTGATGTAGTTATTACTTATGTGAATTTTCTTGCCTTTACCTAATGTTATTTCGTCTAAACAACGCAAGAGTTTCCCTATTTATCGGACTCTAAGTTAGATGTACTATGAAATAAGGGGTTTACGAGATGAACTTTCCAAAGGATGACTAAAGGATCAAATGCTCAAATCTTTATAAGGCTGGGAACTCGAGGATTAGATCACCCAAGAGTTCCAGATCTTCGAAGAACCCAAGAAAATGGGAAATGTAGATTGGCCATCAGGCCAGGGACCCGAGGACTTGATTGATGTCGTCGGACCAAGGGTCTCGGGATTGATTGACTAAGAGGCCGGGAGCTATAATGTGCGGTCAGGTTAAGGGACACAGGGGCTCGACTGATTGAAGGGTCAGGAGCTATAATATGTCGCTGAGTCAAGGAACCCAAGGGCTCGATCGATTGAGGAGTCAAGAGCTATAATATGTCGTTGAGTCAAGGAACCCAAGGGCACGACTGACCAAGGTGTTGGGAGCTATAATATGCCGCCGAGTCAAGGAACCTCGAGGCTCGACCAATTGAGGGGCTGAGAGCTATAATAAGTTGTCGAGTTAAGGAACTCGGGGGCTAGACTGATCGAGCGGTCAAGAGCTAAAATATATCGTCAGATCAAGGGACTTAGGGCCTCGATTGAGTGAGGGGTTAGGAGCTACAATATGCCACTGGGTCAAGGAACCAAAGGGTTTGACCTTTCGAGGGGCCGAGAGGGACTGGGGGCTTGACCAATAGAGGGGATAGAAGCTATAATATTTTGTCGGATCAAGGGATCCGGGACTCGATCGAGTGAGGGGCTAGGAGCTATAATATATCATTGGATCAAGGGACTCAGGGGCTCGACTGACCGAGGGGCCAAGAGCTATAATAACTTAAGTCGTCAACTCCTGAACACAAATAGAGTTGAGGCGAGAATCTAATGCATATTTTCTCCAGAAAGATGAGGAATAAGCTCTTATTAAGACAAGCAATGGAAACACATAATAAGCTTTTATTAAGACAAATGATGGAAACACAGAATAAGCTCTTATTAAGTCAAACGAAAGAATAAAAAAGGGCTTAACTGAAATAGGGACGTAGGTGCAAAATATTCCATGGTCGAGGAAGAAACATACCTGTTGCATCTTGAAGATAGTATGCACCATTATGCAATTTGGTCATGACTTTATAAGGTCCTTCCCATTTAGGTGATAATTTGCTGACCTCGCTGGTTGGTCGAGCTTTGTAGAAGACTAAATCCCCCATTTGGAAGGAACAAGGTAGCACCTTCTGATTGAAAACCTGAGATACCCTTTATCTATAGGCTTCTATGCACACTCGAGTTCTGTTATGTTTTTCTTCGACCAATTCCAATTCCATCTGGAACTGCTCCACATTATTTTGCGGATCATAAATATATACTCGAGCACTTTCCATACCTATCTCAGCTGGAAGCACGACTTCTACCCCATAAACTAAACAATATGTAGTCTCTCCTATAGTAGTTCGGGGAGTTGTTCGATACACCCACAAAACACTTGGCAACTCCGTCACCCAATTACCGTGAACCAAATTCAATTTAGTTTATATCTCTGTTCGTTACTTCCACTTGCTCGTTTGCGTGTGGATATGCTATTAAAGTGAATGATTGATGAATTTTCAACTTCTGGCACCAAACTCGTATTTTTTGGTTAGAATTGCCATCCATTATCACTAATGAGTCGATGAGAAATTCCAAATCAACGAATGATATTCTTCTATAAGAATTTCATCACCGTGTTCTCCATCACTTGTACCAATGGTTTAGGATAATCCTTAAAGTAAGTATAAACTATGATAAGATTTACTTATATCAATATAGTTAAACCAATAATGGTGAACACTTTAAACCAACCATGTGTTTGGGCTTCAATCCCACACTTTAGAGGGACTTTAGCCTATTAGCACATTACAAATATATTGGAGTAGATTTGTCGAGCAATCGCAAGGGGTTTTAATCCTTTGAATGCAGGGCCTTCACCTATTTTTAGTTTATTGTGTTAATAAGGTATTAACACATTATGTGTGAGTTTTTATTTTTGAGTTAATGGAAGTAACTATATTTTACTGTAATCATAAAACTATAAATTGAACATTCAAAGAAAAGATATTGAAAGTTGAATATCGATAACAGAATAACATGTGCAATTAGTGAAAGACAATAACTCTGTGAATATTCTCAACAATGTGAAATTCTTTTAAAGGTGGTGGTAGGCATTAGAGAATCACATGTTCCAATGGTGTTAGATAGCGGCGTTAAGTTACAATAATAATATAAATTTAAAAGCGAGCAACTTCAAAGAATAATATGTTTAAATATAATGTAATGATACATGATTGTTAATTTTTATAATTTAATAGTTCCAATTTAAACGATAAACAGTAATGCATTTTAATTAAAATGATAAAGATTTTTTTTTTTTTTTTGTTTGGGAGAGCATGCAGTAGGATGAGCCGGACAGCTCAGCGGTTCATAAACCAAACAACGTGTATAGCTTTTCGAATATTGATTGCCAGGCGATTCGAGAATTGGACTCGAGCCGCGTAACGGTGTCTTTATCTCGCAAAATTCCAGACATGTGATAATCCATTCCCGTCTTTATTTGATCTTTCCACCTCATACCTTACCTACTCTCTCTTCATCGATGCCAATAATTTCATATCGCAACACGTCAATTCCCCGTTTCCTTTTATTTTAATTTAATTTCTATGGTTTTCCAACATGGAAACAAAAACAGTAGCTGCTGAAGTCTGATCGATTTCGATAAAGACTCTTTTCGATCCAATTAATTTTGATTTCAAGAGTCTTTTATATCGCATCCCACATACACACACTCTCTCTCTCTCGCTGCTGTTGCGTCATCCAGTCACCGAAGCGAATGGCGAAGCGCTCCATGGCGTTTCCACCAGCGGCAGCGCCGGCGGCCATCCTTCTCCTGCTCCTGGCCTCCGCCTCGCCTCCTGTGGCCTCCGATTCGAAGTCCGTATCCAGAGACGGCGCCTCCTGCACAATGTGCGCCTCCTGCGACAACCCTTGCCAGCCCATCTACTACTCTTCCCCTCCTCCACCTCCTCGGATTCCGGAGACCCCTTCGGCGCCGGGGACCTTCTACTACTACTCTCCGCCTCCACCATCCGCCGGCGGCGGAGGCGTCTACTACCCTCCTCTGACAGGCATCTACTTCAAGGCGCCACCACCGCCCAACCCCTTCATGCCTTACTTCCCCTTCTACTATTACAGCCCTCCTCCGCCTTCGGATTCAGCCGCCGGCGCCACTGTCGCCTTCAAATCCTTCCTCCTCTTCTCAACTTCTCTCCTCTCTCTCTTCTTGATGTGGTAAAGGCAATCAGTGTTCGTTCCCCAAAACGCCACCTCGTGTTGTAAGTCGTAACCAATAATATCTCGTTTATCCGTACGTGAATTGTATAATTCTCAGCTCCCAATTCTGTACTCTGTCGAAATGTATGATAAATGAATCAGATCATAATTGTGGGATATATCGTGTTGGATTCATAGTTATAATTATGTACAGGGACAAAATGAGCTCGATTTAGAAGTTTATTCATGTATTTAGTCATAATTTATTCAGAAGGTTTTATCATAGAATGAGTAGGGCATAGCTTTTTAGATAAGATTAGATGAGCACAGCAATATTTATTTACAGTGGCAGACAGTGCGCGCAGCTGTGCATCACATGGAAGATTGGCGACACCCCTGCCTGCAATTATTGATGATCCATGCCTTAGATCCAGGGTGACAGAGGATCGACTGCTCATACGTTTCCACTTTCATATCAATATATCTGATTCGTAGATCTAAGTTCCAATGATTTTCACCCCAACATTAATATACCGGGAAGATATTAAATTGTTATTTAAATATTTATAATTATATGATATATTTATTTTTTAAAAAATTAAATCGAGTGCATAATATTAGGTTTTTAAATCATGAAGTATTTTTTAATTTATCTTAATAATCAATAGAAATTTTTCATATGATCGAATCAATTATTTCAAATTTGATATTATTTAGTTCAATATTATTTTTTCAAATATTTACGATTCGATTTTCATTTATGATACATTACAAAATATTTTTTTCTAGTGAGATAATAAATCTAAGACGTTGGTTGTTAGTTGATGCAATACTTATATTTTTGGATTTATTCTTAATAATCAATAAAAAAAATTGAAATTAATTGATTTAAAAAATTAAAAATTTAGATTATTCAAAAAAAAATAGAGAATGATCATTTAAAAAAGTTATTGTTATGAATTTCAATGGATTCAACATAAAGTTAGAAATTTAGGTATTTAGTTATTTAAATTAATTAATTTTAAAAATGATGAATCTAATTTTATGAATTTTTTAATTTATTATTAGGTTAAATGAGAATGTGTTTAAATTTATCCTTTTAAAAAAATATTATATAATATATTATAACTAAAATTTAAAATTTAAATATATAATTAATCGTTAAAATATCTGATAGCTCTGAAGCCGCTGGGCTCAAGACTTGCCAATTATTTACTTATCAGAAAGTGACTACCATGGCCTTTCAATTGCCAGCAATCATGAGAATGAGAAAGTAGCGTGATGTTACTACATGGAATTTTATTATTAAGAAATTTAGAGGTCAATTTTTGACAGCGTAATATTTGTCAGATTTCTATCCTCTTCAATATAATGATCATTATTCAAAGATTAAAAATCACTCGTGATTTACTTCTCTTTCAAATAGTAAAGGATCATTTTGGAGGAGTTGTTGAGATGACAGTTTCATTTTTTACCACCGAGAAGGTAGCATGTAAGAAATTGGTGGAGTGTCGGTATGGTAGATTCTTGGGAAACCTTTTTGGCTGTTGAGATAAGCTTGTAGGTGGACCTTTTTAGCTCTTCCAACAACGTTGCCATCAACTTACTATGGTTGATCACTGACAATAATGTTGGTTGTTAAATCACTTCACCTTTTTAAGTTGTCTCGTGTCTTCAAATAAGAAATTTGACGGTCGAGAAAAGGATGAACGTTATCATTTTTGCTTCTCAATAAGTCTTTGTAATAATATCGATGGCGTGTTATCCTTCATGGTAATAGGATAAAGATTGTAACACCTTTTGTAAAAGGTCCCTTGCATAACATAAAATAATTGCACTTTGCTTCAAAATCGCATATCCTTATTTGGTCTTCTTGATCACGCCAAACCAACGTTATAGTGGTCTGAGCAAAGTGCTAAGTAGGATTGGATATTTCTTACGAAGCACTTGATTTAGAAAGCATGCATTCTCTTCGAATTTCATCAAACAAAGTTGTGCGATGCAATCCTTTTTGTTCAATAAGAAGCCATTCTAACCTCTAAACGGGTCTCGTCTTGAGCCAAACTCAACTTTTTGGTTTCAGCTAAGTGGACTTGAGCTTCCATGGTAAACTTTTATTTACCATCTTTTCAGAGACTTTATTATTCCTTTATTTGACCGATTAAGTCTGCTAGACCTATCTCTTTGCTTTTATACTTGAGATAGTTCACATTATTTTACCATCCTCTATTATTTGTTTTCATCTAACAACCTCCACAAAGCCTTGGCAGTCATTGTCCCGTTATATTAAATGTATAGTTTGCCGCCTAGTTCTTCAAGGATATGATTTTTGCATTGAAAATCTCTATATCTTTTTTATTTTATTTTATTTTATGAAATCAACTCTTCCTTTGTTTGAGAGGCATCTGCTAATAACATATCCTAGCGAGAGGTACATTTTACATCTTTTTGGTTGTCATTACTTGAAATCAATTTTCATGGATTATTTCAAATCCAACATTATGCCAGTTGATTAATTATTTTTTACTTGAAATCAATTTCAAAGAATTTCTATGATTTTTCTCTTATAGGAGTGAGCCACATGGTTGTCATCCCATGATACTAGGGATGATAATTTTCTCCACGAGTTCGGAGCCCTGTGGGGAAAACTCGAAATGAAAGTAAGTTCAAATTTTTTTTTGGATATGGGTTTGGATTTAAGAATTTTTAAAATTCTTGAAGTTAAATCGGAGAGAATATGGGAATGCTATTCCCATCTTCGAATCCGCTCCGATACAACACGATGAGGACGAGGATGGAGATGAGGGCGGGGATGGGGACGGAGATAAGGATTTCTCGATTAATTCGATAAATATTAAATGAGAAGCGGAATTCTTTTGGATAGAAAGTGAGGATGGGAACGGGAATGTGGATTTAATCCTCGTGGAACCGGGGACAAGGATTCCTTGATTAAAAAAAATTGAGGAAAGAGATAGAGATGAGGATGAGAATGTAATCCAGATGACAAACTCGCCTCTGCTCCCGTCTTATTCCATTGTCATTCCTACGTGATTCCACGAATATCGTCCCAAAATTGTTGTCCAAATTTCTCCTAGTTAAAGAGATCGATCCAATAGGTTTAGGCTTGGTCAGTCCTAGTTAACAATGTGAATCATACTCCCTATAAATTTTTGCTACACCCTTTCTGTTATTGAGACACTTTTAAAAATGATAGACATACTCTTTCAAGTAACATCATCATCAGCTTAATATTATTGAGCATTAACTTAATAATATCAATCGTTGAATCGTCTTTATAAGATGTTAACACACCCTTTCAAGTTGGCTTGCCCTATTAGATGAGAGAATTTGACATCGAGTTTGAAATGAGAGAGGAATTATAGAGGAAATAAGACGAGAAACCAATAAATAAAGAAAAATCATCGCCTTTAAGTTTTGCCAAAAAAGAGTTTATTCTATTGGTGCAATCGACCTTAGATTAAGGTTGACCAAACTCGAGTTGGCTTGAATTTAGATTTTGATATATGAACAATATGTTTATAAGAAGTCAAGTAGGTCAAGATTGACCGAATACTTGAAGTCGAAAGTCTAATAAGAAGTTGATAAGGAAAAAGTCTAAGTGAGTCAAGGATGACCAGACACTTAGTGATTAGAAGTCTAACGAAAAATTGATAAGGAAAAAGTTCAAGTAGATCAAAGAGAATCAAATACTTGGTGATCTAAAGTCCAACAGAAAGTTGCCAAGGGAAAAATCCAGGTGGGTCAATGATGATCGGACACTTGGTGATTGAAAGTCCAACAAAAAATTGACAAGAGAAAAGTCCAAGTGTATCAAGGGTGACTGGACATTTGGTGATTGAAAGTACAATAGAAAATTAGCAAAAGAAAAGTTCAAGTGGATCACGGAAGACCAGATGCTTGGTGAAGAAGCCCTGACAAGTCAAGGTTGACCGGATGCTAGACAATGAGAAAGTTCCATTAGGTCAAGGATGATCGGACATTGGGCAGCTAGAAGTCCCAATAGGTCATGGATGACTGGATGTTGAGCAAAGGAAGTCTTGATAGGTTGAGTTCAACCAGATACCAAGCAAGACACAAATTCAGCCTTGAAAATGATGAAATTAGGGTTAGCAATCGATTGCCAAGAAGTGGAATCGATCGGCAAACCCTAAACTCAAAATTTTGGGTTTGCTGCTTAAGCTCGGTAAGTTTGATCGATTGGTGGCAACCAATTGATTGAGGCAATCGATTGATGACTTATTTTGGATCAACAAAAGCTTGCTAAATCGATTATTCAATCGATTCACAGTGTCAATCGATTGGCAGATGTTTCGCGAGAAAACAGAAAGTTGTGGAATCAATTAGAGCAATCAATTGATAGTGATTTCTCAAGAAAACATAAAGGTTTGGAATCGATTGAGACAATTGTTTGGCTTAAGATTAATCGATTGAATCAATAAATTGACTATGTTTTTTAGAGCAAATAGAAGGATGCAAAATCTATTGAATCAATTGACATCCCGTAATTGAATGTTATGGCTCACCAATCAATTGGTCGGGTAAAAAAGAGTCATTCTACAGGTCAGATCTGATGTGGTAGGCTAATCGATTGGGATGTGTTTTTCAAACTGAAGGCAACCCTAGAAAAGGGGATTTCATGGAGATTTCGAGCTTCCAGTTCTTGGGGGTTTTGGAGGGTGTTGTTGCCGGACCAACAAGAGATATTTCCAAACAAGAGATCAAGCAAACAAGGTTTTCATTGTAAAGTCATTTTCGATTTTATTTGAGTTTGTATTTGTTTTTCTTGTTGAGTTCTTGTAAGAAACTCTTGTATGAGGCTTCTCCGCCTCCGAAAAGTTTCCAAGAAGGAGAGAGTTCATAGTGAAGTTGTGAGCTAGGAGTGGATTGGATTAGTCACCTCAAGGAGGTAGATACTAAGTAAAATCAAGGTGTAGTGCATGTAGCGTCCAAGTTGATTCAAGTTTTCGTTGCACATTCAATGACGAGCACAAAGCAACTACAAGAAGTGATCGAAGTTATTTACCTCCCCTCTAGCTCGAACGGGTCCTAACAAATGGTATCAGAGCGAGGTCTCTCTTCACCAAACTAATCGCCAGAAGAAGCATGAGCTAGAGAAAGAAGAAGAAGTTAAAATTTAAGCCTTGCAATATCAAAGAGTCAAAGGACTAATTGAGCTCAACTTCAAAATGGAACCCCGAAATGGATTCAGATACGACATCCAAGCACCTCCGCCTTTCAGATTAGGAGGCTTCGATCTTTGGAAGTCAAGGATGAAATTTTTCCTCATGATGGATATAGAGCAATGGTTTGCTCTAATGGAAGGATTTGACGCTTCGAGAAATATAAAAGGAAAACTTCTTTGGAGGAGCAAATGGAGTGAGGAACAAGTCCAAAAATTCAAGGTAAATGAAAATGTAACTAAACTATTATCAAATACTTTACCTAACAATGTCTTGTGCAAGATAGGTCAATATCGGGATGCAAAAGATCTATGGAACAAGTTGGCCAAGCTCCATGAAAATCCAACCTCAACGTTAAGTTAAAACAAATCCAAAGAGGGAGACTCATTGGATCAAGAATTTGAGGATTCAGAGGTTGAGAAGTGCTAAACATCCGAGGATGAAATTGAAAAAGCATCCACCTCAAGGATTGAGGGGGAGAGGTCATTGACACCGGAACGAGAAGAAACTTCTACATTCGGAACCAATGAAAAAGAATCATGTTCCACCTTTACAAGTCAAGAGATCATAAATTGTGAAGGTATATCAATTTCAATTTATAAAAATAAAAATCATATTATATGCTTTGAGTGCAGGGAGAAGGGATATTATAAGAGAAAATATCCAAAATTGGTCAAGAAGAAGGTTCAAGTGACACCCAAGGCAAAAGAAAGTTCAAAGGAGGCCAAAATCTTGATACGCAAACGCAAGGGACACATTGTGTGCTTCACATGCAACCAAAGAAGGCATTACCAGAATCAATGTCCAAAGGAGAGACATCAAAACAAAAGCAAGGGAGAAAGCTCAAATCAAGGGGGAGCTCCTAGAAGCAAACCCAAGGCATCATTTAATAATGTAATTCCCTTAAGTCATGATAAAAAGCATGTTGGAAATAGATTTTATCATCTTAGAGCTTGTTATCATGAGAATAGGAAGTATGATAATTCTAAATAAAAATTTAGGTCATATCATGCTAGAATAACCTTATTTAAGGATAGGAAAGTAGAAAATAATCTAGGCAAAAACTATAAGAAAATTAGACACATGCCTAGAAAATGAAATGTCCAAGACTGTCACGCCCTGAAAGTATATTTATCCGTTGAAAACAGACAACACTCCCCTTATGACAATCATAAATTTTGGTTACTTAACTACACAGTTGATAAAAACATCAACACCACGCAAATATATCCACAACCAACAGATCAACATATAAGAAAATAAACCACATGCAGATAGAACATAAAGTGTGTGCCGGCACGGCTTAACATCACAATAAATAGTCCAAAACAAATATCAAATCAAAATCCAAAATCCCACAACATAATTTCACTTATTACAGCATAAGTGTAGAAATAAAATGAATAAAGTATAAAGAAACTTAAAACGCGAAAAACCCTCCATGTGTCGCAGGACAGGCGGACAGGATCTCCTAGCGACAATATAGATCATCTATCTGATATCTGAAAATAATAGACACAACAAAAGGGAAGTGAGTCCAAATGACTCCGCGGGTATAAGAAAGATAGTGCATAATAAATATATCAGTAAGGGATCAAGACACATACAATCTCATGAGAAGAACTCTACCATGTATATATGACCAAGTACTATACATATGATCAACTCTGCAGGTATATAACTCAAATCTCCAACTAACATAACAA
>JBBUKS010000059.1:1331439-1363758 GCA_038050645.1 Hedychium gardnerianum | reverse complement strand
TATTATTATTATTATTATTATTATTATTATTATTATTATTATTATTATTATCATCATCATTATTACATATTTTGCATTATGTATTTAAAATCTTTCTCTGAAAACAAAATCGCCATCAGATAAGCATCAAACTGAACGGAGGAAGTTCACTGAATTTATTATTCTTTGGTTGCGAAATTGAATCGACAAACTAATTATAATGACTGACTGACTGACTGACATATAAGAGAGAAATACAGTGTAATTTTACCTTCTCTTGTTCCTGCTGCCCAGCAAGAGGCTGATATAGAATAGGATTCTAAACACGAAGCCCCAGGCCAAGGTCACCACCAGACACTCCCACTTGTTGAGTTGGTTAACCTTCTGCTGCCGCAGCACGTCCGGCCCTCTCACGATGCAGCTCTCACTGCTCAAGTTCATCTGCAGCGTGTTGCCGATCGCTCTCAGTACCCGCAGCTGCGCTTCCATCGGCAAGCTGCCAATGGACGTGCCTTCGAATATCTGCACCCCCCTCGAGAAGCACGTGTCCGAGTTGCCGCCGAATTCGTTGAGCAACGCCGCCTCGTAAGCGTACTTCAACACGGAGAGGTAGTGGAACCATACCCAGTAATCCGGTATCCGATCCCTGGTCATGAAGAAGCCGCTAAAGAGCAAGAAGTACGATAGAATCGCTGCCGCCATGCTGTATCCGAGCACCACGCTCGACACGATGCCGGAGAGGAAAGTCACGAATCCGCTGCCGGCCCAGAAGGAGGCCAGCACGATGAGGAAGAAGAAGAGGAGCCCTTCGGCGCCGCCCGCGAGGCCGACCGTGAAGAATGTCAAGGAAGAGAAGGCGGCTGAGAGCACGATCTGCGACGGGAAGCTGACGATGGCGTTGCAGAGAACGTAGGAGTAGCGGCGGTAGGCGTTGTAGGAGGTCTCGCGCATGAAGATGTAGCGCTCCTGAATGAAGACCGGCAGGGCGTCGGCGCAGGTGAAGACGACGGTGGTTATGCCGATGGCGAAGAAGCCAAGCCGCTCCGTCACGTCCCTAGGCGTGTTACCCAGCCGCCAGAAGATAGTGCCGAGGACGAAGGCGGAGACGATCACGGTCGCGAGGCGGATCACGAAGATCTCCGGCATCCGCTTCATGTTGGTGAAGGCTCTCTTAGACAGTACCAACACCTCCTTCCAAGGCGGGTTCGCGAACTTGTGCAGCGACGAAATTAGGGGAGAGATGTCTCCGTCGTCGACAGTGATCCTTGTGCTGCCGAAGAGTCTGCCGCGCTCGATGCTACTGTTCATGGCTTCTCTCAGAGACATTAATTGGTCTTCATCGGCAGTGGTCGGTACACGGGTTTGCCAGCGCCTGTTGAACTCGACGAGGGCGCCGGCGCCGTCGGCTTCATTGCCCTGGAGCTCTCGAACGAGATCCAGGGCGAACTCGGTCGGGTTTTGTCCCTCAGGGATCGGACGGCCGAACTGCTGGAAGAAGGCGGAGAGATCTTGCGGCGGCCCGCTGTAGACCGTCTGGCCGCGGCAGAGCAAGAGGAGGCGGTCGAGGAGGGTGAGAATTCGATAGCTCGGCTGATGCACCGACATGACCACTATGCTCCCGCTGCGCGCGATCTTCTGGAGCACTTTGACCACCATGAAAGCGCTCGTAGAGTCGAGCCCCGACGTGGGTTCGTCCAGGAAGAGGATGACGGGATCGTGGATGATGTCGGTGCCTATCGACACCCGCCGGCGCTCACCGCCCGACACTCCGCGGTGGCCTTCGTCGCCGACGATGGTCTTGGCTGCCGACCTTAACCCGAGCTGGTCGATGAGCTCTTGCACACGCTCCCTCTTCTTCGTCGCGGTGACCGAGCGAGGCAGCCGGAGCTCGGCGGCGAACAACAACGTCTCCTCCACAGTGAGCATAGGGAACAGGAGGTCGTCCTGCATCACGTACGCTGAGATCACCCTAAGCAACTGGCCGTCGAAGGTCTCCCCGTTGAGCGTGATGGCGCCTCCGAGGCTGGTCCGCTCGATGCGATTCGCGAGGGCGTCGATGAAGGTGGACTTACCGGAGCCGCTGGCTCCGAGCACAGCGAAGACCTCCCCCGTCCTCACCTCGCCGGTGACGGAGTCCAAAAGCATTCTTTTCCCGGAAAGAGGTTGCTCCGGGTCCGCCGCCGCGATTCGATGGCATGAAACCCTGCTGGACTTGGGGACGGCGTAGGAGAGATCGCGGAAGGCGAGGACGAATTGGAACGGCCGGTTGCCAGAGACAAACAGGGGAAGATCGACGTCAACGCGGAAGGAAGGACCAAAGTCGTCGCAGGCGACTATATGGCGGTTGTCGTTGTGATTGCGGGAGCCAGCTGCCATCGTCGACAACCGGCGATCGACGCCGATGGAGCGACTCGGATTCTCTGCACTAGATTATGCTCGCGGTGTAATAAACATAGAATTGAAGCTAGCTACGGCATTCATTTCTTTGGCCAGCTAATTAATCCTTCAGCTTTAATTTTCTTGATCACCTAAAACCATCCTCTTCCTGCCTAATCAAATTCTCGTTTCTCTCTGAAATATATAGCTATTTTTCACTCGCTTATCTCTAGATAGAAGTTTGAATTGGACGTGATCGTGATGGAGATAGAAGTAATATCCTCTCGAGCTGGTGTACAAGTGAACAATTCGAACCCTGTTAAATTGTGGTTATTGCTTGGCTCCATTCGTCTTTGGAAATTAGACAATGGAGATGGAGATCGCATTGACTCTTGTACTCATCGATCAATCAATTTCTATCTACCCAACCACTACCTTAATTGCGAGAGCAAAACAGCGCGACCACTTTATTCAGAAAGAGCAGGAAGCCTCCACAGCTGGTAGCGGCGGACCCAGACCACAAATAATCAATGCGGGGCTCATCGAGCATTTACTGCCCACGCTGGACGATCATGTGTGGCGAAATCGATATCTATCCGCTTATCCCGAGAAATGGATGCCAATCTGCCGGTCTGCCCGTCTAATACAGGCAAACTCAATATGATCTCTGAAATTTTAAAAGGATACAATTTTTTGACTTAGACTCTGAATTAGATTTCATCTGTGTTTATATTTATTATTGAAAAATTCATAACTGTTAAATTCGAATTCAAATTTTGCCGTTTAAGTTTTTTTAAAAGTTTTTTTAATATTATTTTTAGTAATTTTTATTTTTTTATATAATATTTAAAATAATTTTGATATTTTTAATATGTATGAATTAGGATTTATCTATATTAATATTTGGTTGTGTTAATTTCTTTTTTTAAGATATTTATTTTTTTTATAATTTGTTTTCGATAAATAACAGATTTCTCTTTGTTTTTATCAAGTTTTCTTGTTGTCTCTTAATTTTCCCTTCTTAATTAATCTGAAGGATAATCATTTTCTTTCTCGGTGTCGTCATCCAATTAGATACGAGTCGTCTTCTTCTCTGATTTATCTAGTAGAATTTTAAAATATTCATCTCTATCATCATAATTTAAATATTTTATTACTATATCATCTCCATCAGCACATTGAATACGACTTATTATCACGTAAATGCAATTGGTATCGTTTCCACGGGATGGACTGATGACTAATATATAAGATATTGTCATCATAAGATTTCAAAGTCAAATTCTGACTAGTAGTCAGGTTCCTGTCTTCCTCCATACACTAGTTACTGTTTGGACTAGTTAGATTAGTTCTCGTGATTTACTTTCTTAATGTTGGTCTTGAAACGAGCTGACGAAAATATTAGGGGTGAATATTTCGTCTTTTGTCATCATCGTAAATGCAGTTGGTATCGTAGGGAAGTAAGTATGTGCTGCTAATCGAGTATGATTGACTCAAATTTTCAAAGTGCAGTCATAATTTCCTTCCATTTTCTTTAATAGAAAAACATGAAGAGGAGAAAAAGATATACGATTTCGTCTAAAGTTTGTGAAGAATACAATACTAAGAAGTTAGCTAGGAGGTTGATTGGTAGGAGATTTTGATAGGAGAAAACTTACACTATCAGAGAATATCAAAGGGGGAGGAACGTTAATAGACAAGCTAGAGAGTCTCGACGTAGTCACTTCAATGCTCAAGTTAAATTCCAGCAAAAAAAAAATATAATAGATGAACAATAAAGTGTTTTCTAGAATTTTTGTGATAAAAAAGAATAATTGCACCTGCGAGAGAGAAGACCTTTATAACATTAGTATTTTCCCGTATTTAATTGAGAGTTATGTCAAAGCATGAGAATTATTTTTTCAAGAGAATGTAAGATGTTAAGACTTTTGTTAGTACAATATGATCTTATCCCCATATCCTATTTTTGCACAATCATATTGTCACGTATGTTGTTACCAACATTATACACTCATTAATAAGGTTATACCTTTTTGTATTCGCATGTTTATACTGCCATATGTGGTTGCCCATAACTGTATATTTTTTAGTCGAGGTCCTGCTTTCCTAGATAATATTTATAGGTATAAGGTGTGAGGATCGGATTTTTTTGACTGCACCGATTTAACGGGAGGCAAAGCCCATGGGTTGGGATTTACCGATCGCGATGGCCTATTGGGGGACTGAGCTCCACGGTCGGGATTTACCAACCGTACTAATCTATTGGGGACCGAACCCCAGGGTCGAATTTTATCGATCATAGGAATTAGTGGGGAACAGAGCCCGGGGTCGAGTTTTACCGACCATAATGACCTCAGTAATAGGAGCTACTCGTTTGACTACCAATCCGAGATTAAGGTCAAATTAGGACTGGGGACCTCCACATCTGTCAAGATATTGACCCTTTGACTCCACATGAGCATCATCTAAATTCACTGCATCACAAGTCTCCCCTCCAAGTCTAGTCAAAGGAAGTCCATGGCCGACTGACTAGACATTAGTGCAGCTCGATCTGCCGATCGACTCACATCTTGTAGGGCTGACGTCGTTTGGGTAGGCTAGTCGTTTGTCTCGAAAACATGCGCGTTAGCTACCATAAATGTGCGGAGAGACGTCGGAAGAGTAGTCATGAAAATGATTGAACAACCCTTCAAAGTTCACGAGCCAAATCTCTTGTCTTTGTGAATGTTCTTCTACTACTTGCAAGAACTTATCTCCTAAAATAACCTCTCAACGATGTTATTCTCTCTTATCTTGGATGCACATTTATAGGGAAGTCATCCCTAATTCGTGGACATCCAAAATATTGAGATGCCTTGGCAACTTGGGCAAGTGGGTTACGTGGGCATTCCCACTAATCCTTATCACCACTCCACTTCCTATAGCAAGATGGTCCTCAAGGTTGGTGTTTCCTCTATATTCTCCAACTTGTGGGGGCCGGAAATGCTTGGGAAGTTTATCGTCCAGAACTTGTTGGGAAAAGGGGGTCGTCGACCGTTCGGACTACCGGTCGGCAACGGGGGCTTTGCCTCGTTTTGGGTCTCTCAAGGGCATGTCTCCGGTGGAAGACGCCTACGATAATTCAGGCCTCCCTGCTTCGACTCCGGGCACCCTGAGCAGAGCTCTGGAGAATTCTGCTGTCGATAATGGATCACGCCTTTGATCCGTGATTTGCCGCCCCTCTCCGGAAGTGACAAGCACTTTAGAAGGAGAAAGATTCGTTGACTGTTGTTTTTAAGCCAGTGCTTGCGCTTTGGTTGTTACCAGCAAGTCAAGGTCTTCCTGTGACAGAGTAACAATCATAAATCTCCCGGGATCATCCATTTCACACTTCAGATCAGGCTTATGTTCTCACAGACAGTGTCAAATTTGATTCCGTTTGAAGTCAGTGAATATTGGAACACCAAGGAGCTGACTAGGAGGTTGACCGGCGGAAGACCTTGGTGGGGAAGAACCTGCACCACCAGATAACACCAAAGGGGGAGCATTAGTAGATAAGCCAGGGGGTCCTTGGCGCAGTCACTACGACGCTCAAGTCAAATTACATTGGAGGAAAAATGTAGCATATGAACAGTAGAGCGTTTTTTGGAGTTTTTGTGATAAAAAAATATATCTGCACCCGCGAGAGAGGGAACCTTATAACATTGGTATTTTCTCGTATTTAATTGAGAGTTATGTTAGGACATGAGAGTTGTCTTTTCAAGGGAATATAGGATGTTAAGACTTTTATTAGTATGGTACGATCTTATTCTCATACTCTATTTTTGTATAATCATACTGCCTCGTATGTTGTTACGAACACTGTATGCTCATTAATAAGGTCATATTTTTCGGTATTCACATGTTTATATTGTCACATATGGTTGATCATACTATGTATTTTTTAGTCGATACCCTATTTTTGGATAATATTTATATATATAAGGTGCGAGGATCAGATTTTTCGAACTGCACCGATTTAACGGGAGACAGAGCTCATGGGTCGAAATTTACCGATCGCGATGACCTATTGGGGGACCGAGTTCTGAGACCAAATTTTATCGATCATAAAAATTAATGGGGAATAAAATCCTGAGAACAAGTTTTATTGACTGTAATGACTTCAATAATAAAACTTATTCATTTGACTATCGATCCATGATTAAAATCAAATTAAAATTAAGGGCCTCTAGTAGAGCTATTAAGATATTGATCCATTGACTTTATACCAACGTCATCTAAATCCACAGCATCAATATAAATATCTTTCTTTAACTTTTTCTATTTAGCTTTGTTAATGGGGCTTAGTCGCTTCTAAATCATGATCCAGATCTTTTCTCTTCTTTGGTAGCTCCACTGTGAAAAAAAAAAAGAAAATTCAACCGAAACATTCTCCGTTCAGTTTATTCCCTCGCATGCAACGAACAATTACAAAACAAAAAACAAGAAACTTGGCGCACACACACAAAAAAAAAACACATAAATTACAATTGCTCCCACTTTCTAGCTCTTAATATAATTAACCTTTTTTCTTTTTAAATTAATCATTTCCTTTACTGCCTTAGTCTACTCCCTCTTGCTCCTGCTCCCCCATAACAAACTGAAGTAAAAGAGCCACCTAAAGAAGAAGCCCCAAGCCACGATCACCCACAGAGAGTTCCACTTGCTGAGCTGATCAACCTTCTGCCACTGCAGCACATCAGACCCTGTTATTATGCAAGTGTCATTACCAATATTCATCCCCAAAGCTTGGCCGATCGCAGCCAGAACTTCTTCCTTCCTCGCCGTCGGCAAGCTCCCCATCAAGGTGCCATCGAACATCTGCACTCCCCGGGTGAAGCACTTGGACAGGCCGTAGCTGAACTCGTTCGTCATCAACGCCTCGTACGGGTATTTCACCAGCGAAATGTAGTGGAGCCAAATCCAGTAGTTAGGTATCCGATTCCGGTTGATGAAGAAGCCACTGAGTAGCAGGAAGTAGGAGAAGACCGCGGCCGAGATGGTATATCCCAATACCACATGCGACAGGACGCCTGAGATGAAGGTCACGAATCCGCTGGCAGCCCAGAAGGTGGCCAAGATGGTCAGGAAGAAAAAGACGAACCCATCGATGCCTCCGGCCAAACCCACGGCGAAGTAGATGATCGACACCAAGGTGATGGCGAGGAAGACCAGGGGAAGAAAGGTGATGACGGCGTTGGAGAGGACGTAGGAGGAGCAGCGGTAGGCGTTGAAGGCCGTCTCCCGCAAGTAGATGTACTTCTCTTGGATGAAGACCGCCAGGGTGTCAGCGCTGGTGAAGAATATGGCGGTGATGGTGATGGCGATGAAACCAATTCTCTCGCGCATGGCCTCGGGCGTGTCGCGGAGCCGCCAGAAGATAGTGGCGAGGAGGAAGCCGGTGACGACCATGTCTCCGATCCGGAAGGCCATAATCTCCGGCGTCCGCGACATGTTCACCAGCGCCCTCTTGGTGATCGCCACCACCTCGACCCAGATGGGGTTCGCGTACGAAGCAGGGGCGATGCCGCTGTACATCATCTCGCCGGACACTAGCTTTCCGTTCGCGATGCTGTTCCTCACGGCCTCCTGCAGAGGGAAACAGGGCTCGGCAGCCGGTCGCGCGTGATGATTCAAGGAGTTTAAGTTGACGAGGCGTCTGGCGCCGTCCGGGGCCGTGTCCTCCAGCTCGCAGACAAGGTCAAGGGCGAACTCGGCCGGGTTACCGCCCTCAGGAACAGGACTCCCCGCCACGGCTAAGAACTCGGTGAGACCGTGGGGCGACCCGCTGTACACCGTCTGCCCGCGAGAGAGGAAGATGAGGCGACTGAGGAGTCCGAGAATCCGGTAGCTTGGCTGGTGCACCGACATGATCACCATGCTCCCGCTGCGCGCGATCCTCTGCAAGACTTGAACCACTATGAAGGCGCTGGTGGAGTCGAGCCCCGACGTGGGCTCATCGAGGAAAAGCACGACGGGATCGTGGACGATATCGGAGCCGATGGAGACGCGGCGGCGCTCCCCGCCCGACACGCCGCGATGGCCCTCGTCGCCGATGATAGTCTTGGCGGCGGAGCGGAGATCGAGCTGGTCGATCAGCGCCTGCACACGCTCCTTCTTCTTGGACTTGGAGACGGAACGCGGCAGCCGGACCTCGGCCGCGAACATCAACGTCTCCTCCACGGTCAGCATCGGGAACATGAGATCGTCCTGCATCACGTACGCCGAGATGGCCCTGAGGAGCCTGCCTTCAAGCCTTTCGCCGTTCACCGCGATTGTTCCTCGGAGGCTGCCCCTCTCGATCCTGTTTGCCAGCGCGTCGATGAGTGTGGTCTTCCCTGACCCGCTCGCGCCGAGCACCGCCAAGATCTCCCCCGTCCGCACCTCCCCGGAGACGGAGTCTAAAAGCATCCTCGTCCCTGGGAACACATCCTCCGGGTCTCTCCGGAAGAAGGGGAACCTCTTGGGCCTCTTCACGCTGTACGAGAGATCGGTGAAAGTGAGGACAAACCCGCACGGGTTGGCGGCGCCACCATGGTCTGCGGCAGGCGCCGGCGAATGGTCGTACTGGTGGGCGAGGAGCGGGCTGGGGCTGTTGAAAGGGGTAAGGTTGACCTCTTTCGCCATGGGGCATGCAGCTGAGCTCGCAGTGGAACAATGGCGGAAAACTAGTGGAAATTAATAAAAGCGGCAAACGCACAAGAAATTATTAAACTTAAATCATATAAACAAATTTACTCTACTTTAATCTGCAAACTAAATTTCTGGTGGCTGCATTTATCATTCTTGCATTTAATCTCACAGAAGGAACAGCCAGCTGGATGAAAAAGCACAATAAATGAAATCCCATCGACCAAAGTGCAGAAGTCGCTGCTTTTGACCATTCATCTTCAAGCGTCACTAAGCTTCGTTTCTACAGTAACCTACTTATTCTTTAACTGTCCAGTGCTCAACTACTGTGATCGCGACTCCATCGGTGCTATTAATTAACGCTAACTAACAACTACATTCTTGTGACATTTTGGATGCAGACGTTTCGATTTCACGCGACTGATGCAAGTTTTTTTAAACGTCGATCAAAATGCAGATCGCATCAAGGAAAGTGACGTGTTTTTGACGTCTAACCAATTGCTCGATTGTTAAGATCTTATCTTAGTAGAGAAGCAAATGAGTGCAATTAATTCTCAAACTGATTTGCAAGTGCTCATCCAAAGGTATTTTTATATTCTTTGACTTCCCAAAGAATTGTAAACTCTGATAAGAATGGAGTTTCTTTAGTAGATAAATAATCAAATCAAGCTTCAAATTATATGTTAGTCCTCCTGATATTAATTTACTAATTTTCATCAAACATAAGTGATTAAAAAATAGAAAAATGATTTCCTTGAAAGAAATTTGCTTTGGTTTTCAATAATCAGATTAGCTACTGGTTTATCTTCGATGAGTGTGATCAATTGGATTACATATATTTATCCACGTTCTCATCAATTTTTAATTTTCATTAGATATTTATCTCCCAATCCATATTCATGATAAGATATCCTTTATATTAATAATTTTTTTTATTCTATCAAATTATTATCATTCAATAAAAATATATTAAAATTAACATCATATTCAAAAAAATATATATAATTAAAAAAACACAATAAACAATTATATCATTTTCCTCATTTAATCATATTCAATAAAAAATATATTAAATATCAATAAAAATAATTAATAAATTTTAATTTTTTTAATTAATATATATTATTTAAGATATTTAAGATTCTATTAATCCACCTCCATATTTAATTATCCAAAGCCTATTCCCCTCTTTCTCTCTCCTTCTTCCCTCTCTTGCCCTCTTCCTCTCTTTCCAAGAAGCAGGTTCCTCTGGCGCTGGAGATCGGATTTGCCCGCACCCCAATGCTCCTCTTCTTCTCCCTTGTCCAAAACGTTGCCACCCAATCTGGCGCCCCACTGGAGCACGCGGTCGCAGCCGTGGAGCGTGCCAATGAAGTCACGGGTTCGGAAGCAGGCCTCACGTACGTGGGAGTGGGCGAGGCAGACGGGTTTGCGGAGAGAGGCTAAGGCATTGGCAATTCAAGGTGGAGGAAGCGATGCTGGTAGAGTGGGTGACGGCGACTGAGGCTTGGTTTTCCACTATTCTTCGTGCCGGGAATCGAAGCTGGATTTTTGGTGCTCCGGGATGCGTCGAATGTGAGGAAGATTGAGGACCGTTTTGGTTCTTTTCTTCGATTTCTGTTTTGGCTTCAAGTTCTGGACTGCTGGAGAAGAGCGAGCGAGAATAGCATCAACTCTCTTCACTCTGCTGCTGTGTGGATTTCTTTATCTATTCGGTGAGTCGCCTCATTTGTTTTTTGGGGGCAAAAATTCGCCTCTTTAATTTTTCTCTCTTGTTTTTGCTCGATGGAATGTATAGGAAATCCAAAAAACCACATGTACATATCCCGATTCATCCACTCATCTCTCGTACAGACAAACTGCTATACACAGTTGCTAGAAACCCAAGAAAAATGCCTTGTAGCAACTCAAACAAGCTTCAATCGACAACATCAAAACTAGACCAACATGTATCCGGACATCCTTGAGCAGTTTTAGTGTGCCAAACAGCTTTAGCATGTACGTATCAGTATTTACATACAGTATTTACACAGCTGAGTATGCTCTTTTGAACTCTGAGCTTGTCAAACAAACATATCTATTTAGTAAATTTTGTATTAATTTGTCGACAAACAATTAGAAAACTGGGCCATTGATATTTGATAGTGTAAATTTGCAGATATAGGTTGCAGCTTTTTTCTGCTGCATTGTTCAGAAAGCGTAGTTCTTTGATATTATCTTCTACCAAAAATTAAGTTGCTAAGGATGCACATATCAGTGGATTGGGGCAAAAGGACAATAATTCTTCTTTCAGGGAAAGCTAAGTTCTTATCATTTCTAGAAAAGTTTTTCACGGTAGTCCTAATTCTGCCAGATGTAAACCTGTAAGTATTTCTTGTTTTGCTTCTTTGTATTGGTTTTCTTTTCTTTGATACTCCTTTGTATAGTTTATATTCCTGTTATCTGGAGAACACTTATTTATAATTGTTGCTAAATAGCAAAATTTTTAAAAATTGTATCTTAAATATTCCGTCTTACAATTTACTGTGCGGCAGATATAGGAGGAGATGCTTAAATTTTTGCTGAATTATTGTTGGTGAATCCATCCTGTTGTAGATTTTGCAAAAACAACTTTACACCTTTTTTTCCCTTTATTGCTGAATTGTTTCCACCCGATACAAGCTTGCAGACAGCAGTTGCATTAAAATCCAATTTAGTCAGATGAAAATAAAGGTACTAAAGGCCTTTTTTTCACTCATTCACTTTTCCTTTGTTCTTGTTTCCTAAAGATTATTCTTTCTTTCTCTCCAATGAAATGCAAAATACTCTCCCGTTCTCTTTTTCCCTCCTTCCTTCATGTAAATGACGATGCAATGTTGAAAATTTTCACAATTGCTGATTCTTTTCCTCCGTTTCTGCCTGAGCTACACATTCTTCGCAGCCAAAGCAGTTGTTTCCACAAGCAAACATTTGATAGCAAGTACATTTTATATCCCGTTAATCAAGGATCTTCAAATGGAGAATTCCATCCTGCCATTGGAGAATCCATGACACATCAACTAGGTAAACATGGAACCAACAACATAAATTCATGTATGCTTACCAAAAACCTTATATATTCATGTAAAGAGAGAAAAGTTCAAGAATACATGTGGACGAGTACAACACCCAAAATATGTATTCCAGAAAAAAAACATCAGCTTTACACGCTTCATAATTTAATCAATGCATATCTGTCAACTAGATCAGACCTAAGGAATATGTACAGGAACCATATACATCCTTGCAAATGGTTAACAAGGAGTCATTGATCTTTGTTTTGAGAAGAATCTTAGTTTTCTTCTTAAGAACCCATCTGGTTTGGAAAACAACTGTCCACTTGAAGAACGGACAGAAAGGGTTTCTGCTGGTTCAGATTTAGATTCAGGATTGAGATAGAAACGATCATCTTGCCTGATATTTCGCAGATGATGGAGCAGCCTCATTGATATCTCCTTGCTATTGGAATTTCCATTAATAGAGATCTCAACTAAAGCAGGAACCACTCCCTCGTCCATGACTAGTAGAGAATTCTCAAAACTACAAGAACAAATAGAATAGAGGATGGCAACTGCATATTCTTGTTCCTCGTTGATGCCGGTACTGAGAACTTCTGCAATAGAAGCAAGACAGGCATTTGATTTTGCTACCAATTGGGCACCCTCTTTGTCATTACTAATGTTCTCAATGAGCTTTAAGCACAGACATACAAGTTTTCCATCCATCAAAAAAGTAGCCAATTTTGATAAGCATCCAGAGGTTAGAATGTGGGATTTTATGTCCTCATCTGATAATTCAAGAAGGATTTTCAAAGACAGTTCATGAGACTCAGCATGTTCAGGGTCTAAAAGATTGATAATGGAAGTCACTAAGCCAGATGCCACCATCTTGGATCTATAACTTGGATACGGAATCAGTTTCTCGAGTAGCATTAAAGCTTCTGCATTTAGCTCAGAATTCAGAAAAGAAATCAACCATGATACATCTTCAGTCAAGAATGAGAGGTCAACCCTGCACAAGCATTGAAGTGAAACTCTGCGTCACTATACAGTGTTAACTGAAACGAAATGGCATTGCAGATAGAGTTGAGATAGAGAGCATGAAGTAGCAAGATGTATATCTTCATGGAGGAAAAGAAATGCAACATAAGGGTAAAGGAATACCACCTATTGGCACTCAGGAAAGCAAGAAACAATTGAGTTCCACTTTTGATTCCATGTGCATTGCCTGCTTCAAGTTCATTCTTCATCATGCTAATTAATGCTTCCACAAAACCATTCTCAAGCATAGCATGAAAAATCTCCTCATCGGTTTCCAAAAGGGCTTTCATATTCTCCACTGCTTTCCCTTGGACATCTGTTGGGAGTTCCATGAGTTTACAGAAAAACCTCAGGAACATCTGATGATCAAAGTTGGAAAATGACTGATATTGTTGATAATCATCACTCCATGGGAACAAGCAAGTGTGATTGATCTTCAACTTCTCAGTGATATTAACATGGGATGAATTTGAGCAGTTGCTAACGCTAGACAATGAGACTAATGAAACATCACTGTAATCATTCTGAAGAAAATAGCTCCCAGTATTCCCATCTAAAAGTGCTGCAGAAACATCATTCAGGCTTGATATTGAATAATTAATTGCTGCTTCCCAGGAATGATAATCTGCAGGACTGTAGCCAGAGCATGGCCCTACAACTTTAATGCTATTTTTCTTCAGCCAGTTGGTAATTAGTTCCTGTAGACAAGAATTTGGTACCATAGAAAAATTCTCCAGCTTCCTTTGAGTCTTTGGACATGTATCATGCCCATCATGAAACCACTTCTCTATGTACATCCTTTCGTAGGTTTGTCCAGAAGCTATAACTACAGGATCATACATTAATCTTAATGAAATAGGACAAAAGAATTCCTCAGGTGGTACTGCAGCTTGACATCCAATATTTGCAGCATCACCTGTATCAGTAGGCTCACCATTGTTTTCTGAACTGCTAACATGTTTAACAGAGTATGTGCTTGAGAATTTTTCGGTTGGTAGAGTAGTTTGACATCCAACAATTGAAGCATCAGCTGGATCGCTAGGATCACCATTGTTCATTGAAGTACTAAAGTTTCCTACCGAGTCTGTGCCTGTTTTCGAACTTTTACTATTATCCCGGCCAACATTCTTGCCATACTTATTCAGAAGGTAGAGAAAATAATTCACAATCTTCTCTTTTTTAGAATCAGACTTATTCAAACTATCTAACAGCTTTCTCAAGGATCTTCTCTCTATTAAAATGGCCTTGGGAGATGTCATATTCAATCTCGATGCGGCAATCTGAAAAGTCTTGATCTCTAAATCCTCACTGAAGTTTGTCTGGCGCAACAGATCTAGCAAAGCTCTGCCAGCCTCTTCTTCTTGAGAGTCCATGATAAACTTAGTAACTCTAAGATAGTCAACAACTTCAGCAATCTGTAGGTCAGATAGAATTATCAGATCATTCGAAACTATTTATCTCAAAAACTTGCTAAATTGATGCATATTATGGTTATAAGAATACAAGAGTTTCTAATTTCCAAAAAGGACAACTAGATAGGTTGAAATATAGTTGCATGAGACTTGTATACTATGCTAAGCTTTCAGTATGCCTATGGATTTGAATAAATCAGATGTAATCAAATGAGACAAAAGTAATAAGCTAACATTATACGAATGTGAATTGCATAATGGGGATGTGGATATACATCTCGAAATGGCTAGCAAACATCACATCATGAGAACGTCTAGATGCTAATTAATTATGCAAAAATGTCTTGCATTTGAGATAATGGTGGAGGAACCTGACTAACCTTAGATTCTAATGGTGGAGGAACCATGTTTTGCATTTGAGATAAGCTATGAATTAGTGAGCTCCTTATCCTTTCACATCTAGATAAAGTTGCTTCCCCTGTTATTGCCTGAATTTTGTAAATGTTTAAAAGTAAGGAAAAAATATCAAATAGTTTAGAATGTAGTTAAAATGAAAAAGATGATATAGATGAAAAATTAGGAGGAAATAAATATGAATAACAAATTTAGTTTATTGAACTTAAAATAGTAAACATTTAGCTTTGTTTAGAAAAACTACCATACTCATAATCTAGCTCTTTTAGCAGAAAATGAAAACAAACAAACATATAAGCTTATGCAAAGCTTTCTTGGAAATAGGTGAATCCTTGTTCTTGCATAAAGCTAATTGGAGGAATAGGATTCATGTTGCCAACTTTAAATAGTCAAGGACAAACATGGCTGGAGGAATCCTTTGTTCTGTTTTTTTTTCTCATAGGTACCTTATTTGAATCCCGTGCATAGATGTGATTTTATATCTTGTTAATTTAACATTGTAATACATAGCACAAGTACTTAAGTTATTACGCATTCGCTAACTAACTGCATAAGGTTGAAGTATCTTAAGTCCATATTAGTGGATGAAATATTCTTAATTGTCACAGATAATATGATTCTGAAACTCTTGTATTCTAAAACTGATAGACTAAGATAAATAGCTAATTTTATTAATGGTCATTCATCGTAGTATACAAAAACCTTTTTTTATTGAAAAAAAAGGTGCACAACAGTCCACCAAAATATGATGCATGTGTTGTTTAGTATCACGAATTTTTTTAATTTGAGAGAGAAATGAAGGCCAAGGTCTTATCCATAGGTAGAAAGAGTAGAATCTTATACAGAGCTGGTAGCAGGAGAATAATTCAATTATTTCATAGTCCAAAGGGAACATCTCTCAAAGTAATAAATACCACTAGTTCTAGCACAATTATCTATTTCGGAAGTTAATGTTAACTTCAGCATTAAAGTTTTAAGAGAGAAAAAAATACCAAATAGAGTTTGCTGGACTCAGCACAATACTGAAGAAGTAGCTTGGCTTTCTCAATTTGATTGTTTAAAGAGCATAACACTTGTATCCCAGAGTTATATCCTGGTCGAGTAGATTCTATTGCAGGAAGAAGCAAATGGATTTTGTCTAGGATCTTTGTGAGCTCCAAACAGATTGAACAGTTGGCCTGAAATGTAAACAAAAAATTACAGGGGTCGGCGTTCAACAATTCTAGACTTTTAAAAAAATCTATCGTGCAGTAGGATGTAGGCTGCTATCGTCTATAAATGAACCAAAACAAGTAGGACAATAATTATATGTCTCCCTGAAACCTTTTCCAAAAAGAATTGAAATGTCTACTTAACCAGATAACCAACTCTATTTATAATAGTCTTCAACAACTAACTCCAATCTGACTAAAATATTGAATACATCAAACATGGTAACATGCTAGAGTGTCAACACACCCAATACAAACATCACATTTCAAGTTATGTTAAGAATATTTCCAAGAAGTTAAGGATCAAATCTCTAAATTTCTGAACATTGAGAGAATAAGTTCATGGTTTGATAGTTGATGAGAGTTACATGCTCCAATATCAGAACAAAAAAAATGCAAGTTCACCTTAAATTCAGCATACTTTTGTGGATCTTTCACAATTTGAGGCACATCTTTCCCCATCCAAGATCTAATACCAGTCTGACATGAAAACAAGATGAGATTTTTTGCTTAAAAAAAGAAGAAAAGGCTCTAAACTACAAAGGAAGCTTACTAAATAAAAGGCAAAGTAACTATTTTCTCAGTGTAATTCGTTCATTAAACAGCTCAAATTAGAAGTTTGATTCCTCAGGAAATTTGACAAGACAACATAAGTATTGCATCAAGACTCCTAGTACAAAGTAGAATAGCCTGATTTGATTGAAGATTTTCCTAAAAGATCACATCACTTATTGGAAGTGGAAAGGCATGCCAAGGAAATTAAAGATGCTGTATTGCAAGATCCTGGTACAACCATAGGCAGAGAAGTCGTAAGAAATTCCCAAGATTTTTTACAAAGTGATGCTCTCCAAGAAGTCATAGGTAAAGAGTGTGGTACAACCATAGGTACCACAATTCAGCTTCAGTCCACAGAAGGTTGGGAGTTAAAGAAGATCATGAATGTCGTATTATATCCACTAGAGGAACTCCAGGGATCACAAAAGATTAAAGATAGTTCTCAATTAACGGGTTCTTAATTACTTATACACAGAAAGAAGCGTTTCATGTAAACCAAACAAATTCATTCTCCTTCAACAACTGATCCATTGATCTCAAGTTGCTATTTTAATTCGACCTGTTTTTTTTTTTAAAAAAAAGTTTCAATAGCTACTTTTCCACGCTGTGTTAATTCATTAAAAAAAAATATATCTGCCAATAATTTTAATTATATGTTTTGCTTAAACATCAATAAGTTTCACGAGCATGATCGCCTTAGACAAAAGTAGCATAAATAGAAACGACTAAAACCAGGTAAAACTTGATCCTGCAGATATCGGATCCACTTAAAGACTCATCTAGCAATCACAAAAAAGAGCATAGAGCAACCAAACAGAAATCTTAAAGTAACGGCAAAATCCCCTTTCATCCGATCAACAAGAGAACAAAACGACACAGGGATCGCTACTGAGCTGAGGGATAGCATACCTCGTCCTTCAGCACTTAAAACCTCCAAAGTTAATTCTTTTGACGGCGGAATCGTGCTACTCCATGGAAAATCGCGTCCAAGGGTTTCGATCCGGATTCCGGTCAGGATCGGAAGCGCCCGAGCAATAATTAACCTAAGGAGATGGAAGGAGCGAGAGATACCGACGGAGAAGACGTCCACGAGACGAATCGCAGGCAAAGCAGGCGGGCAGGGAAGGTGGAGGAGCAGACGACAGGTGCGGAAGGCGGGAGAGGCTGCTAGTCTTCGTTGGCAGGCGAGGGTAAGTGGGAGCGAAGTGAACACGTCATAAAAAAAATTCCAGAGAGAAAAGTTCCCGAATACCGAAACCCAGTGAACAACCGAATTAAGAAACATACACGTGCCGGTGACATTCTCGGACTTGACTCGGCCTTCGGTTGGGGACGGTCAACCGTTCATTACTAGCAGACATGGACAAAATTATTGACTACCCTTTGTGCAACGAGAGGAGCGAGTTTCGTTTTTACAGTTAATTCTATATTTCGATTCCTCCAATTTATCGTTATTGCTCTGATGCTCAACAATTTTTTTTTTGTATTTGTTTTTTTTTCATTTTTTTATTTTTTTTAAAAAAAATCCCCCCACAACTGTGGAACGTTACATTAGCTGTCTCTGATGACTGCTCCGTGTTTTTTGGGAAGGATTTAAATTAGAAATTTAAATTGAGAAATATATGAGTAAAAGTCACTCTATTGGAAATTGAATCCCAAATTTTTTCTTATGCACTGACCAAGGGCTTTGTTTTGTTTTCACGATCATGTATCTTATGTGTGAAGATTATTATTCAATGATGTTAGAAAATTGGAGATGAATATCGGCTGCGGTCTTTTTTTCAATTTTTAAATTCATGTTTTAGAAATTTTAAATTGACAACCATCTCCTTTTTTTAATCAAGCAGTTTCAGAGTGGAAGATATTTTAATCAGAAAAAAAAAAATGGTCCCATTTTAAAATATTATCCCATATTAAAAAAGGCTGGTCTCATTCTTACAAAACGCCTGTAGTGGTGGTCACTTTCTTTCTTTTTTTTTTCTTTTTTTCTTTTCATTTTTCTTTATTTATTTTTATTCCATTGACCCGTCAACACCACTTTTCTGCCATCAACGCATAACTTTTCTGCTACGTTCTCTCATTTTACGGGTGGATTTTTACTCTCTACTCTTCTCTTGGGCAACATTCGATTAAAATTAAACAGATGAATTAATTAAAATTAAATTAATTAAATTTTTATTGAAGTATCATTAAAATTAAATAAATTAAATTGATATAAAATTAATTAAGTCAGTTACCGAATAATCAATTGATATTATATCATCAAACGATGATAATTAATTGTACCATTCAATTTCTAAATTTATTATGTTTAATTTATAGATATTAATATTGCATCATTTAGACTACATCAATCGATTTTTATATTTATTGTGTTTGATTTATGAACATTAATTGACTTATGACACTCAATTATATATTTCTTCGAACTATTATAACTCATAAACCTGATCAATTGACTATTAATAATTTGATTTAATCAAATTTTAAATTTTATAATTGAAATTTAATTAAATAAATTAAAATAACTAAGATTTTTTTTAAAAAAATAATCAAACTAAAATTTTAAATTAAATTAATTTGATTAATTATTTTGATTTAATTAAAATTTTATTCACCCTTATCTTCTCCTTAAAAAAAAAAAATCTCATTCTTGAGGCCCTCAAATGTTTCAGGTCAACGTCGACTGATTTCTCATTTTTTTTTTCATTGTCCAAACTAACTTTTAAATAAAGATAAGGATGAAAAAAAAAGTAAATAGGAATGAGATAGGTGAAGTGTACTGTCAGCTTTTCAATTTTCTCCTTCACTTCATCTTTTGGTGCAGGAAGGGACAAGGCACGGACATTTGCATTATTTTTTTTTTCCATTTCCGTCTCCATATATTCTTTAATTTAAAAGCACTCCTGAAGTGTCTTTGAATATACTAAATCTTTCAAAGTAAAACATGAGGCATTTTCTGTTCGTCAGAAGGATTTTTGCTAATATAAAAAAATTGAAAGGCATGGAGAGGAAAAACGCGAGGGAGTTCTTTTTTATGCAATCAGACCAATTAATTAATGTTGAGTAATTTCTAGTTTGATATACAATTTAATCAATTTATCAGTCCAGTTTTTATAACTAGGCTTCAACTCCTAACTCCAGAACTAAAGAAGCACCAGTACAAGCCTAAATTGCATTCGACTAAATGTTAAATCAGATCTGATAAAAAAATGTTTTTTTTTTTGTTTTGTAATTGAAAGTTCAGAAATCACTCGAGTACAAAAGTCACCCCAATCTCTGCTTTATCCTCTCAAAGCAATCTATAGTCAAGCCTACCAAACCTGATTCACAACAAGTGGAGCATCATGTCTTCTTGTCCACACGGCTTTGTGTCATTTTCCAGAGAGACGATTGATGTAGTGAAATGGACTTCGCCCCAGATTAACGCGACTGTAAACAAATATAAGCATTCAAAAAAGGTAATCCAAGAAACGTTATTGAAGTCTAAGATATCATGGTTGGGCCTTCAATTTACTTTCTCATTTGCTTTCATTAAATTAGAGTACCTTAAAATAACGAGTGTGGAAGAAAAAGACCCATTTGTTTGTGTACTCATCACGATTTGTACCTGAAACACAATTCATTTAAAAAAAAACAAATCCGTGTTCTAGAGCTATTCGGATCTCGAAGTTCATTAAATTAACAAACAAAACTCGAATTTGATTTCGCGCTCAAAAATATTATCAAGCCGAGTTTGAACTTAACAATATTTAATTCGTGAACTCACAAACATATTCATTTAGAGGCTTAAGAGCGTGTTCTTTAAGAGGCTCGCAAACATGTTCGTTAGACTCGTTTATCTTATTTTATGTATATATAATTAAATATCTTAAACGTGTTCTACTAAACTCATTTAATTTTTAACGTGCTCAACTAAGTTCATTTAATTTTTAAACAAGTTTTTATTGAACCAAACTTAAATTGTTCACGAGCTATTTAATTTAATTACGAACAAAACTCAAGCTTAAAAATTAAAATTCGAATCGAACTTGAATCAAACTCGAGCTTAAGAAAAACGAACCTAGAATTAAAATTCGAATCGAACTTGAATCAAGCTCGAGCTTAAAAAAAATGAACCTAGCTGAACTCGAGCCACTGTTCAGTCCAGTTCGATTACACCACTAATTTTGAGGTCCACTTTTGATTTCTCTAGAAGATTGAAGTATAAAGCAATCTTTGACATTATAAAACAATAAGATACAGAGACTCGTTACCTAAGTCAATTTGCATCTCACCTAATTTAAGTGCTTCACTCTTTCTCATTAAAGCAAACAGAATGTTAATCTTTGGTTAGTGAGAAATAGAAAACTGAAAATAAAAAATAAACGTATAACTTCTAATACTATTGTAACAAGAAACCATGAGTTATGTGTGGTTTAGGGCTCAAACTCTTTGATGGACTTGGATTACTTTAGTCTTCCAACAATCAATTATGACATATGATATGTATAATCTGCTATTTTCTAAAATTGGTTATCCAGTGAGCATGAACAATGACAGTAATGTAATGTACATTTAGAACCTATTTAGTTTGTTGTAACGCTGGAAAAAAAAAGGATTATAAGATTGGCTGAATTTTTAAAGTTTTTCATCCTCCCTACTATTAGTTGCTCGAATATTTACAAATGATAAAAAATAAATAAAAGATCCCTCTAATCTACCATTTTTATTCTACCTAAATTGAGCTAGCACTAGATCTTTCGTCCTTACCAAAATATATTCACCCGCGAACCTTTACATAACAATATCTATCAGCGACTCCTTGCGAAATAATATCCACATGATTCTAAAACACTAAACTTCTTGAAAGTCACGCTAACAAGCATTAAACTTCATCATAAACTCCAGCATTGAACACCTGAGTACAAACCCTTAGGTGACTGAGCCAATAAGGCAAAGCAAATCAAGTAGTCTAAAGGAGCCAAATTGGACAAATGGGTTGGGCAAGCCAGTTGGGCCAATTGGGTAAGATGGGTTGAGCGATTGGGGCTGGTCAAGCACCAACTAGAGTTGAGTAGGTCAAGTTAGCTAGGCAGTCCAAACGAGCCGTATTGGTCACGGGGTCATGATAAGCTGGTCCAAGTGGTCCAGACAAGTCAAATAGATCAAGTATGTTGAACAATTTAAAGAGGCTAAATGTATAAATCATTCATTCTTTTTTTTTTCCATCCCTGAATTTTTTTTATCTGTTGGCGTAAACAAGCATAAGAATAGATCAAATAAATGTCTACTTATTTATTCATCCACACATGATATTTCATCTCTATTCATCCCTCTATAATTTTATCCCTTCGGATATAGAGACCCTCAATGATACATGATAATTATATCTGACATTGCACATTAGCAAATTTGTTAAACCATGCAACATTTCTATCTTTTTTTGATGTGTTTTTACATCCGGAGTGTGTGTGTAATTGATGACATAGAATTATCACATTCCTAGCGGTTCATATTCAAACTGCAGCAGATCCTAAGACCTTCACTTCATTGCTTTGCTAGCTTCTTTTTTCAAAACAAAATGCTTCCTAACAATGAAGAATGTTCTCTTATTTATATAAACACACACACAAGGTGCAGTAGTAAGGATTGACGTTAAAACACGAAGAGAGAAACAAAGATAAGGATGAACCAGTTTATTTGGAACTTAGCATTATAAATTGACCGAAGCAATCGAGTGGATCAAAAAAATCAGGGAAAAATTCCTTCATATCGAGTCTAAATCATGATGATTCTCGTTTCTTATCTCTACCAGCATCCCTATAAAAACGCATGTCCTAACAAAGGAATATTAGAACGGATGGACAGTGTTTATTCAGAGTAAATTATCAAACTCCAACTTTCTCCACAATTATTGTCCTTTGGGCTTATCCGAATTATCTGAACCACAGATTTAATATCTACATGTACAGCTTTAGCTCAAATTTCTCAAACTTTTCAAGTGCAATAGCTATCTTAACATCTCATCAATTTAGAATCTCAGCTTTTGTTTAGTAATCACATAAAAGTTATCTTGACACGATATCACATCAGTACAAAACGAGCACCTGAAAGCTAGGTAGTTTAATCAGGGAAAAGTGATAGTAAAATTCCTTTTTTATTAACAGAGAGATTACAAATTGATTATATCAATCATGCAGATAGGTCCTAAATGTGGCATTCAGACATGAAAAGAAAGAGCAGCTTAGAACTGAGCAAAAGACTCGATACCTGAAAGTTATGCTCTATTGAAAAGGACAATGGAACCTGCCAACCTGGAATACCTTCCGTGAGGACCATCTAATAACCTCCAACCAAAGTATCTCATGTGGAAGTCGTAGTCATAACTTTTTTCAATCTGAATACTTTTCATGGATTGGAACCTGCGTATAGTAGGAAAGGTGATTGCTTTGGTTGCCTTGCATCCTTTGCTTAGAAATTCTTAGTTGCACACTAAACTTTGGAGGAGGTACTGGCAGAGTAGGAAAAATATATGGATCATAGTACTAAATCAATCATGAACAAACAATACTGTGAAATGCAACACCAGTTATAATGTGAATGATATTAGCATCTTAAGGTCACTTGCTACGACAATCTACATCAAAGATTGGCAAGCTTGGATGCACAGTTTGAGTAGTTTCCGTGAACTATTTGTGAAAGTGAAAACAGAGCTTCATTGCTCACTGCTCCATGTTCATGTGCTTGATATTCATTCCTGAAGTCATTCAATTGATGCATCATCAATTGAGAAAGGAGTAAAGTGAGAACAATAGTTATTGAACAACTCACATCATCTCTGAGTATCTCAGTGCACCACAAAGGCATTGCTGTAAAAGGGTGTCAGTTATTCAACCATGTTGCCAGATGGGATGAAAACTATTTGCCAACTGATGATAGATTTCATATGGTGCTATTAACTATCTCCAAAATTTTCCTCTTTTTACTCAGAAAATTTAACTATTAAATTGGATCCCAAACTTACAATGTGACTTTCACTAGAACAAAAATTCAATTCTTACATAACAAGAAAAATTAATATTAGTTGTCAAGAGATATAATCTGGGGAGGGGGGACTAAGTATTTTCCCAACTGATGGCAAGCAAGACGAAACAATGGCCACCAAGCCCATTGAAACATGTTGATCTCACCAGGAGCATCTAAGCACGACCAGAACCACATCAAAGGGTTTTCATTGGTGACAACCATTGTGAGGAAGGTCCAACCTGTGAGTGGTTCTCCCTCATGGTTCACTAGTTCAAGACAACAGGTTCACATAAGTTGTCTTCCTCTTTTTTTTTCTTCATCTTTCTATTTATCCCCCTCTTCCTTTTGTCATCTCTTTTTATTCTTCATTTTCTCCCTCACCTCATGATTGCTCCCAATCACACCAACTTGTATTGACGCAAGCTATGTAGATGAGCACTGAATCGATTTCATTCTGGCGAACTACTGAACCCCTACACTGGAGGAATGAAGGTGAGTAGAAAATAATAAGCCAGAACTAGAAAGGGCACAGTAAACCAAAATATGTAAGAACTAAGATGGAGATATCTGGCCATATCCACGGGATACGGACGGCATTTGGCATAGTCTATAAAATGATAGTGTCACTCAGTTTCAACTCCCCAATGCATTTCGTTACTACCTTATCATATCAAATAAAGCTTTACCATAAGATACATCCAATATAAAGACAAAGATTTCCAAAGAAAAGACCGTGAAGAGTTCTAAAAAAGCAAATCAAAGGAAAGACCATAATCTGAACCCCAATCAACATCACTAATTGGAAAGAAATGATGAGATAGGACATTAGAGTGGGTGGTTTTTTCCTGGGAGGGATTGAAATTTATTGTAATGGAGACATTAAAACAGGGACAGTTTAGGTCAAGTTGGGTCAGTGGTGCATAACTTACATCTATTACTAAGTCACGGAAAATGAAATAATTTGTGAAGGTGGAAATCCCACTGGGTACATCTTCCCATCACCTCTACAGTATGGGGGAAACATTAACATGATAATTATGAGAAAAATCAGAACATAAAATTTAAAGCATATATCCATTCTTTATAGTATAATAACCGTATGCATACCAAACTCTTAATAAAGTTAAATGAAGGCGGCAAAAGATTTGGAGGCAAAACAGCATAAAATTGAATTTCACATTATCAAAGCTGACTTCTTTATGATAAGATTCGGATTGCCTTATGCCTTATCTAAGAAGATACTGTGGAGTGAGAAAGAAAAAACCAACAGCTAACGAAGGAGTAGTAAACGGAAAGATGTGATATATCTATAGTAATCAAGAGGAGGTTGTAAAAGGAAAGGTGTGATATATGTAATTGTCAAAACCAAGTTAACAGATAGGTATCCATCAGATTTGTTGAGGCCAAAAGTTCCCCATTTCTACAGTAAAGCATTTTCAATCAGTAAAACCACAAAAAAAAATCCATAGAATCTACAGTTCATAATCATGATAATGAGATAATTACATAGAAAAGATCTTATACAAGATAAGGAACAAAAAAAATACCAAGAGAATCCTTATAAATTATCCCTTAGACTTCAATTCCATGTCCCACCTTACAAAGAGTAAATTGGTTCTTGTTGTCTGTCCTTGGCTTCATTTTGTGATCTTGAAGCAAACTAGTTGGATATTCCAACTGCTTTTCCCATTATTCTGCAATTGCTTCCACATCTGCACCACTACCTCCCTCTCCTTTCTTTATAATATGCCTCTCCAGCCATTGCTGCCCATATCAATCCATCTTCAAGCAAAGAAGAATAATTAACATCTTACCACCTGTTTCTTCCTTCTACTTATTTCTTCTTCTCTTCTTTCATTCTCCATTAACCTTGAGTTTTTATAATGGCAACAGAATCACTCTCCCGAAGCTTGGGTTCTTTCTGGACCCCAAAGCAAAACAAGCTCTTTGAGCGAGCTCTAGCAGTGTATGACAAGGACACACCAGACCGCTGGCAGAATGTAGCTAGGGCTGTTGGAGGAAAAACAGCTGAGGAAGTGAAGAAACACTATGAACTACTCGTGGAGGACCTCAGACACATTGAGTCAGGCCTGGTGCCATTTCCCAGCTATAAGGCATCCGGCAATAGGGGAAATGTGTCTAATGAGGAGCAAAGGTACACAAACTTATTCCAGTTCTCTCATCATTGTTTCTCCAATCATCCATCTCTTAATTTTGCACTAAATGATAGGACTGAAGAACAACTAACCATTAATTAAGTCGTATCATATTTCCTATCACACATTTCCGGTCCTCTTTTCTCATTCAATTTTTTCTTCTTCTGCGGGCCAAAGATAACCATTTCTTTTTGCTTCACGGCCAACATGCATTATGCATCCAAACCAAAACTATGGAGGTAATAATTACCAGTTTGTGCTTTTCTGGTGGTTTGATGTAAGAACAAAACATTTCTTTTTCTACAAGATACAGAGAACGGTGCTATTGCCAGCTCATAACCAAAGCTGAATATGGTGAATAGTTGCTTTCTGTTTAACATGGCAAAATGAGAAACAAACTGCATATTATGTTTTTAAGGCTTTCCTCGGCTTTTTCCCTAGATCAAACCAGCAAGCATTCAGATTTCCAATTGTAAACGATCCTTTCCAATGCACCAAGCCAATGGTTAATACAAACTTCTAAAATCATTTTTTATTTCAGTCATCCATCACTTTTAAGAAACTAAGCTCAGACTCAAATGATTCATTTCAAATCTGGGCAATTCAACATCCATTCTTCTTTAGTTTAGTTTTCTTATAATGCAGTTTCAATTAAATCCGCAATGGCCATCCAGATAATTCAAATGACTATCATTTGAACATTCAGAATAAGTTACAACTGATTTTAGCTAATAATTTTGCAGGCTCAGGTATTTAAAGCTCCAATAAGGTAGGGAATTCATGCTCATGCAATATGGAAATTCTAGATGAGAAGGCAACGACTTGAATTGTTTGGTTTAGCATCCATAAAATGTTTATTCTCATTCACTATCTCAGAAACAACTTGAACACGTCGTGAGAAATTGTTGAATCGATGTAACTACTCCTTGGTAACTTAAATACATGTATAACTGCTTGTCATTAGACAGATAAATGCTACGCGTCTTCTTATGCTCTTGTAATTAGTGCAGCGTTTGTTAGGTAGAGCTCGATCCTTCCAGTATTGTATCCATCTGGAATTCAGGAACTATTAACATATCATATTGTACAAACTGGGTTATAAAAGTGTGTGAAACAGAGGCAATCCGACATCAAAATTTAAGCACCACAACTACTCGAGATTAAATTGAAAACCAAAAGACAATATGGACAAGCCTCCCATTAGCTTTGACACCCCTGTTATAAAACCCCATTGCAACCAACTCCAGTAACATTTTTGTTCGAGAAAACAGAGGAAGCCCAAAAATACCATTTCATTTCCTATTACTTGATACACAACTTCACGAGGCCGATTATAGTGAATCTAATGGCTTCTGCATCCTTAATCATGGCATTTACTTCAAACCCGTCCCTTAAAGAAGAGATTTTTTTCTCATAAGACTCGTTAATCCCAAAACTTCATCACTTTTGTAGTTTCATGATGACTAGTGGCATTTGATAGATCCTTTTTCCCGATCAGATCAGGCATGAGCACAAAGGCACTCGATTATATAAGAATGACTAAAAAGGAGTAACTAATATGAAGAACTCTATCTCCTGTCAGTTTAGAAGAAATGTATTAGGAAGGAAGCATGACCTTCGTACCTGTAACTTGTGTTATCTTTCTCGCTGCCAGTTTAACCAGCCGGCGGCTGCACCACCATTTTCGCCGCGATTCAAGAGAGACTCCACGCCCATTGAACGGAAGCAAAACCCTTGAGTAGTCGATTATTACCATCATCGTGCATCGTGTGCGACTAACCAGACAGGCCGTCGTAGGAAAGACGAGCGGCGGCCAGGCAGAAGCATTTCCGCTGGCGAAAATGGGCCGGGGCCGGAGCCGGGCCCGGGCGAAATGACTCGCACGTGATATAAATAAATTTACTTGGAAAGAACAAGCTGTGAAGGTCCCTTTTAACTCCAAATCTAAATTAAACATATATCTCAAAACCATACTATTGAAAGATTTTAATTTACGCAAAAATTATAAACTAAATAAAAATATTTGACTAATTTAACATAAATTTAATATAGACACTCAGTTGAATTAAATAAAGGTAGAATTAGATGAAGACATTTTTTTATGCAATTATATTATACGTAATGAACGATTATTAAAATAGTAGATGATAACTTAAGTTTTAAATATTTAAAAATATTTTTATAAAAAAGATAGAAGAATTGAGAGAGAGATTAAAAGAAAATTTTATAAAATAGCGATTATACTTATTGTATTACATGAAATTGAATGTTGGGATATGATTTAAATAAGATAGAGTTGCTGAGGATGTTAAATTATATATGTAAAGATATAAGGATGGAAAAGATAAAAATAAATAAAAATTTTAAAAAAATTAAGATTACATCTGAGAAAAATTTCGAGAGATATATATAAAATGATATGAATATACGTTTAAATGATTAATAAATATTTTAATTAAGTTACGTGATTTTTTAATAAATATATATATCAAATGAGTAAAAAAAAACTTGATTAATAATAGAGAGGTCTGTTAGTTTATATATCTTATCCTGTATAATCATGAGCACCTGCTGAAGTGGTCATCTGTACATTATTGATCAAAATATATGTAATATGATTAGTGATCCGGATTATGTCACCTCAGCATGTGTATATGGTTGTGTATGATAAGATAGGTAGGCTATCAAAATTCTAATAGATAAGTTTTTTTAGTTTAAATATAAATAATGATATAATAAGAGATAGAATTTAATAATATAAAAATATATATATAATTAATTTTATATAAAACTTGATTATTATGGTTATATAATTATATTATAATCCTCAATAGTATTTAACTATTTAGGGGTCTGTATATATATATATATATAATCATATTACAATCCTCGACTATTTAACTATTTAGGTATCTTTATATATATTATTGATGATGGCAATTATCTTCTTGTAATACAGTGTCGTTCCCTTTCACAGCGGGGAACGTTTAGGAAATTATTTTTGATAATCTTAATTATTTATTTAAGATTATCAATAAAAATTTTAGTTAACTTAGATAATCGATGATTTTCAAATAATGATTCATATCTGACACGTCAATAAAAGAAACATACAATTCGGAATCAAATTTTTTTATAGAAGTAAGATTTTTGTTGATTCAAGAATTAATAAAAAAAATTTATCAAAATATCTTTCGATATTTATTTTTCGAGACAAAAATATCCTTAATAAATTATTATAATGAAAATAATGATCTACATTCTAAATGAGAATTAATTAAAATATTATAAAAATATTCAAAAAAATAATTAAGAAATTTGAGATTAATATTTTGAGAAATAATTAAGAGGAGTGTTTGAACCAAGATAATACAGTAAATATAAAATTAGATTATATATTAAAATTTCTAAATAAATAAATTTTTATTATATTATTTAAAATTGAACTAAATAATATTAAATTATATTTTATTCTTAATAACCTTAATTATATAATTATTTAATAATTATATAATTAAAATTTTATATGATAATTGAAATTAAACATACTTTTAGGATATCAAGATGGGAGTTTCTTCACTGGTCATTGTTCGAGCTAATTAAATTAATTCATGTAATTTATCTCCTTCATATTAGTCTTAAGATAGACTGACGAAAATATTGAGGACGAACGTTTTACCTTTGCCACAAAGATGAGAGCTTCTTATCTAGATGGGAGCTCCCTCACTAGGAAGCGCTCCGGAGCACTTCTTCGTTTTTTTTAAAATAAAAAATAAAAAAACTTGATGCGGTAGTGACGGAAAAAAAAAAGAAAAAACCTCACAAGCACTCCTGTACAATTGGAGATGCTCTTAGATCATTTGTGTTGAGTACAAGGGGATAAAATACCAGTGATATATATTTTTTAAGAATAACAAAACTTAATATATATTAATATAATATATATGTGCGAATAATTAAAGCGACGAATAATATAAAATAAATAAATAAATAAAATACACAATTTTAATAATAAAATATAATTTAATTCGAAATTCTTCTTCGCCATAAGTTTTTCTAGAAAAAGTTTGGCATGCACCAAGAGATTGCAATATATATTTTGGTGTGTGATATGCTTCTCAAGATTGAAAACTTGCATCTCTTTCCGCTAATCGCGCCCACCTAAAAAATTAAGCCAAACATAATGAGATAGGATGTTTTTACTCATCTAGTACCTTAGTTGAGATTGCACCTAGCGGCATAGTCAAAAATTTTAATTAGGAGAGATTTTTTTTTAAAAATTTAAAATTAGTGTAGGTCAATTTTCATAATTTAAAAGTCTAAATTTTGAATTTAAAGTACCAAAAATAAACATAAATTCAAAAATTTAGATCTGACCTTGGTTCTAGTTGAAACAACAATCCGTCGACCCCAAAACTTATCTATGACTCAAAATCAAAAAATCATTTGTGATCTCACTTTCTCATAATATTTTATATTTCTATATATAACATCTCTATTCTAATCTAAATAATTATCCTAATCAGCAATCTAATAAAATAAAATTTATATTTTATAATTTTTTTTTCAATTAATGAAATATGAAAGAAGAAAAGAATAACTTACTCTTTTTGTTGTTACTATGGTTGGAAAAAGAGGGAAAATAGTTGCTTGTAAAGGGTTGCTCGTTGAAAAAATAAAAGGAAATTCGTTGCTTTTGAGAAAAATAGAGAAAAGAAGATAGGGAGAAAGAAGTAAAAGAGAAGAACTTTACCTTCTTCGTTATCAATTTCGACTAGCTTCGGTGAGCTCGATAACGCCACAAAGAGAGCAAGTCAAGACAAAACATGAGTATTCTTGAGATGCCAACAAAACCCTAGAAAACACAAGAAGAGAAAAGAAGATGTGAGGACTACTCTTGTTGTTAGAAGAGAGCAACAGTTGATACTGCATTTCTTGCTTGCTGGAGAAGAAAAAAGAGAAGAAAAGATAGTTCCTGTACTTAAGAAGAGGAGAGCAAAAAACTATAGGTTTACTATCGTCGGAGAAGAGAAGGAGAAGAAAAAAATGGGAAAGAAAAGGGAGGGAAAATAAAAGAGAGGGATGGGCGAAAGCATGACAGTGAGTGCAACGTGCATAGGGAGAAAAGGAAGAAGAAGAAAAAATGAAGAGAAGGTTTCTAAAAAATATCCTAATTTGTTTTAAACCAATTGAACTTGTTTAAATATTAAATTTGATTTGATCATAACTTGGCCAAATTAACTTCAAATCAATCTAAGTTTGAACCAGTATAATCCTTATCTCCGCATCTACCCGTTGGATTTAGTTTGAAGTCAATCCAATTTTAATTTAGTGCCCTCACTTTGTGTTCTATGATTTAGTTCATTCATTTATTATTATATATTTTATTTTTAAAATTCAATACTTAACCTTACAAGTCGCAATAATTCATCGTAAAAGTGGTCGTGAGGGCTTTCTAAATATGGGATCAATTTTAGTTTTCTGGCGACAAACGATAGTGAATCGGCCAGTCAAAGTTGTAGTGAGGGCTTTCCAAACATATAGTGTTAAATTTTTTTATTGGTGCAGGGAGTACCAGATTCGAACATATATTTTGATATTGTCAAAGATTCAAAGTTAAGTTCTGTTGTGATCTAATGGATTGTTCAAGTACGCAAGTGATTTAATCTGGAAAGTCCTATTAGATCAGCTAGACCAGATACTAGGTAATGAAAGTCGTGGCAGATCAAGGACACCAGATATGGAAGTCTAGATGAGTCAGTGGACCAGATATCTAGCAGATGGGTACAAGGACTGGACATCAAGTCAGAAGAAAGTCCTAGGAGTCAAGGATCGGATGCTGAGCAGAGAAAGTCCAAACATGTCTGGAGAAACGGATGTTTGGCGAGTAAGTTGAGGTAAACTCCTAAAGTGGAGTGGTTCTTCTAAAAAGAAGAACAGTGAGATCGTGTCCCAGTTGAGACAAAATCTTAGACGATAATCTGACTGAAGAAATTAATGGAGATTTTTAAATCGAGATCAGACAAATTTAATTGTCTAAATAACTCATGCATATTATCTGTTATTTAACTCTGTTTTGCATGATTATTTTTATTATAATTATTGTGCTAATTTTATTTTGCAGAAAAACAAAGGCATGGGTTGACCGAAGGGTTTAGTCAATCGAACATGATGGTTCAGTTGACTGATCCGGACAGATAGACACAGATATGATCGAGATCCAGCAAAGAAGGAAACAGGGGTTCAACACGACTGATCAGGGGGATCAATCGACCAAACCATATTTGGAAAGTGTATACAGATATGATCGGATAACGTAGTAAAGGAAACCCTTGGGGTCTGGTCGACTAGACAAGATTCAGTTGACTAAAAAATTCGGATTTTACAAGATCGATCAGATCGAATCAGAGCAAGCAAGGAAAGAAGCGTGATCAGTCATGATAAAGGTTCAGTCTGTAGGATCGAAATAGAAAGAGATGGGGGGGGGGGGGTGAATCTCATT
>JBBUKS010000059.1:1298980-1322967 GCA_038050645.1 Hedychium gardnerianum | reverse complement strand
ATAGTAGGGGATAGAGCTCAATGGCGTAAAAGGATCCATATAGCCGATCCCACATAGTGGGATAAAGCTCGGTTGTTGTTGTTGTTGTTTGTCATGTTTCGATGTTGTATTTGGATTGTATATATTGTTAGATTTGTTTATTATATTTGGATTAAATGCTTTGGTATTTAGTTCTATAATATAAATTTGTATTGTTTAATTCTATAATGTAAATGTGTTATAATAATCCTCATTTGTAATGGTTTATTGATTGTTATAGTTTATGTAAATAGGAAAAATGAAAAAATAGTAAAAATCTGTCAAAATTTATCAAAATTAATGATGGAAATTTAAATTTTTGTCGCTATTTATCGTAAAAATTAGCGATGGTGATTTATATTTCCTTACTAATTTTATGATAAATAGCGACGAAAATTTAAATTTTTGTAACTATTTTTATGATATTTTGGTACGAAAATTACCGTATAATATTCTTAAATTTAACAATAAAATTTTAAATATGTCGCTAAATTTAAGAATATTACATGGTACTTAGAGGAAGTCAGCGATGGAATTTATATTCCATCGCTATAATTAGTTATAGAAATTTAAAATTCATCGCTATAAATAACAACGGATTTTAAATTTTGTCGATATTTAATGTCGAAATTAAAATGTGCAGTTGTAATTCAAAAAAAAATAAGGATGAGAATATTCGATCGTTAATCAATCATTAATCATGATTAATTAATTAGCGATGAAAATATCCATCGTTCACAATTAATTTTGTTGATCTGTCTTTCGACGTACAAGCAGAGCGAGCTAGAGACGACCCAACCATATCTACCCACACGCAATTCTTTTTACCGTGTCAAAGTCAATATGTAGTGATTCAATTACCTAATTACCTTCTGACCAGTGTCTCAGTAACTAGATGGCAAGTTATAAGGACAGACAAACACTTTGTTGCACTAATTTTTCTTTTGACAATGAGCACGCAAGCTACATTTATTTTTCAAAACAAAAGAAAACCGGAAGAAAAAAAATATACTATGTGTCGAGGGGTTGTCTCCATCTTGACTAACTAGAATTTGTAAAATTACAAGTCAGCAAGCATGATGTCCACTTTTACTTTCATTTTTTTTATTGTTTCATATCTCTCAACTCAATGTATACTTGAGCAACGAGTTTTCATTTTAAAATTAATTAGACCTACACAATCACAACAACATTCATGTTTTCCATGTAAAATGTTCCCTCTTTTCGTTTTTCAAAGAAAAGAAAATATCGGTATGCGATCGAGCTTAACGCTCTAAGTCATATTAATTAGAGAGAATAATTAAGATAATATTAAGAATGGATAAAGCTAAACCCTTTTTTGAGTGAGAGAGTCCTCCAAAAATAAGCAATAATTATTCAATAAAAGGTTCTCTTGTGCCTTGTGAGCTCACCCATGCACCACTTTTGTTACAGGGAAAGCAAGTCTTCCATCATTTACATGGCCATGGCACTTAACTTAATTCCTTTTGGTGATCAAGGTCCATCTATAAATCTTTAGAGAAGCTTATGAAAACACATTGGTTTGTGTAAAAAGCACGGATAACTGTTTAACATGCTTTAACAAGTTTGACTATAGAACTTCTTCATAATGAAACCTAATTATATATATTTTTTAAATTTGTATTATTACTCTTAGGTGATCTGTTCTTACACCTTTCTATTCCCTAGTTCGATCGAGCTTATATGGTTTTTAAGATGTAAAACCGAATTGCTAACGGCCTCCTTTTTTTGTAGTGAAATTTTATTTCTTACACGTCACGTATCATATATAAAATACTATATATAATCATGACTCCATTATAGAAACGATATGCTCATAATTGCTCTTATCGAGTAGTCTAACACGCACCTTACTAAAATTAATTAGCTAAGCATTTATTCTTAAAACTCAAACTAGTAAAATACTCAAAATTAGGAGAAACAATCAACAATGTACAGTTATTAAATTCTTAATAAATCAGTTATTATTTTACTAAATAATTTCATAAATGATGATTTTATTAAAGAGATGATTTATCTCGAGATAATAATGTAATGGTTTGATTTTTTAATAGATAATTAAAAATTTTAAAATTCGAATCTGATTATCCCGTTATCTGACTTGCAGAGGCACCCAATACTGAGGTGACTTCCAGCACGAAGCCACTCGGCGGCCCCCGCACGCAAGCCGCCGCCTCCTCCTCCTCCCTTCCACAGTTCCACTGTCTACCTTCTACTCCGGGGAATCCTTGCCTCCGCCATGACTCCAAGTGGAGTAACGTGCTCGGTATATTAACACGAGCCTTTTGCAAAGGATATCTGAGAATGTGATGTTCCCCAACACCCGCAAATGATGCTCTTTCTTCAAATATATATATATATACCTTCCATTGACCCTTCTGCAATTAAACACCCACTATCGCGCCGCTTGGTTAGAAGCATAGTGGATTGAGGGAGTGATGGTGAAATTCTCCAAGCAGTTTGAGGGCCAGCTGGTGCCGGAATGGAAGGAGGCCTTTGTGGATTACTGGCAGCTCAAGAAGGTCGTCAAGAGAATGTGTGCCTTTAATGCTAACAATGAACTCGACAGCATTAAACCCCAGCCTGCGTATGCCCGGAGGCTGGTTTCTGAACTGAGGAAACTACCTCTCTTTGGCCTCGATAGGCACAAAGAGCATGGAGCTATTCAGGCATGCCATTTTCTACTACCTATTCTGCTTCTCGTTTCTTGCACCTTTTTTTTTCTCACCTTATGGTTGCATTCCATGCATTTCTACTTCTTTCAATATTGAAGATGAGTCTTTTTTTTTCCTCTTGGGGGTAATGATTCAGGTTCACAAGAAGCTCACGGGCTCAGAAAGCAGGGGAGTCATGTATGAAACCGAGTTGCTCGAGCAATTAGCAGACACTGATGCAGCGAGAGAGTTTTTCGTGCGGCTAGACCTTCAGCTGAACAAGGTGAACAAGTTCTACAGCGCCAAGGAAAAAGAGTTCCTTGATAGGGGAGAATCTCTCAAGAAACAGATGAAGATCCTCCTAGAATTCAAGGCAGCTCTCAACAACAAGAGAGGGAGAATCTCCTCGTCTAATGTTGCAATGGATGACTCTTCCATTTCTTGCTCCATTTCATGCGGTGACAATACTACATTGCCTATATATAAATTTCTTGAGATAAGATATACGGTGTCGTTTTCAAGTTTTTTTTTTTTTTTTTGTCTTTTGGTAATTTGCAATAGAAGAAGAATCGACAAGGGGCGTCATAGTTGAAGAGGAAGAAGACCAGCCACAAGAGATCCTATCGAGTGAGTTAGAGAGGAGTGAGTTCCGGTGCTCCGACTCTGGCGACCTGGTAAAGTCCCAACTAGAAGAAATCAAGCTAAGGAGTCTCTCGGCCGGGGTATTCAGCTGCCATGGCAAGAACCTAAAGATCAAGATACCCCTGACCACCCCTTCAAGGACCTTCTCTGCCTTGGCTCATTTGTTTATGGAGGACTTTGGTGGTAGCCAAACAAGGAAGTGTTGCCCTCACAAGCTTAACATCAACAAGACCAAGCTTCACCATGCAGAAAAGATGATCAAGGGAGCTTTCATTGAGCTCTACAAAGGACTAAACTACCTCAAATCCTACCAGTAAGTAACAGGAAAGTTAATAGAATTATTTGTATTTAAGTTTGCTTAGAACTTAGATGATTTTTATTTTTTAACTTCAGGACTCTGAACATGTTAGCTTTTGCGAAGATCTTGAAAAAGTTTGACAAGGTATTGATTCTTGATTTGATTCTCTCCCTTTGCTAAGTGTTGAACAATCTACATTTGGGTTAACTATGTTATTTGATCTCTTGCAGGTGACAGGGAAGCAAGTCCTCAACATATACCTCAAAGTGGTTGAGAGCTCCTATTTCAATACCTCAGACATGGTACTTCAACATTTATTTATATAAATACTAAGGTTTTCCTCGAAAAACAGTTTTAGTTCTAAACAAGCAACTCCATAACACCATCAGGCAATAAAGTTGATAGATGAAGTTGAAGAACTTTTTACCAACCATTTTTCTGATGACAATAAGCCTAAGGCAATGAAGTACCTCAAGCCTTATCAGCGCGAAGAATCTCATACTGTCACCTTCTTCATTGGTAACTATCAAAATTCATAAAACATTTTGCTATACAACTTGAAGTCATCTAGTCTTATGGATATTTCTTATTTGTTCAACCAGGTCTCTTTACTGGATGTATAATTGCATTGTTCATTGGGTATTGCATAATGGCACACATAGCAGGGATGTACGCTGGGCAATCGGACACTATCTACATGGAAACTGTGTACCCTGTATTAAGGCAAGTAGTTTTCTAACTCCAACCTAAAAATTCATCGACTCAATTTAGGCTGATCATTTCAAGCAAGAATAAATCCAGTTTGTCAATTGCAGCATGTTTAGCCTCTTGTTCCTGCACTTGTTCCTCTATGGCTGCAACATCTTCATGTGGAGGAAGACACGCATCAACTACACCTTCATATTTGAGTTTGTTCCTACCAAAGAGCTCAAGCACAGAGATGTGTTCCTGATATGTGCCACATCCATGGCTGTAATTGTAGCGGTCATGTTTGCACACTTGATCCTTATTACGAGAGGATACTCTTCCACTCAAATCCAAGCAGTCCCTGGCTTCCTGTTTTTGGTAAATAATTTCATGCTTGCTTATACTTGGAATATTTTGAGCATAGTATAAATTGAGCTACTGTTATTAGTTGATGGAATATTTGGATGTGGTGGATAAGGTTAATATTCTTGCCATAATGCAAGCAAGAGCTTGAGAATGACAATATGCTTCCTGTGTCACACAGATGTTCTTGGTAGTGCTCTTTTTCCCATTCAATATTATCTACAAATCGAGCCGCTACTGCTTCCTAAGAGTCATTAGGAACATCATCTTGTCCCCTTTATACAAGGTATCTACCTAATTAATGATCAGTAGTTCCCTTCCAAGTTTTCCTTTGTCTAATCCAGTTTCCACTGCTTGCAAATTTCAGGTGGTCATGGTGGACTTCTTCATGGCTGATCAACTTTGCAGCCAGGTAAATATTCCATCAATCATCCAAAACTTTTATCTTCAAATTTCTGATTAATTAACCTTACGTTCTGCTAAAAACAAATAGGTTCCAATGCTCAGAAACATGGAGTATGTGGCATGCTACTACATAACTGGGAGTTATAAAACACAAGACTATGGGCTTTGCCTGAGATCCAAGCATTACAGGGACTTGTCTTATACTGTCTCCTTTCTTCCTTACTACTGGAGAGCCATGCAGGTTTAGTTTGTTCACTCACTCTCCTCCTCTGTACTTAAATAACCTAATGTCACAATTATGAATTCTGATATGGTCTGGGCTTTCAGTGTGCTAGAAGATGGTTTGATGAGGGAGAGACAAACCACCTGATCAACATGGGGAAGTATGTTTCAGCCATGCTTGCTGCCGGTGCCAAAGTAGCTTATGAGAAGGAGAAGAGTGTAGGATGGCTTGTGATTGTTGTACTAATCTCAAGTGCAGCCACCGTGTATCAACTGTATTGGGACTTTGTTAAGGATTGGGGATTACTCCAATTCAGCTCCAAGAACCGATGGCTCAGGAATGAATTGATCCTCCGGTGCAAATTTGTTTACTACTTATCGATGGTATGTCGAACATTGTCCTAACTCATGAGATATCAAATATACTAATCAGAAAGGAGTAATAGATACTACTAAAACACAAACTACAACGCCATAGTTCAATTGAGCATCAGAAAATGGCACGGAAAATTCTGCCTTTACTATACTTTTCAGGATGTCTCTCATTTTGCAGGCTTTGAACTTTGTTCTGCGGCTCGCTTGGTTGCAAACATTTCTTCACTACAACTTGGGGAGTTTGGATTACAGAGTGACTTCATTTTTCTTGGCAGCCCTCGAGGTGATTCGACGGGGGCATTGGAATTTCTATAGGTAGATTTTTGAAGAAAACTTCTGCTTTTCTTCTTGTTGTTTTCTTTCATAATGTGAGTCTATTGATCACTGTTTCAGATTGGAGAATGAGCATCTGAACAATGCTGGAAAATTTAGGGCTGTTAAGACAGTTCCACTGCCTTTTCATGAAGTGGATCAGGATTAGCAAACCAATAATTTACTCAAGGACTACATGTACCGCTGGAGAATACGAACTCAGCGATAAAAGTTTTAAATACTTATGGCATTAATATTTTTAATTATTACATACTCATATAACTCTAATACTTTTTTTTTCTAATCTCCAATTTTATTCAAGGTAATTCTCTTCATCATTTTTTACTAAAATAGGTGGATATGGTTAATAAAAAAAGTTGCATATTTATATTTTATTATTACTACAATTACAATTATGAAATTTGATTATTTTTTTAAATTTGTTTCAATAAAAAAAAATTATTTGAATTTGCATTGTTTATTTATAAAATTTGTATTTATTTAAATATTTTATAAAACATCTAAGAGCTCCAATATAATCAAAATATTATCCATAGCTATATTTAATTTTTAAAAGTTTACCTTTAGTGTGTAATATTATAAAATATTACTCAGAGTTACTTGCTAATTCTATTTGTTTTCTCATTAAAACTTAAAGAATTTCAGAATATAATAAAAACATAAAAAGAATTTACATATTTAATTAAGATTTATTTTAACCATATCAAATTGTTAATAGGTACGTAGTAATTAAAGTTAACTAAATTTTTTAATAATATTATGACCCCTAAGCTATTTTTGAATAAAATAATTCTCTTTTATATATATATATATATATATATATATTTTAATAATTCAGATATTTAATTTTTTGAATCGATTAATTTTAAAAATAAGTATCCAATCTTATAAAAAAAAATTTATCAATTATTAAAATAAATCAAAAAATACTCTCTCACACTACACAAATTTGATACAACTATATAAAAAAAAATGATTAACCAGATTCGATAGACTTGGGGTGATCGACCCGACCCTATGGAAGTTTCCTACCGGTCACCAGGATAAATCATTAGAGGATACAATTCTCTGCAATACGTCATAGCTGAGATTCGAACCTTAGACCTTTTGATTAATCATTAGAGGATCTAACCATCGCACCATTGTCCCGGGGCTTGATACAACTATACAAGAATTTGGATAACGTGTGGGTCCCGATTACTTAGATGGAAATTATAAAAAATTATATATATATATATATATATATATATAATTAATACAGTCAAAGAGAAAAATGTGTTCTGGTCCAGCTAAATAAATATTTTTAATTTTCCTTTTATTCAGGAGTTAAAATTCTAAATATTTTTTTTTATAATTCATATATATCACATCAATAATATAAAAATTTATTAAAATATCTTCAATGATTAAAGTTTTAAATAAATTTTTTTATGATCCAATTTATAGCATACAATTACATGGCTCTATATATATTATATATTATATATTAATTTTGAGATAAAAAAATAAATTTAAATTTTCAGTATGGCTCTTAAATTATAAATCTCAAATTTCACCTCTACAATCACGTAAGACTTTTTATTTAACTATTTTTGATTTTATAAATCTCTCGTACATTTTGCATTGGAGATACCTCATTAAAAATTACAGCCTGATCATCCATTCTGGTGGTCCTTCGCTTAAATGCAAAGTTGATTTTCTACGTGGCATTTCCATGCATATAGAGCATTGGGCCTCGGTCATACTTCATACAATAATTGCCATAGTTCTACAAAAAAATTCACAGTTTTTTTTTTTTTTTTAGATTATGGGTAAATCTCGTGTAAGTTGACTAGGTTGAATCCTCAAATTGGACTATGAATCAAATGCAACTATAGATCGATGCATAATCAAAGTATCTATAATAATAAGATCAAAGCAATCACAACCAACAGCTCTTGAACAGCTACGCCCAGCCAAACGTTAATCGAAGAAGCTGGAAAACTAAGGGAAGTCAACACGCTTGAACTTTGATCCATCATCCTTCCCTTTCCCTTGCCTTGAGAACCTGCTGATTTCTCCTGTTTGCATTCTCCCACTGAACTGTGAGGATTCCCACCAAAAGCAAACCTCCTCCCCCTCCTTCTGTGGAATGCTTCAGAAAACTTGAGCTCCCCTGCCAAATTGTTGCCGTTGAGATAGAGAGCGGTGAGGGCAGGCAGATCTGCAAGCTTGGTGGGCACACAGCCAGAGAGGTTATTGTTATCCAGTGCAAGAAACCTCAACCTGTTCACCCTCACAATCGACTCCGGAATCTCTCCGCTCATATTTGTGTTGGAGAGGTCCAACGTAGAGAGATTTGTGAGCCTTCCCCAGTCAATTCCCATCAAGTTTCCGCCCAACGGGTTGTTGGACAAAAGCAAGTCTTGGAGTGATGCCATGTCGTGAAGTGCTTGAGGGAGGCCTTGAGAGAATTTGTTGCTCCTGAAGTCAAGCAGAGTGAGGCTCTTCAGCTGTCCGAGCTCTTGCGGAAGGCTGCCATGGAGGAAGTTGTCGCTCAGGTCTAGCTTTAGAAGCGAACTCATCGCGCCGAGCGACAAGGGAAGAGGGCCAGTTAGGGAGTTCCTGCTCATGTCGAGGATCAACAGCTCACTTAATTTGTTTCCGATGGAGGCTGGAATTTGACCAGAGAAGTGGCTTCCAGCAAGTGCCAATCTCTTGAGTTGCAGGAGATGGCCGAGTTCTTGAGGCAAATTTCCAGATAAAGAGTTGTCAACCAGCACCAGAGATTGCAGTTTGGTGAGCCGGGTGATGTTGGCAGGGATTTCTCCAACGAGGCCTGGATTTGATCTGAACTCCAGCGTCTCCAAGCTTGGAGCAAGCTTCTCCCAGTGGCTGGAGGGGATGGAGGTCTTGTGGTGTGAAGACAGGAAGCAACCAAAGAAGGAGAGGCTCTTCAGATGCTCGAACTCAAAAAGAAGAGGACTTAAGGACGCATCCTCTGAGCATTCAAGAGAGTCGTCTAGGATTGAGCCGAAGGTTAAGCCAGTGACGTGCCATTTTCCGTCGTAAACATCGCATGAAACTCCCTGCATGTAGATACAGAAACAGTCCTAAGAAGTTTCAACAAAGGAGGGAGCAGAGGGAAAAAAATATATGGAAATTTGTATGCCTGGTACCTGTATCTGAGTCCACCCACAGGGATCTGGATACAGCTCTGAACCATTCCACCATTTGCCAACCAGGTCTTGGATCAACAAATACAGAGCTTCTTGCTCTGCTCTCAGCATGGGAGCTGCTGAATCTTCCTGCTCATTTGATAACGAGACATGGAAAACCAGGAAGGAGAGCAGAAGAAGGACCAAGTTTGAAGTTCCTCTTCTCATTTTATGGTAATGAGTCTGAGCTTGACAGAACAGTGCTCACAAGAAGTGGAGAAGTGGGACGAGAATCGTGAAGTAGGACTTGCAACCTTGAAGACCATCAAAGAGGAGCTCAAGGCGTCCTCTTCGCATCTGTCTTTCTATCAGATACCAAAAGAAGAAGATATTAATGTAAGAGAACTCTCCAACTACTCCATGAGCCAAAAGCTAGCAAAAAGAATATGGTTTCTCAATGTGCAAAGAAAGATGAGTTGAGGGTAAGAGAGAGGGAGAGATGGGAGGATGTCAGGATGCAGAAGCATAATCAAAGTGAAATTCACCCTACATGAATAAAAATAATGATACGAGCAGGATTCATAACCATGAAAGAAAGGTTGATGTGGATAAATTACCGCAGAGAAGATTCAGATCAGAGGATCGACTTAAACTGGAATTCTTTTTTTACTGTTTCCACATTGCATTGGTTTGGAGGTGAAGATGATATGGAGTAGGGATGTGAATTAGTTGGAGGAGATTTAACCGTAGGTTTTGCAGCTTTGTTGCGGGGGACCAACCTACAAACCATGTGATCCATGAAAGAGGGTGCAGCTGTGTGGGTTCCATTTCTATTTTACCTTGTCTTTCTGATCTTTGGCAAATGCCACAAGATTATAGGACATCTTTTGAGCAGTGTTTTCAAATCCATACTGATTAATTGAACCATGATTACTTCCTTAGCACTGCACGCTGATGTCGTCGTTTTATTAACAGTGAGATTGTCTGCCCATTCATCCGAGCAATATGATGAGTTGCTTTCGCTCCTCTCTCCCTTCCCATCATTGGGATCTGCTGGGCTTTTGCCTACACAATTTGGATGATTAGGGTTTTTATTGACAGTCATCAGTTCTGAAATCCTCTGGGCAATTATAAATGGCGCAGGACGCAGACAAACTAAAGTGATATGGACCATTTTGGGAGCATCTACTTTAACTTGCGCCAGAGGAATCAGAAAGCTAGCAATCCGCTTTGTAATGAATCAGCAGCTTTGGGAGGCATAACAGACTCGACCACTCGGCTGTTATAATTTTGGGAGTAATAATTCAATTAAATTAGGTTTTTTAATTTTTCATTTAAATCTCATGGTGCACTGTCGATTCAATTTCACTGAGTTAAATATTTAAAAATTAAGAATGAAAAGAAAATCCTATTCCTGATGGCAAAAAATAAGGCGAAACGTTCGTCCCAGCGTCTTGTCAGTCCGTTTCAGGATCAACACGGAGGAGATAAATCACAAGGACTAATCTAGTTAGTCCGAACATTGACTAGTGCATAAGGAGGGCAGGAACCTGACTACTAGTCAGGATTTAACTCTCATGATAACATCTCATGTACTAGCCATCAGTTCATCCCATGAAACAAAAAAAAAAATCCTATACCTGAAATTAAGAAAAGTGTTTTTTTGATTCATTTTCATTAAATTGACATGGAAGTATACGCAAGGAAAAAAAAAGATTTCTGTTTCTGTTTCTTTTCATTTTTATTTTTATTTTCATTTATATTTTTTACATTAAATAAATTAAGTGTCACTTGTTTCAGTCTCTAAGTTTGTCTCACTTGAACCAAACAATTTCAGAGGGAAAAAATATTAAGGGGCTAATGGAATTTTACACTGTGTTCAAGAACAGCGAATTATAAGAAGCAATTAACTTCATTATTCGGGTAAAGAGACGTGTATAATAGACTTTTCTTCGGGTTACGTATTAATAAAGGTTTCGTGGATCGGATTATTTTTTTAATTAGCTTCATCATTCCATTTAATGTTCATAAGACGCATCATAAATTTATTAGTGTTGGACGAATCATTTATTTCATTTTAAAAGTACGAGTCGCCTTGAAAGCCGTCGAAGTGACGATTTGGTGGACGTATCATAAATATGTGTATCGATTGTAGTGATGGGTACCTGCATACTAAATCCTGAAGTGAGTATAGTCATCTCGGATAATGATTTTAATAATTAAAATTTTTAATAAATAATTAAAAATTTAAAATTTGAATTTAAATTATGATATATTATTAAAAAAAATTAATAAAAAATAAATCTGAAAATATTAATTATTTAAATGAGTCTTTATTAATGTTTTTTAATTTATTTTGATATTCGATAAAAAAAATTTATGAAACTAAATTGATCATTTAAATCGACGTTATTCGATTTGATTAATTATTTTTTAAAAAATATAATCTATAAATTTTAATATTTAAAAATTTAAAATGAAAACTTCTCTGTTTTTTAGTTAGTGTGGAAAATGTAATTCATCGAGCTCTGGATAAAATGAGGGGCGGTTCATTAATAAAAATGGATAAGGAATATTTATCGTTTCTTTCTCTAAAAAGGAGAGAAGATTTATTAAGATAATATATATTATTTTAGTTAAAAGAAAAAAAAATATATATATATATATATAATTATAAAAATATTTTAATTTTTTAAAATAAATTTATATTTAAAAAAAATAAAGATAAAATTAATCCCCTCATTTATCCTTCTCTATCCTTTCTTACCTCCCAAACAGAGGGTAAAGGAACTGTTCATGTTCCTTATTTCCTCCTCCCTTCTCTGCTCAAAACCTGCAACTAACTAATTTGGAATGATCGATTCGGCCCACGAATTTTTTCAGTCATCAGGATCGCGGACGCCAATCCAAGCGGCCGACATTGGTTGTCGTTCCACTCTCTTATCTGCTGCGCGGCTGCGCCTAAGTCCCGGGTCGCGTCCTAGCCGCTGCTGACGCCATCTTTATATGGGGGAGGACCAACTGTGGACAGAGTCCGTCGCGGATCGCATAGATCTTCCGTCACCTCTCTCCTGAACGAGTCCGGTGAGGTGGGCGACGAAGACGAGCTCCGGATCATCGAAGGCTTGGACCTCATCGGCCTCTCCTTGTCTCCCACATCTGAGTCCCAAGCGCTTTAACATGCCGCCGATTGAACAACCCTACAAGAAGGTATTCTCGGTTTCCCGTCCGATGGAAAAGCTTTGACCTTTACTGCGTTTTCTGTTCCATGGATTTCCTCATCGCTCCTAGATTGGCACAGTCTAAATCTTCGTTTTTTTGTGTGTGTTTCGTATCGTTTGCTCTTTCGCCTTATATAGAATTTTTTTAATTGGTAGGTAACATCCATATTTATTGTTATAAGTCCCGTTGCTTTCAATAGAACTGAAACAATTGGATATTCCATTTGTTGGCATTGAAATTTAGACATAAGATCAACTATTTTGCTAGAGGATGGGAAAGTTAAATCTTAGCTGAGAGGTGCTAGTGTTGACTTAGTTCTTTTCCATCTTAACATCTCTCTGGGTGCCTTCTTTAATCAGTGTTCCTGCGCGGAGACCTTCGAGGGATGAACCACCGATGAGTTGGAGAAATGTTGACCAAATTGCCGAGCGGGGCGCGTTCGCCGGCCTTCTGAATCAAGTCGCCGAGCGGGGCGAGTTCGCCGGTCTTCTAAATCAAGTCGCCGAGCGGGGCGAGTTCGCCGGTCTTTTGAACCTAATAGCCGAGTGGGGCGAGTTGTATTAGTCTCCCAAGTCCGAGCCCTGCACGGGACAAAGAAAGAGCCGGAGGGTTAAAGGAGAGCTCCAGGCGAGAGGCCTGAGGATCTCGCTCCGACTCTCAAGTCAGACCTGATCAAGCGGAGGTAGCTAAAGTAGCTACAAACAGTAAGTAGAGAAGTCTTAGATTAGAGAAAAAATCTCTCCTGCACCAGTGGCTCCCGCTTCCTTATATACTCCTTCGGGGTGTATACTGCCAACATTAATGGTGTGTACCGTTGAGTCATGGGTGAGCATACCATGATGCGAAAGTCCCGTCGTTCTCTGTACTTCCGGGGGGTGCCTGGGGTACAGTTGGGAGTGTTCTGGTCGTACTGTTGGCGTCGGAGTTAGACCTTATAGGCTTGCTAGAGGCATGGGCTAATGGTAAGATCATCCCGATCGGTTACATAATAGACCCGACCGGAAAAGTAATTCAACCGATCGGGCTTTGTAGGGCGCATCTGATCGGTAACATAATATATCGGACATGCGCCTTTGATTCCGGCATGTGATCTTGATCAGCGCTTCCGACTGGGGTGATGATAAATGTTCCCGATTGGTCATATAGAATACGTCCAACCAGAAGTTGAGAGGCCCGACCGGGTTCAGTTAATCTTAACCTTTGACTATTCACCACGCGACATCCGTCCGTACTACCATGAGGCCCGGCATAATCACCCATATCAATCAGAATTCATTGCTTGACGGGGACGATACGAATGATTTTAGATTCGCCTTTGTCTGATTTTTCTTATCTAATTATGAATCACATAGAGCATGATTGACAATGATTTTTTCACGAAGTATGGCGAAAGCCAGCCAGTATCAGATACAGGAGGTTATTGGCAAGGGAAGTTATAGTGCCGTCGCTGCTGCAATTGACACACACACAGGAGAGAGGGTCGCCATCAAAAAGATAAATGATGTGTTTGAGCATGTTTCTGATGCTCTCGCATCCTCAGAGAGATTAAGTTGCTCAGATTGCTTCGGCATCCTGATATAGTTGAAATTAAGCACATAATGCTTCCACCTTCTTGGAGAGAATTCAGAGACATATATGTCATATTTGAGCTAATGGAATCAGACCTTCACCAAGTTATCAAGGCCAATGATGATCTCACTCCAGAACATTATCAGTTCTTCTTATACCAGCTTCTTAGAGCTCTGAAGTATATTCACACAGGTTTTTGTTCTTCTTGTCATTCTCTTGAGAAGTATTTGAACTTGGGATTTGTCTAAACATGGAACACTATTTTTTTCTTTTGTTGCAGCGAATGTGTTTCATCAGGATTTAAAGCCCAAGAATATACTTGCTAATGCAGACTGCAAACTGAAAATTTGTGACTTTGGTCTTGCTCGTGTATCATTTAATGATGCTCCATCAGCTATCTTTTGGACTGTATGTCTCTGACTGTAAAGTTTAAACCCAAGTTGGCTATTCTAGTACTTGTATTTGATGTTTGTTCATTTACACATTATTGTGTGCTCTTGAGACATTGTTAAAGTTTGTTGACTACATTTTTTTTTTTGCCTTTTCAGGATTATGTGGCAACTAGATGGTATCGTGCTCCAGAGCTATGTGGTTCCTTTTTCTCTAAAGTTAGTTATTTTTTCCCAAAATAATAGCCTCTTGTTACATATAAAAGCTCTAATTTTATATCTTTAATTCTTGGAAATGAATTATTTGATATGCATATTTATATCAGCATTCACTTCTACTGTGAACATGTGGATGCATGCGAATATTTATGCTGAACTTTTTGATTATTTTATGATATTTATCAGGGTTTCTTGTTACCTTTTTTGACTTTTTGCATTTAGTTTAGCTATATTCTACTCATCATATTGCATTTAGTTTATGATATGTAATATTATTGTTTATCCCGTGTTAAAACCAACTTGATAATGATGATGGGATAAACATGGGTAAATTGGTAATAATGATGATATCTTGTGTAAAAAAACAATCTGAAGTATCCTACTTGTGCATTTTTCTTGCCAATGGATGGTTCTTATTTGAAGTACATCATCTCGAAAGTGATTTTCCCATCTCCTCTCGTCTATTAGACAATGACAAAAAACTGGCTTGTTTGTCGTATGATTTACTGGCCTATTCTCTGCTAAAGATGATTCGCCTGGTTTTTGTTGCAGTACAATCCAGCAATTGATATCTGGAGCATAGGCTGTATATTTGCGGAAATGCTGACTGGAAGACCTTTATTTCCTGGAAAGAATGTGGTCCATCAGTTGGATCTGATGGCTGATTTCCTTAGAGCACCTTCTGCTGAAACCATTGCTAGGGTTTGTACAATTATCTTATGTATTTTTCATTTCAGCTTGTACTTATAGACATGCAATTGCTTCAAGTCACATTTCTACTTGAACAATGTTCCAAGGACTATTAGAAACTAAGTTTCGAGGGGAGAAATGAACTTATTTTTTTGTTATTTCTGTGATTCCTGACAATGTATCTGTTGGGGTTGCAAGATTGTAAATAAAGTCCCACATTGAAAACACATGAGAAAAATTATGGGCTTATAAGGGAAAGACATTTTCATTACTATGAGGCCTTTTGGGTAGAGCCCAAGAGCAAAATCATAAGGGTTTGGGCCCAAAGTGGACAATATCATACCATTGTGGAAATATCTAAATTCCTTCGGTCCTAACAATTAGTATCAGAGCCCGGACTGCCAAAAAGTCTAACCGTCGACTGTGCACAAGAGTTATAGTCTAATCGAGTAATGTGAGTAGAATATTGACCTCAAACAAAGTAAGTAGAGCCCTGTGGTCCTTCATTTGAGGGGGGGATTGTTGGGGTTGCAAGATTGCAAACAAAGTCCCACATTAAAAATACATGAGACTTAATTTTTTATTGGTACCAAGAGGCAAGACATGTTATTTTGATTCACCCAAAAGGACAACAGTAGCATGGATGCTTGTGATCCTTCTAATGCCCCTGTGCACAAATTCTTGTTTTCTTCACCTTTAATATTTATTGTACTTGCTAAGAGATTGAATGACCACTAAAATATACTGTTTGATTGTAATCTGCATTGGCCACCATCTACAGCACATTTGCTAGTATTTTATGCTCAGCAATAAATAGTTTTGCATATTTGAGGTTCTTGCTTGTATAAAAGTGTTCTTAGTTGTTATGATACACAGCAATGGCAGTGAAATTAAATAGCAATCTTTATTCATGCAAAGTTAAATAACATATAAAATCAGGATCTAACTTTCTTGGTAAGATTTTTACTGGAAGAGTAGAACATTTCATCTTCCATTTGAATTTCCACATTGGAAGTAAACTCTAAATTGGCTTTCTAAATTTGCTTCTTTTTTTTTTAGTTTTTGTCTTTGTTTTTGCCTCAGTTTTAAACAAAGAACTATAAATAATGTAGCTGAAGATAGTTGAGTGAGATAGGACTTCATATTTAAATCAAAGGTTTTGATTCTTGAGTAACTGAAAACAATTAATGTTGAATCCCAGATCTTTGCCTGCTTAATTTCTTTTTCTTTTTTTAATGTTCATGTGCAAAATTTTGAACATGTCTTGGGGCTGTTGCATTTCTTTTACGTTCACTTTGATGTCATAGATTCGTAATGAAAAAGCAAGGAGATAACTTAGTGGCATGTGGAGAAAGCAACCAGTTCCTTTCTCACAGAAATTCCCAAATGTAGATCCATTGGCACTTCATTTACTAGAGCATCTACTAGCATTTGATCAAAAAGATAGACCTACTGCAGAAGAAGTAAGATCTGTTTCTCTCTTAGCTTATTAACAATGGTAGATTCAGGTTAAACATGAAAGGAACTGATTGACTATTTGATTATTTAGTTGATACTTACATTGGTTGATTTTCAGGCTTTAGCAGATCCATACTTTCGGGGTCTTGCAAATGTAGACCGGGAGCCATCAACACAATCAATCTCCAAACTTGAATTTGAATTTGAAAGGAGGAAATTGACAAAGGATGATGTAAGAGGACTAATATACAGAGAGGTACACCACCAAATACTGATATATCTTTATTGATTTTCTCTTGTTCAAAGTTGGTCCATGTTTAACGTTTCCTGGGTTTCCTCTCGGGAAGCTAACAGATTTTGGAGTATCATCCGCTAATGCTACAGGAGTATCTTCAAGGTGGAGTACAGACTAGCTTCATGTACCCTAGGTGTGGTTTTAATTAAATTTTCCTCAAAGATTTTGTAGGACACGTTTTAATAGATGTTAATAGCTTTGTTTTCTGCACCCTCTACCCATTTACGTTTTTATGAAATTTACCTAAGATGTGCATTAATCTTGTAAATAATAATATACTGGTTTGGACAATGTTAAACAACTAAAACAGGATATAAACTGAAGGGCAACATCTTTTCCTTGTATGAAGAGGAATATTATAGACTTAGATCATAAAGCAGTAGCATGATATTAATATACAGACATTCAATGTTTGCTTTCCATATATTGATAACTGACATATATGTATGATATTAGAGAGTAATTTTCTTCAACTTGTTTCTCTTCCTATATATGGTCTTGATTCAATAATCTTGGATTTATTTTGAGCTAGATTGTCGACTTTTTGCTGTCTTTCAGATCCATATTCCATTTTGTCTTAATGAAGAACAATAACGGATTTGATAAAGATGCCTTCCTCTTTCATATTCTTATCAAACGAAAACTTGTTGACATTTAAAAAAGTAATAATAAATCAGGTTTAAAATCTCGACTCGTGCTGAGATTTTGGTCCTGGACCGGAACGATACAGTTTCAATACTGTATCGTGCTATGCCGGTATGGTTTCGATATTTTTTAAATATAAAATATATACACTAAAAATAAAAAATTAAGTTAAATATTTTAAAAAATAATTTTTTTAATATATATGTGTATATATATATTAAATTAATGGGATAATTTTATTAGGGTTTAATTAAGCCTATTTAAATTATCCCAACTATACCTAAGAGTTGATTATTAACCTAGTTTTTTTAATTAAAAGCTACATATATGGTCTTCTTCCACGCCATCAGAGAATGTGAGGCCCGGGATTTGTGGCAGCCGTGAGGCCCGGGCGTGGCCTCCGCGGTGGCCGCGAGGCTCGAGCGTGGCCTCCACGGCGGCCGCAAGGCCCACGTGTGGCCTCCGTGGCGAGTGTGCCCGTGCCGATTTCGGTCGCAGGGCGGAACGCAATAATTCGCCCATACCGGGCGATACGGTATGGTATTTCAAACCTTGATGATAAATAGGGAAGCTCACAAATGTTGTTTGATAAGATAGACCGTGCTTTCCAGATATGCAGTTCATTTGCTTGGTTTGGTGAAATTCTTCCTGAAATTTTGCTATACTCTGGGCCGTTTATTGTTTCATGAATCACTTTGAACTACTGGCATCTTACAATCTTTGAATATCTGCCGAGCAGTGGAGTTGATAGGTTTAAGCGCCAATTTGCCCATCTTGAAGAGCATTACGGCAAGAGTGAAAGAAGTACTCGACTCCAACGACAACGTGCATCTTTGCCTAGGTAATGTTCATTTACAAACTGTTAATTCTGAGCTAGTGGTCCATTTAACCCTGCTGCCATGCTGTATATTTATTGGTTAAGCAGGGCATCCGAATTTGATATCAATTCCATTTTGTTTATGTGAATTTTGTTTTATTGCAACATAGAGAGGGTTTGTGCACCGAAAGTTGATATTGATGACCAAAATAATGATTTTGAGAAGCGGACTGCAGAATCTGTTGCCAGAACCACCCTTCAAAGCCCTACCAAGTCACAAGAAGAACCAGAGAAAACATTAACCATGGGAGATAGTTCACACAAATCAAATATAAGCGCTCTTAGCTTGCTGAAGAGTGCTAGTACTAGTGCATCCAAGTGTGTAGATGTCAAAGGAAAATTAGATATAGAGCTAAGTAGCATTCTAATTTGCTATCTGAAAATGGAAAGGTTAGTCATATTTTAATCATGGTTAAAATATAGTAGAATTGGCAATCCATGTGGCTTAGTTTGCCAAGAATTCTTATGTATTAGTATTATGGTAGGCATGGATGATGATGGTTTTGACATCATGTCCACTGAGTGATTCATGATTGCTAGTAAAATTGCTGCAGATACACCTTGATCAATCTATCCAATAAAAAATCAGCTCATCTTTCATATTTTATAGATTGACATAGAGGTAGCTTGACCATTATGGATTTGTTGTACTGGATATATTGAAAGTTGACATGATTGTTTGGTCCTACTTATAAACTGAACTAACATTGTTATATCAGTTGTGCTCATTCTTTTATTGCTTGGATAGTAAATTTTGTTTCCTTTAGGCATGCCGTTTGCAAGTTATCTAGGGGAAACACTATGTGCTAGGAAATAGTGCTGATACTGGAAGTTTTTTCTGGCTTGATATTTCAGGAAGAACCGATACCAGAACACACAGATGTGACTGTTGATGGGTTGGCTCGTAAGGTTAGGGAATTGTGCGCCTAATTCGCCATGAATGCTAATTGAGAATACTCAGGTTGACAGACGCCATCTCCAAGAGTTGAGCTGCGTGCTCTTTTCTATCTTTGGGTTTCTGAAATCTTGAAAAGATCAGGTTTTACACCACCCGTTAGTTGTTTTACCAGATATCTTTTGAACACAGTACATTATTTGCTAGTTCTTCCCTTTGCTGTAATTGTTGATTTAATCCGTATTAGTCATTTAAAATTGCTCTGGCTTCAAGGTCTTGTGGGAAAACAACCCTCCTAACCGAATCAACCACTGTATATACATCATTTGTATGTTGACATTGAAAGAGTTTGAAACACATTGTCATCTTTCATGGAATCCTTTAATTGTTTATTGTATATATGTTCAGTTTTGTGTTACTGTCGTTGTATATATGCTCGCATTCCCGCTCCAACTTAAATCCGTGGGTGGTTCTAGTGATTGTTCAAGCTTGTGCAATTTTCAAATCCATGATACCTTTCTCCTAATTGAAAATTGATTCATCCAGAGCCAATTTCAAGAGTGCATTCTAGCATAAGTCTAGAACATCTCCAAGGAAAAATGAACATTCAACATCAAATCTGTAAGTGAATTTAGAAGTTCAATCATATTCTATGTTGGGCTGAACACTCATCCAGATTATAAATGATGTATTTTTTTAATTGACATTAAATATTTAAATCATTAGTCCGATTAATATTGAGTAACTAATTCGATCTCATGAAAAAAAATTATTGATATCAGACTAAATCAAAAAAATATAAACAAAAATTTATTTAAACAATCAATACTTTTAAATTCGCTATCCATTAAAAATAAAAAAATTCATATTACATTGTAATTAAGTTTTAAACCTTTAAAAATTTAACCACAGGGTCTTTCGGTTTAGTTTGAACTTTCAGTTATCCTATATTGATTAAAATATCAATTCACTGAAAACGATCCCACAAGGACAGGCAAGTCCTTTCAGATCATTAATCAGAAGTCCTGCAGACAGCTTTTGGCCATTAGTAACGATGCGATGGCACCCCCACAAGGCCACAATCACTTATGACTGTATCACCAAAAGTTCTTTGAGCAACAATACAAACACGTAGACACAGAAAATCCCAAATAAATCAAGGCGGGTAACTTTGCCTCAGTGAGAAGAACTTTTCCCGGCAGTATCCAACAAAACAAATCCAGTTTTTCACCATTTTTAAACTTCTGTTGACAGGTCAAGAACAAAAAAATAAAAAGAGCGAAGAAAAAATGGCTTTGCCTAGTTTAGGACGAACAATAGAAGTTAGTCAGTCAGGAAGGATGCCACAAATCCCTTCTTCCATCAAATTCGTTCCTCCAAAAATAGGTGGAATTTAGCGTGGGTTATCCATCTCCACACTAACACGTTTTGTTTTGTTTTTTGTTTTTTATTCTTTTCTCTTTGTTCACCTTCTTGGAGTAACGCACTTACCTTCTTCTCCTTTGAGCATATAATAAAGCTACAAGATTCCAACAACTTTGTCTTCTTTCAAGCATCTTCATTCCTTCGTTGTCAGAGTCATTGGCTGAGAAAAGCACGGATTTTATCTGGCCAGCCTGTTACTACTAACATTTTAGCTGTTTGATACATTGTCGTCTAGCTCACCCCCACTAGTCTTTTCTTAACCACAGCAATCGACACTTAAATCAAATGACAGTAAGTATCATTGCAATCAAATTGCAAGAGCGATGTGTTATTCGCATCCAGATTCGCCGTTCCTTAGTAATTCAAACTGTTACCATCTATGTGTGAGGCTTGCCAAGCTACCACAATAACGCCCCAATAGTCTATACTGTTTTTTTCTTCTTTAAAATAGAAGTTAATATTGGAGCTTTATCATAGTGATCTCCAGCAGACCTTTAATTAAACACCAAGATTGTGTTTTTTTCTTTAAATGAGAGGGGATGATAATAGGGTTTGTAGGTCTACTTTGTACAAGATGGAGAACAAAAAAAACCACTTGCTATATCCAATTAGCACCCTTTTGACCATAAAGATCCAAACTTTATCATTATTATTATTGTGGTCTCGTAATTCCTCGAACTGAATCAAGCAAACAAAAAAAAGAATTAGCTTCCACCAAAATATTGTAGAAGGGAGAAAAGTAGCCAAAAAAAAACAAAAAAATTCAAAGATATAGTCCTCAAAGCACCATTTTTAACCAAAACTAAAGTAAAAAAGGGTAAGATAGGGATGGCAAGAAAGAGCCGTACCTAGAAACACCACCAACGATTGAAGACCCAAATCCAATCAAGGAGCTTCCTTTCTCTCGCCAAGTATTCTCGAATTCACTTGATGCAAGTGGGGAACCGAGCCAGCAAGGGGAAGCGGGAAGCTGGGAGCTTCCACGCCGTCCGAGACGAAGGCGGCGGCGATGACTGATCGGTTCCCGACCTGCACCAAGCGAACCAGAGAGTAGGGCGACGAAATCAGGGGAAGTGATAGGCGAGGGAGAAGGCGGGTGGGCGGCCATGGAGAGAGATGTAACCGAAGCGCCATTAATTTAATTGGGCGGAGGGTGGATTTGGGGAACTCGAGGCGATCGGAGGAGGAAGGGATCGAAGCGGATTTAAGAAGCCGCGGAGAAGTCGCCCGCCCCTTTCTTCTCGCTCGCCCTCACGTGGACGTACCACCTCTCACGTGCACCTCGGGCTACTTTTCGAAAAAAATATATATATTCAGATCATTAAATCAATTAATTTTAAAAATAATTAATTTATTCTTATAAACAAATTTTATCAATTATCAAAATAAATTAAAAAATATTAATAAAAATTCATTTAAATAATTCACATTTTTAAATTATTTTTTATTAAAAGAAAAATCTCTTATTATCCTAATTAAATTTTAAATTTTAAATTTCTTAATTAATTATCCGAGGGTTTAATCATTTCCCTGGAAAAAAAATCTTTTATTTGAGCTTATATATCAAAATTTATAGATATTAAATTTAAATCGACTAATTCTGAGATAACTGATTCAGAAAAAAAAATTATCGATCGTTACAATAAATCGCGCTATAAGTTCAGCATTCTTAGGGCATGATTACTTTCATAATTTCCCTTTCAATTGCTATTATTACAAAGATTAAGACACACAGGATACTAAAATTTGTTACAATCAGATTTCCACCCGCACACTATTTAAACTAATTCTCCAATATATAAATTAGCATCATGATTTTTTTTAGATAAATTATTACCTCTTTTGGATGTAAGTAAATATTAATATTCTATTTGAAAGATTTTAAAAATTATAATTTTAACTAGAAAAAGGGCTAAATATTGTATGTTATATTAATTTTTTTAATTTATTAAATTCGTCTCCTCTAGTTAAAAATCTTGACTACGTTACTAGTCGTTCGTGCAACAATGATCGCTCGGCCCAATCGTCCACGTGGCAATAACCTCCCGACCTGGTGGTGGAGTCATTGTCACCCGGATAACTAGTCACATTGTCGTTGTCGCATGGATGATCGAGCTGAGTGGCGAAAAATATTTTTTATCTTTTTTAATAAAAAAAAAGACTCCTTTTGAAATAACTAAAATCTTGATGAGCATTTTTGTGAATTTCTAAACTTCAAATGCTGCCCTTCGGTCAATTGCAATTTTATTTATCATTACAAAAGTATCTCATGTGTTAGAAATATAAATGAAATAAAGAGGTGGAGAAAAAAAAATTATTGTGTATGAGTTTTAGTTACATATTAGGAGTGTTTTTTTGGCTATATGGTTGGCTATATTGTTACACAAGTATGTATGATGTGAACAAATACACGGGGAGAGACTCTCTCTCACGTGTGAGTGTACAGGGGATGTAAATTCAGGGTCCGGATTGCACTGAACAAAGTTCACTCGTGTGCAAGCACGACCTGACACGTTAAATGTCGGACCGATCGAGGCAAAATTTGCTCAAATGGATGAACTAATATTTTACCACGTGAATAATTTTTTTGCTTAAATGTATAATGGATGAATTAATTAACATTAATTTATATCCATAATTGACGTTAGAAACAGCCGTTCAATAAAAGACCGACGAGTAAAAGCATTAAATACTTTTTATTCGGCATTTACTACAACCAGGATGAGCTCTCCTATATAAGCAAGCTGTGACCTTGGGCAGAAAAAAGAACAAGAGATAGAAGCAAAGATTTTTCCACCACCTTTGTTTCCTCACAAATTTCTCTTCACTGTGCATTTCTGCTCCGTGATTTGCCCGTAATAGTAATTGGATATTTTCTAAGTTCGTTATGATCCACCAGTGTTTGGTGGCGATCGCTATCAGTCGCTATATCTTGGAAAACAGATAACACGAGAGAACCTCAAAGTACAGTCGGAGGTGAAGTGAATATATTTCAAGAAAACTACGTTAAGCGCAAGCCTCAGTGTCCACTTGAAAAAATTCCTTTCCTGACTCAGCGTTCCACTCATGAGTCCGTTCACATCCGCTCGGGAGCACTCTGCATCCACTCGGGAATATTCGGCTTCCATTCTGTTTCTCGACTCAACGA
>JBBUKS010000059.1:1263838-1288852 GCA_038050645.1 Hedychium gardnerianum | reverse complement strand
ATCTTGGAACAACTTAAATAAGTTGTTAGTGTAGGCATTTTGAAATTGTCTTTCAATAGGATGACCAAGAATAACTGACATGATAGAGTTAAAAGAAACAAAATCTAAATATTTTTTATTCTCAATTTTCTTCTTCAAAGCACTATCATACTGTTCAACAAATTGCTTCAAGGATGATTTAGAATGGACATAGTCATCAAAAAATACATTCATACTTTCACTTCTTTGAGATGTGGACATACCTGCCCCAAAGTTATCTTTAACGTATACAGGTATCCATCTATTCCGTTCTTCATGCAAAGATTTCAATCAATCATTGTTCTCCAAATTAAACTCCTCAATCATTTTCAACCAATTGTCATCACACTCATCAACTGTAAGCGAGTTATAAACAATGTTCTTCAATTGTTTTTTTATCATTTTGTATTGAGCATGACCATCTAATTTTGTTAGAAGTTTTTTCATGATATGCCAAAGACACAGACGATGATGAGAATTCGGAAATACCTCTTCAATTGCAATTGTCACGGCACAACATTGGTATGTATTATAGCCTTTGGAGCACATCTGAGCATACATGTCAACCAAGATTTGAACAACCATATGAAAGTTGCTGAGTCTTCGCTTGATAATAATCCACGTCCCAACAAAATAGATTGACCATGATGATTCACCCCAACAAATGGAGCAAATGACATGTCATAACTATTAATCAAATATGTTGTATCAAAAGTCACAACATGAGAAAAGTAATCATATGTAGCCCTACATCTTGCATCTGCCCAAAAAATATTTCTTATTCAAGATTCCCCATCTAAATCAAGCACATAAAAAAAGTTTGAGTTTCTACTTTGCATGCGACAAAAATAATTACTCAAAGCTTCAACATCTCCATCCCCTAACCTCAACCTTCTAGCTTCTAAAATATAATTTTTACACTTTCTCTCATCAAATGCCAAATTCTCATAGCCTCCAGCCTCAACTACAAAAGATTGAAAACTTTTACTTAAAGTTAGTCCAGCTTGATCATTTAATACCAATTTTCTCTTTGCAGCTGAATCTAATACTTTATTACATCTAAAATGTTGTGACTTTCCAAGGCTCAAGATATGATTATGTTCAAGGCATACACTAGTTGTCACAAAGTTTCCATCATTTCGAATAGCAACATTAATCTTCGCTTTGCAATTCGTCTTTATAGAAGGTCGAGGGTATAAAACATTTTTTGCTTGAGATATTTTCCTACCATTTTTGGCACCTCCAATAGAGAAATATTTTTGCTTTCCATCATCTCCATTTGACCATTTCTACCTCCTAATTTGCAAATACCGAAACCAACATTCTGAGCATAGGAATTATAAAAAGTACGAACTTCTTCAGATGAAAATGTCCTTCCAATCTCAGGAAGCTTGACTTCATTTACACTAGATGGAGATGGGTCTTCATCCGCATGGTTATTATTATCCTTTACCTCATTTGAATTAATTTTTCCTTCTTCCATGACACTTTCTTCACTTATATTTATTAAAAAATGCAGGGCATGTAAGTAATATTATTCTATCATATCTATTCATAATTTAGCTCAAGTAGAAGAGAAAAGTGAAACACACATGATACTACGTCATATAATAAAGAAAACCGACCAAAAAAATACACATACTTAAATATCAATCAAACAATCATTCAGAGAACCGTAACTCCCAAATAATATCCAAACACAAAATAAAAAAAAACACACTTTCAATGCAATGTCATTTCAGCTACCGTCATAAATTCAAGGTCCATCGTATGATTATTTGAGCGCGAATTGCTCTCACCTGGCCTAAAAAATCTTCGGGTCTTGGCTTTGTTGCTCTCACCGGTTGACAAGGTTCGTTGCTTCGTTCCCACACAAGCTGCATTTCGTAAGCTTGGGCGAAGAAATTAGGGATGAGAACTTAGGCGAAGAAATTATGACAAAGAAATTCTACTAAATAGAGTTGTAGTTGGATTAAGGCTTCGATTCCTTGGAAAGAAGAGGGAAGAAGAAGAAGGAGGCGTGGCTGAATTAGGGCTGAGTTAACATGAATTACAGAAAAGAATTCGAAGAAGGAGTTAGGGGGGGAGGGAGAAGAGAGAACACGAGGGAAGAAAAAGAAGAGTTAGGATAGGAAAGGGAGCTGTGGCCGAAGAATGAGGGAAGAGTTTCGAGTTAGGGCTGGGTTACTTCGCTAGGTTAGCTTACAAAAGCTAAGGTCCTTTTTTTCCGCTGAGGTGAACTTGGCTATGCAAGTTGCCAATTTAGTTACGGAGAATTTCTTTCTCTTTTTTAAATATGATATTTGATTAAATTGAACGATGTAAGATTATTCAACGAAATATTTTTTGATAAGAAAAAAAAAAGATAGGCTTCCTACTGTATACAACAAAAATGACGATACTATTATTTTCTATTTTTTAAATCGAAATATTTTTTGAAAAGAAAAAAAAAAGATACTGTGCACAATAAAAATGACGATACTATTATTTTCTATTTTTTAAATCTTTTATTTTTATTTTTCTTAGGAAAATCAGACACAGAGAATTATATACGCAGCTGTTTCCGTGAACAAACGCACTATTAATCTTTCGTACCTCTGTTTTTTTTTAATTTTAAAAAAACAAGACTAAAAGTATGGCGATGAGAATAATTTATTAGAATGAGACGTGAAGTGACTACAATAACTTCGAAGTAATTACACGGAAGTGGTGCGTGGTTTTGATAGTGGTTGGTTCGTAGCATCAAGAGCGGAGTTAATTCGTCTTTAATTGATAATTAATATATAGTAGGTTATCATTATAAAATTTAAAAATTAAAATTTAATTAATAATTAAAATTTTATTTTAATTATTATTTGAACTAATAAATTAGTCTCTATAATTTATTTTTTCTATATTAATTTTAAAATGAATTAACAAAAATATTGAGAATGAATATTTTATTTTTTTATTATCAAAAGTGAAGTCAATTCGGACTTTAGCTTGAGACCTCGATGTCGATAATAAAAAGGAGCTGTTGGATTTGTGATAAAAAAAAATAGCTCACGTAGAAAAGAGAAAAAGTAGTTTGGGATTTTTTTTTTTGCAATCAGATTATAAAATTTCTGACTCCAATGTTACATAGCATTTACATAGCATGATCATAATTCTCGAGCTTGGGTCATTGAGTAGGAGATAGCGATCTGGTTGGGAAATGAAAGTCGTTGGGTGGTAGGTTTCTAGCGGGAAGTCACAGTGAATGTTAGATCCAGAAGTCTCAATTTTTTATTTTTTTTCGGGTGATCGGTTAAATTTCACGAAAATTTTTCATTGATCATCAGAATAAATCGAAAAACGCTAATGAAAATTCATTTAAATGGTCAAATATTCTTAGATCCGCTTTTCATTAGAGAAAAAAATTTCTAGAGTATATCATAATTAAAATTCAAATTTTAAATCTTTTAATTATCTAATAAAAAATTTAATCATCGCACTGTTCTTCCGAGGGCAGAAGCCTCAACTTACACACAGACCAAACGACATTAAGAAAAGTAGATTACATGTTTGGTTCACAAAGGAAAGTATTATAATCGAATAAGCTATACCACTGTGTAAGTGTAGATTCTGTAAAGTAGTCAAAGTTGTCTACTTTTAAAAACATCTAATAAAATTAAGCCTAAAATTAAAGTAGTTAAAATTAGCTTCCATGATAAATAATAATAATAATAATAATATAACATTAAATTTAAAATAATTAATTTGATTTTATAAAAAAAATTACTAACGATCAAAATAAATTAGAAAATACTCACGACGAATAATTTAAAAATCTAGCACTCTATAATTACGTATTTCATTTTTAAAAAAAACTACAAATATATCACGGCTGAAGATTGAATCATGAATGCTTGAGTGATAATTTAATACGCTTTCATTATACCGTAGCCCTAGGAGCTTAACTTACATGATAAAAAAATGATGATTAACTAGATAACATTAAATCTGAGATGATCGATCCGATTTTATAAAAAAAATTCATCAATCGTTAAGATATATTAAAAAATAATAACTTAGAAGCCAAATATCTTATGATTATATGTTTCATTTAAAAAAAAAATCTTATAAATATATTATAATTAGATATTGAATCATAAATGCTTAACTTTCATGATAGTCTATATATATAGTTGTCACTCTTAAATCATCATCAATCACTCAGATAATTTTTTTCTTAACAAAATTTTCTCTATTTTCTCCTCTTGTTATTCTTCCTATTACATTATAATCTGCACAAATCATTTACTTTTAATACATAATCCTCCTATATTACATGAAAGAAGAATCAGTAATGATTTCATTACCCATATCACAACACGCTATCTTATTACATTGGGGGCTCACTATATCCATTTTAAAAAGAATCATTAGTACAATAATTATACACTAGTCCCACAAGCAAAGTTGGGCCCAAATACATGTCAAATGTTTTTGTGCAATAATGTTGGTATTAACTTTTGCATAAAAATAATTATGACGATGAAATTTAGCTGCATTCCACTCGTTGCTCCAGGTCATGTCCTTGTCATTCATCAAGCATACTGTGTATAAAATATGAGTTTTATTTAGTTGATAAGTATATGAGATAATAATTATAATAATAAATTAAATTTTGATAAAAAAAACTATCATCGCTTGAGATTTTACTCATGCACTTTTTAATTTAAATTTTCAATTTATCTTCTTTCTAAAAGTTATTCTATTATAAGTATTTTTAAATTTATTTTAATAATTAATTAAAAAATTATAAAATTAAATTGATCTTCTCAAAATTAATCGATCCAAATGAAATATTTGATGTTAATTTAAAAAAATAAGAAAAAAGTTAAAGTAATAACAATAACTATTGGTTCGTATTTGAGATCGAAGAAAGGAATCGAAGAAAGATAAATAAAAAAATTAAAGTAGATAAATATAATGTGCTTTTGATTTTTGATTTTTCCCTCTCTACGAATAAGATGACAGAAATAGAAATGATTATGAAAAAATAATATATATTTTCACTTTAAAAAATACATACGCTTATACAAGCAATAAGGTAGCATCGTAGCGATTGGCGACTCGCCACGTAAGCATAGGTCGTTCCGTTATTTTCAAAACCACAAATTTTTTATCTCCCTCCAAAAATTTCTAAACCCAGCAAAAAAATGGCATTTTTCTCAATCCCTAGGTCAATTTCTCCGTCTCCTCCTCTTCTTCTTACCAAGAGTCGTCCCTTCTTCAAATCTCAAATCACTCGTGTTCCCGCATCCCCAACTCTCCTCCGCCACCGGATACCTCCTCCGCCGGCGGCGGCGCCGGAGCTTGAAGCCGTCGAGGAGGATGAGAAGTTCCCGATGCCCTTACTGGAGGAGGAATCGGTCGGTGATATTTATCAGAGATCCTTGGATTTGTTGTTTTAGGGCTCTTCTTGATTTTGGTGTATTTGCAGGACGTGGCGGCGAGCGTGGAGGTGCTGAAGGCGGCGGCGAAGACCAGGAAGGTCCCGCCGGCCCAAGTCCTCGCTGCCCTGGCTTCGATCAAGAAGGGAAAGGCGGAACCATCCTCGTTTCTTGAGACTCTCGGTGGTACTGAGTCGCCGGGGAGGACTTGGATGCTTATATTCACGGCCCAGGTGAACTCAATTTGCTCGCGTCGATGTTGATTTGTCTATGTTCTCACCGGCACATTCGTAAGTGAATTGTGTTTTCTTCAGGGTAAGTTCGACAAGGGACGATACTTTCCCATCACTGCAGTTCAACGATTTGATGCTGCGGTGAGTTTCTCACAGGCATGACGTGTTTCGAATTTCAATTTCTTTTCCCTACGATTCCTTTTTCTCTGATGCATTCATTTTCCTGATAATTATGGATCGCATGCATTCATCTTATGCAATAATTTTAGAATGGATGGGTTCGGATGACTACCACTCTGTTCCAAGTCCAAGGTATAGAGAGAAAGGCATTCCGTGTAAGGTTATTGCTTTTGAAGCAACCCCGAACTCCTCTCCTCTCTGCGTCGGAACCACGGAGGAAGGAGCTTGATGCTCCTTCGTCAGAATCATTCTTGGCCCAATATGATTTCAGCAGAAGGGAAGAAATATCTCCTTTTCCCCCTGATATGAGGATGGTTTTATCGAGGGACAAAGCACCAACGATCGAGGTAGGCTGGAGGAGTGCATTGGTAGTGACGAGGAGATACAGGAGGGAGTTGATAGTGATGAGGAGATGCGGAAGAGAGGGAATTGACAAGGTTGACAAGATTCAAGAGGGAGAAGTCACAATTCCTCAATCTCAACCATGGTGAGGGGAGGGATGAAGTTGACAAGGTTGACCAGATGTGAGAGGGAGAAGTTGGAATTCCTCAGTCTCAGGCGTGGTGAAGCCGTAAAGGACTTCAATTTTCAATGTCAAGAATACAATGATCAAGGGCCATTCTATGGTCAATTTTCATCTGAATTGCCTATAACTGAAAGGTAGAGGGGTGGGAGATCAAGGAGGAAGGCGGAAACAACCGATTGCCGGAGAGGCAAAGGACGGTGCAATACTATGCAGGAGGGCAAGGGCTAAGTCGACGAGGAAAAAGACAATGAGGGTATCCCGATTATATCATTTCTTCTCATCCCTTTTCCTTTTTTGTCTTCTTCTTACTCAAATAAATAATTTCTCACCTCTTCTCCCTCCCCTTCTCCCTCCTCTACTTTCCATCCTGCTTTCTTCCTCCGTCGTAAATATAACCTAAATGTGACAGGGTGCCAGCTAGTTCAGTTGGTAAGGGTTTTGAAAGTGATTGTGCGTGGTCTTGAGTTTGAAAGTCACCTTGGCGCACACATATATATAGATTGTTTCAATCAGCACCCAACCTTTTCAACATACTATGAGCTATCCATGTTCCATGTTTTGCAATAATCAAGATCCACACAGTTCTATTTCTAGTATACTTATCTCATTTTAGGCATGAGATTGGAATGGGGCTGCTACTATGTTGTTGTCTTCCTCTTTGTTATTCAATCTTGAATACCAATCCTTGAAGCAAATGCATAACTGCATGCTCTACTAATTTAGTTGACTCTTTTCAACCAACACTCAATTACCTATGTTGGAATAATACTTCGATAATATAGATATGAGAACAATTATTGTTGTCAAAGTTTAAGAGCGACTTAAATCAAACGTAAAATGCTAAGATTCTTAAGAATCCTATAGTATAAGAATTATTATTTTGAGATGCAAGATATTTGATAGAGTCTACTTTTCGTTCTTACTCTTTTTAACATGCTCTCTCAGTCCAAAATTGTTAGAGATGACGTTTCCACTTTGATAGCATGTTAAAACTAAAGAGAAAACTCAATCCAACCTTAATTGTCAAGGCTTTCAGATTGCCACCTTGGTCTTCATTCGACCAAATTCCTACTCACGGCTTTAATTAAGCAGCCCCCTGCTTGCATTTTGGTTAAGTGACTACACGCTCACATCTCCAGTTGAGCAACTTTTGTTGTGCTCCCTATGAACAATTGTTGAGGTCTTCTTTGCTATTTGTTGTTGGCATCAACTGGATCTTTGCCTCATCGTCTCAGTTATCATTTTCAACATGGCCTCCTTTTTTGTGAGGATTTTCTATTTTATATAAAAAGTTAGACATAGACAATACTGTTAGTGTCAATAAGAGTTAATTGTTAGTGTTCAGAGTTTAGTTCAAATGGATTATTTTAATATAATATATTATATATTGTTGTCAGTCATGTTGTGTCATTAAAAGTTATTTTATATGTTAATACTATATAATAGTCCTCTTAAGAAGGATCATATACAGGAGCAGTAGAATAAACCTCGAAAAGCTTTCTCATCACATTTCATTATTCTAGTAGCTAAAAGTTTCTCGAGTAGTGGAAAAAAATGACGTGTATTCAAACCATTTCCAACCTTGCAATAAATATTCTAGAGGAATAAATAAGGAATTTGAAAAATCTTTCCTAACATTGATTATCAATGGATGTATACTAAGTATATCTGTTAGTAAGTTCGCCAATATATGTGGCGTTAACCTTATTATGTATCATGCAGATATTCCTACCTATGTATAACCAAGAAAAGGAATATTAAATTAGTTATATTTCGTTGAAAAATAATTTTACATGTTAGATTAAGTATATAGTATTTCAAAAAAATTATAAACAACTAATTTATATTTAATAAAGGAGAAATTTATAACAATTAACTTACGTTTCAATGAAGAAATCATGTCAACACATTTATCATAATCATATATGTCAATTGTTGATTGTTTTTCTCTTTGGATCATATGCCAGGTTTGTTCAAGGGTTTTATTCATTTATTGACTGTTACATGATAATTCTTATGGTTAATGGAACATCTTCATATCGTATTATTTTTGACTCACATTAGTGTAGTGATCTAGATTAATTATATTTGAAAAATGTATTATTCATTAACACATTGATTTCATCAGGCAAAAAGGATAGAGAATGGTGTATTTTTGGGTCCTGTTGGGTCTCTAACTTTCGAGGGCAAATTTTCATGGAAGAATAGAATATTGGCATTCATTTTTCAGACCATCCGTATAAAGCTCGGACCATTTGGTCCATTGCAAATTGATCTTGGACAAACAGAGAGGCAGCCCACCAGCAAAGATCCCTTCTTCATTTGGTTCTACATTGACGAGGAAATTGCAGTTGCTCAAGGTAGAGGTGGTGGAATTGCATATTGGTGTAGATGTCGCTGTGCCACATAGTTAATTGTTTATGGATATCTGTTTTCCAAATCTCCAAAGATCATGTAATTTTCTTAACAATTGTGAAATTTAAGTTTCTATATAGTTGAAGACCTTCCCATTTGTTTTTTACTGCAAGGTTGCAAGATACTGTCTGTTTCTGTAGTGATGGAGCATGCTCTCATGTCCTGCTTGCTATGAATTGAACTCCACCTATAATTGTATATTTTTAAATATTATGTTGTTTATTTATGTATATTTAGTTGTTCTGTGTTATGTTGGCTGCTACTACAAGTATATTTACAATGTCCTCGTTATTTCATATTTCCCCTTAAAACAAAAAAATATTAATCAAATCTAGTAACCTTGGATATAAGTAATCGGTTCAATCTCACAAAAATTTCTAATCGATCTTTAAGATAAATCAATAAACACTAATAAAATTTATATTTATCCTCCTCGTCTCAATGTTAAATGCACAATGAAAGGTGATTTAAAGTGTTATTTCAGATTTGATTTATCAAAAAAAGGTCTTTGCTTTTCATGGAGCAATTCAGTCACGATAGTAAAAGATAAATCGTTCATCCTCAACGTCCTCTATCAGTCCATCCCAGAATTAACACGAAGGAGATAAATTGCAAGGACTAGTTTAATTAGTTCGAATAATGATCAATACATAAGAGAAGACAGAAACCTGACTACTAATCAAAATTTGATCCTCAAATTTTATAATAATAATATCTCATATATTAATCATCAATCACGAAATTAAAGGAGGATAATAAGAGACGCCATTATGCCGATATTAGGACAAAAGATTTCAAAGAATAATTTCTCAACATCTTCATTTTTTTTACCTTCTAAATAAAATACTAATTTGTCTTGGGTTACGGTGCAGCCAAAATTATTTATAATTTAATTTTTTAATTATAATATATTTATAAAAAAATTAAAATAAAATACATAATTATATAATATTAAATTTTTATATCATGCATCGTAAATATTTTTTAATTTATTATGAGGATCAATAATTTTTTTTATAAAATTAAATTAATAATTTTAAATTTAATATTAGTTCATCAGAATGCTAATTTTCCTCCATAAATCCGGGGATCTACGACTGGTCCACTCGTTACTTGTCCTTTAAGCGGTCCTATCCAGGGACGGGCGGAACTGAAGCTGCCCCTAGTACTTGTTTCGTTTTCCTCTGTCAGACACGTGGCAGTCACTTCAACTACTGGCACCCACCTTCCTCCCTCTCAATTCAAGTCAAATTTCTTTTCCTCATCTAGTATTTAAATTTATTTATTTGTCTTCTTAAGTTTATTTAATTTATTGGTTAAATTTTTTATCAAGCTAGTAGAACTCACAAACTTATTATGAGTTCAACTAGAAATATCAATGTACTTAAATTTAAGTAAAATAATAATATTTTTCACATTTGCAAATTATTTTTATTTAGCAATATCAAACGTTAATTCATACGGTCTATTTATATTATTATTATAAAATTTTAGTTTTTATTAATTGAATCTAATAATTGCCGCAGGAGCAAATCCCAAACTTGTTCTTACCTTTTCTCAATTGCCCCAACCCGACCCTTTTGACGGTCGAAAAGCCAAAAAGCCGGGAAGCGCGCGTATCTCTGGACAAGCAGTCACGAAACGGGTAGCCGAAAGGGTATGATCACCTGTTCCTGACCAAATTATACACGCGTCGTCTCAATAGCAAAGCAATCGCGCCTCGCTACGTCTTCCACGATGGGAGGGGCTGAATCTTGTCCGTTCACTGCATATAAAGGCAATCCTGACTTCCTCGTCTCGTCAAGCCACCTCAATCGTTCCTCTCCTCGCTCAATAGTTCGAACTTCCGGCTTTCAGGCCAATTAACCATGGCGGACGCTTCCCAGATCCAGATTGATGGGAGCACCCTGGTGGCCCTTTCCTTGGCCCGCGCCGGCGTTCAGGTCATGTTCGGGGTCGTGGGGATCCCCGTTACCTCCGTCGCCACTCGCGCCGTCGCTGCCGGCGTCCGCTTTATCGCCTTCCACAACGAACAGTCAGCCGGGTATGCTGCCTCCGCCTACGGCTACCTCACAGGCCGCCCAGGCGTGTTCCTCACTGTCTCTGGCCCCGGATGCGTCCACGGCCTCGCTGGGCTCTCCAACGCCGGCGCCAACACCTGGCCCGCTGTCATGATCTCCGGGTCTTGCGACCAAGCCGACGCCGGCCGGGGAGACTTCCAGGAACTCGATCAGCTGGAGGCCGTCAAGCCCTTCGTTAAGTTCTCCGCTAAGGCCACCGACATCTCGCTGATCCCTCGCTTGGTTCACCAGGTGCTGAGCCACGCCGTCGCCGGGAGACCGGGTGGGTGCTATTTGGACCTTCCATCTGACGTCCTCCATCAGACGATCTCTGACTGCGAAGCTGAGAAGTTCTTATCCGAGGTGGAAAACCCTAGAATTGAGGAAATTAGGACCGAAGAATCCCTGGATATAGAGCAGGCTGTGTCTTTGTTGAGGAACGCTGAGAGACCGTTGATAGTGTTTGGGAAAGGCGCCGCCTTTGCACGAGCAGAGGATCCACTGAGTAAGCTAATTGAGACTACTGGAATCCCCTTCCTCCCTACCCCGATGGGAAAGGGATTGGTGCCAGATACTCATAAACTCGCAGCCACTGCTGCGCGATCACTTGCTCTAGGGCGCTGCGATGTTGCCCTCATCGTGGGTGCGCGACTCAACTGGTTGCTCGACTTCGGTGAACCACCGAGATGGTCGCAAGATGTCAAATTCATTCTTGTGGACGTCTCCAAGGAAGAAATTGAGCTCCGAAAGCCTCATCTTGGTTTAGTTGGCGATGCTAAGAAGGTTCTAGAATTGATCAATAAAGAGATTAAGGAACAACCTTTCTGTCTGGGTAAATCTCATCCCTGGGTCGAGGCAATTTCAAAGAAGGCAAAAGATAATGTGGCAAAGATGGAAACTCAGCTGGCGAAGGATGTTGTACCTTTCAACTTCTTTACACCAATGAGGATAATAAGGGATGCAATTCTAAAGCAGGGTAGCCCCGCACCGATATTGGTGTCAGAGGGTGCTAATACTATGGATGTTGGAAGATCAGTGTTGATTCAGAATGAGCCTCGAACGAGGTTGGATGCAGGAACCTGGGGAACAATGGGAGTAGGGCTAGGCTACTGCATAGCAGCCGCAGTGGCCTCTCCTGAAAGATTGGTGGTCGCTGTAGAAGGGGATTCAGGATTTGGATTCAGTGCCATGGAAGTTGAGGTAAGTTGCTATTCATGTGCTATGTTAATCCGTGTGTGTTAATGACTTTAATTTCATTCTATTTGTAGCAGATGTCCTCACACACACATATCTATACAAGTCATGGTAGAGAAATTATATTTGTTTGGCATCCATGAACTACCTTTTTTTGCTCTAAGTCAAGTAATGTTAGTGTTCGTAACCATGTTGTAGTATTTAGTTTTGACTGTGTCTCTCAATTCTTCATACCAGTTCCTTGGCATCTTCAATTTGTTGAAGAATGGACATATTATTTGATGCTTACATAAAATCAGATTGAATTCTATCAGTTCTGCTAGGAATAATAGTGATCTGGTCATGCAAATACAATCAGTAAGTTTATATGGTCTTCAACATTATGTCTCGGTAAGTGAATGTTTTAATTTGGTAGAAATACTATCATCCTTAGTTAACTTCATATTTATATAGGAAGTAATTTTCTCTATGCAATGGTTTATGGACTTTATAATTATGTCAAAGTCATAACAGAACATACATTTTTGCAACATAGAATTATCTTTTGTCAATTCTATTTGACAAGACCGTAGAGTTTTGGAAAATTATAAATTATTTAGTTGCTTCCATGGTTCCTTATACGTGTGCCTTCTATTCCAAATGGTTAACATTCTTTTCATCCGTTTTGATATTGGTTGTTTTAGGTGTTGAGGCTGTATTAAATTTCTTCGTTACATACCTTTTTTTTTTCCGTATTTTCTTACTCCAGTTACATACCTTTTTTTCTGTATTTTCTTACTCCACACATCCTGATGAATTACTTTCTCCACTGATGGAACTACCTTATTCTTAACAGCTCAAATCATGTCAAAATGAGATAATATTAATTAAATGGTGTATACAATTGGCATAAAGATGTTAAACAAATGCTTCCTAGGTTTGATTAAAGACCAACTCATATTGTCAAAGAAACGGTATTAGTTTAGGGATCATATAGTGAAAAATAAAGTATTAGGCATAAAATTGATAGGATCGAGGTTTTAGAATGCATATGTATGAATTATGGATTAAACCACTCCATTACGTGTATGCAATATGTAGATGAGTATTGGTGTATATATGATTTTTTTTGAAAAAAAATATATTAGTTATTGATAATAATGTACAAAATCATGTGTCAAAAATAATAAGTTTGCATGTGCTATATATTAATCAACTTAAGCAATCAAATGGATGAGATTTATATCTATATCTATCACTCAATAGTTACATTAATCATCCTAATCGACCCATGCGCTTATATAGATAATTCATGTTGGAATTTAAACAATTCATATAACACAAAACACATAATATACAACACTGCAACATAATCCATATAGTAAGCAATAAACATAACTTGTTTCTTATTTGTCCATGACCCAACCTCCAACTCAAACTGTTTACTCTCAAGTTAGTACTAGCTAACTGACCATTTGTTACTCGAGTGTCTGTGACAATCTTTCCTTCTTAATGCTTAAAACTCTCAACTCAAAAGCGAGAATCATCCCTAATCATCAACATGTGAGGCTCAATGGTGGTCTGCCATCACACAGGCTGTCGTTTCTATTGCCTCATCATGCTTTGGATTAGGTTCACTCTCATAGATGTATGACTCCTAAGGATTTGAAACAACTTATTACTGTCTTTTAAATGTATTTTGATTTGGGTTTTTTGTTTGGTTCTGTTAATTACTCTTGTAGTCACTAACTCATTTGCTAACTTTTACAGACATTAGTGAGATATCAATTGCCTGTTATCGTAATTGTGTTCAACAATGGCGGTGTATATGGTGGAGACCGAAGATCTCCCGATGAAATTACTGGACCATACAAAGACGACCCCGCCCCTACTTCCTTTGTTCCAGATTCAGCATATCATACTCTTGCTGCAGCTTTTGGTGGGAAAGGTTATAAAGTTGGAACTCCCGAGGAACTCAAGGCCGCACTTTCTGAATCTTTCTCTGCTCGAAAACCAGCTGTTATTAATGTCATCATAGACCCATATGCTGGTTCTGAAAGTGGGAGGATGCAGCATAAAAACTGAAGTAGACGGAAGATTGCAGCATCTCAATTCTCAGCGGAGTGATGCACCATGAAATATTTCTGTTGCATGGAAGTTTTTTGTTTATAAAGCACAATAAATTTGTTAGCGTAGGGTGTTGTATGACTTGTGAGCTGAGCAATATTTCATATCGTGTCTTGTATCATTGTGCCAACTTCTTGTATTTTAAAAAGTTAAATGAATATTTCACATAAAACACTATATATCCTCCCTAATTCAAACCGTAATATATTTAGATAGAGCCCTAAAAACATATTTTTATGCATATATACTTTTGTAAGGATTTTCTTCTTCTTCTTTCTATTGTTATATTTATATTTATCTTTGCTCCTCGATTTTTTACATTTATGTCGGATTTGGGAAGAGATTTTTTCGGGCCAAAGAAGTTTTTTTCAGGAATAAAATCTGAATATGTAATAGTACTTTTTTTTTAATCATTCAAATATATCCTCAGATTAAAAATTAAGATTTTTTTCCCAATAACACCAAAAATATCAACTTTTTGAAAAAAAAAAAAAACACGAAGAAATGGTCAAACATCAGTTGAAAAGTATTGCATGTGAAATTTTTGCAGGAAACGTGATGCATTCGTCAAGAGTTGAGTGTCTTTCTCCAACATCGAGACAGGGCAACTGCTCCTAGTTTTTTTTTATATATATATTTAATTTTTTAACTAATAATTAATTTTTTTAAATTATTTTTTACTAAAAAATAATTCTTATAATATATTATCGTTGAACGTCGATTTTAATTTTTTTTAATTATTTATTAAAAAATTTAATTATTACATTATTATTCAAACATTATTCAAGGAACAATGTAACATGCAATCGGTTGATTCTAAAATTGTCTCGGGTAATTGATAGTGAAAATAAAACATTTTTTTCAAAATATCAAAAAGAAGAAAAAAAATTAAGCAGCTTTCAAAGTCTTTCTACAAGCCAAGATTGTGCCTTGTGATTTGACTCTCTCAGTTCATTTTGGCAAAAGGTGAAACGCTTGCCTTCAGCGCCCCCGTCAGTCTGTCCCAGGACCAACACGAAATTGACTCTCTCAGTTCATAAACTCACATCTAGTGACTCATCATTTTATTACTTGACCAACATTAGCCCAAGAAAATTAACTAGCTGGACCAATCATATAACTCATTTTCCAAGCTCAACTAGACCAATTTATTTGATTTGATTTACTTAATTAAAACGACAAGTTTATTACCTAATTAGCTGACAAGTCAACCTAGCCACTTTTACTGTCCCTCAACTAGTTTGATAAAAAAAAAAATTTATTAGAATTTATTCAACTTTATGACCTTCCTAGATATGGGCAAAAAAAAAACTCGAAATAATATTTATATCTTTCAAAAATTAAACTATATTTCTTTGATGACAAATTTTACTCGAGCACCAATTCAGTTACATCCATGAGGATTTAATGATCCCATTTAATTCATCTAACCCAACAATTTTAATCAATTAATTCATTTTACCTAACTAATTTACACATCTGATCTGACCACTTTGATCAGCTCATCCAACTTTTTTCTTATAAATTTGAATTTCAGTATTCTATTAAAATTGCATATATTTTAAGATTAATTTAACAATAATAGAAATAATTATTTATGTTGAATAAAATATTTTCTTACGAATGGAACGCATTATAATTTCTTTATATAATTTTTTGAAACTTAACGGATCAATTATAATATTTCAAAATTAATATTATAAAACTACAGTAGCACTACGTACTTTAAGAGACGAGTGGATAAGCATTTACGACGTTTGAATTACTGTTGGATCGTCTTTATAATTTATTTATATTTTTTGAATTTATCCCTTGGTAAAAATTTCAATAAAATCAAATCGATTATATTTAAATCTAAACAAATAAAGATAGAAATAGCTTCACAATTGAATTAAGAGGAATCCTTTTCATGGACATTTTATAAAAAGCACCTCTATTCAATCAAAAAGAAACCGCGCTCTGCTTTTAATGTATATAAGACATAGGGGGAAAGTAGTTCTTTTTTTTAAAAAAAAAAAACTAGCAATTTGCTCGCATAATGTGCGGCATCTCTTTTTTTAAAATAATAAAATTAAAAAAATCATACAAAGATAGAAAAAAATGAAACCTTCGTTCCTAACGTCTTTTATAATTTATTTCAGGATCAATATAAAATAAATAAATCATAAAAATTAATTTAATTAATTTAAATAATGATCAATATATGAGAGAGGACAGAAATCTAATTATTAATTAAAATTTGATTTTAAATTTTATGATATTAATATTTTATATATTAATCATTAATTCATCTTATAAAAATAAAAAATATAATACAAAGAAGAGACGTGACGAATTGTTTTCTTAAATTAATACCAAACCAACTAATTACGTCCTTTATAAGCTGTCACTTGTCACAACACAAGTTACGACAAGTTATGGAATTTTTTTTCATCTAATCAATCGGAATATTTCAACTTGGCTTCTAATTTTCACAAATTATGGAGGCTCGATTTAAAAACCAAAAGTTAAAATTATACAATTATAAGTGAATTACCAGTGACAACGGGAGATAAAAGTAAATTGCAATATCAAATTGAGACGGAACTGAAATTTTACGTTGGATTTAATTCAAAACTGAACACGTCATGAAAGGACTAAGCAATAATCCATCCCAGCAAGAACAATTCAAATACGACAGCCAAATATGAGAACCGTCCATCATTTATTAATCTCCAGTCAACTCTCGGAACTGTACGATCTAACCACCGCCACCTACTCAATAGCAAAATATTCAGATAATATAAAGAATGCTACAAATCACAAATTTGTTCTCCAATAAAAAAACAAAAAAGTACATGGAAAAACATGGTCTCAACCAAACCATTGCGGATGGAACGTTGAAAAGAATTACTATTAGAAAAAAGGAAAAGCCTTCTTTCAAGCATGTCTACCGACGCCATGAGCTTCGCCTGCTGTGCCGCGGCGATGTTCAAGCCCTAATAATTTGCTTTTCTCCTCGGCAGTAGCGACCAGACGAGCTCAGGAGGAAGGTCTTCAATGATGATGGGAAGCCAAGCCAAGTTCTTGAGGTGCTTCAGCAGGGTTGAGCCCCAGACTCTGAGTTTTGCCATCTTCACTGGATGCTTCCTAATCTCCACGGCCCTCCTCGTGTTGTCCGCAGGCTATTTTGTCTCTTTTCCTTCGTGTGGGTTTTTGCTCTTCCCCAAAACGTTTTTTGTTTTTGTTTTTGTTTTTTGGGTGTGTATGTGTGTTATGTGGTCAGAACTGGTTAAAGTTTGAATCTTTCTTGTTCTTCTTAATAGTGGGTTCCTGGTTGTCGCCTCATGCAGCTCCTCCTCTTCCCAGCGCACAAGTAAATGGTAAGCCCTAAAGTTGCTAAATTTTCCATGAATCTACTAGTTGAAGGAGGAAATGGTTGCGTGTTAAATCTAGGCACCATGAATCTAATTACTTATTGCACATTAGGGGAATATGTTGCTAGCTTGATGATTGTGTTGAGTTTTGGCTGGTTATAGTCAATCTTTTGATCTTTGGTTTTCAACTTTTTCATGAAAATGTCAAAGATGAACAGTTTTGTTTTTCTTGTTCACTTGCCTTGAGAAGCATAAATGATTAAGGCTATGAAAATGACAAACCATTAAATTAGGTGCAATGTTTTCAAAGATCATTGCGTATTATGTTGGGGCAATATCTTTGAACAGAGCCAAATGAATTAGGTGAATCAGGACATGGATTTAGAAGTTGTATACATTAGCTGGTGTAGCTACTAACGATCGAGAAATCGAGAATCATCATAGCTGTTATCAACTTGAGACAATGTATTTGTCTCTGTGAAACTCGTGTGTCCTGTGTAACATAATTAGGATAAGAACAATTTAGATACATGTCTCTTCAATTCTCTTTGTTTCCCTTAAATTGAAGGATCTTCCCTCTGTGCTTACGCTACACATTGCAGAGAACAAAGGGAGAAATGTATCTGAAACAAAGTAAACCTAATCACTTTATTTGAGTACTTCATTTTGGTTGCAGATACAAACAACCAAAATGTGGACCTCAGCAGAAAGCCCTTGTGTGATACTACTTCCAACAGAAGAGCAGACATATGTGACATGGAGGGCGATATCAGAATCCTGGCAAACTCTTCTTCCATCTTCTTCGTCACTTCCTCAATTCGGAACACCACAGAACTACAGGAATCATGGAAAATCAAACCTCACCCTCGTAAGGGAGATCATGCTGCATTGTCTCGTGTCACTGAAATGTCAGTAGGTTACTTGAGCGCCGAGGAAGACCTTCCCAAATGTGACATCAATAGCACAGTTCCAGCAATCATCTTTGCGACCGGTGGCTATATGGGGAACTTCTTCCATGAAGTCACAGATCTAATAATTCCCCTCTACATATCATCACACAAGTTCAACGGAGAGGTTCAGTTCTTGATAAGTGAAATGTTGCCTTGGTGGATGACAAAGTATGAAATGTTACTAAAGAAGCTATCTCATTACGAAATTATCAACTTCAACAATGATACTATGGTTCGGTGCTATCCTCGTGTCATAGTGGGCATTGCATTTCACAAGGACATGGGCATTGATCCTGCAAGATCTGGCGGTGTGACAATGTTCGACTTCGGACAATTCATAAGGAGCAGTTACTCATTGGAGAGGGACACTGCAATTCAGTTAGGGGCTGACCACGACAAGCGACCTAGACTCCTAATTATTGCAAGAAGCAGGACAAGAAGATTCACTAATGTCCATGAAATTGCACGAATGGTAGAATGGGAGGGTTTTGAACCTGTCGTCGCAGAGATCAAGAAAAACCAAAGCTTGGCAGAATTCGCGCGCATAGTGAACTCATGCGATGCGATTCTAGGAGTGCATGGTGCAGGGCTTACTAATCTCATATTCCTCCCAACGAATGCAGTAGTGATCCAAGTTGTTCCATTGGGTGGGCTGGAAATGTTTTGCTACAGTGACTATGGAGTGCCAACCTTAGACATGAAGATGAAGTACTTGCAGTATAGCATAAGCATCATGGAGAGCTCACTGGTTGACCGCTATGGCATTACAGATCCTGTAGTCATAAATCCAAAATCTGTTCTGGCTCAGAATGAAGGTTGGAGGAACTGGACTTCAATATACTTCTTCAATCAAGATGTGAAACTCGACGTGGGGAGATTCAGCACTTTTCTCATACATGCTCGCGAGCTTCTTCGTCAATAGGCAAGAGTTGATTCGGTTTGGAGATTATCTTCTATATTGCCAGTTGTTTCACTGCCGGGCCTCATCTTTTTGCCAACAAGGTTGTTTAATTCTTTCGGTTCATTCATGGAGGCATTATAACATGTCAATGGATCTCATCATGGAATCAGGTCGTGATTTTTGGAGACGTAGTTTTGAATGATAAAATCTCGTATAGGAACTAGTAACTTTTATAACTCTAGTTATAATTATTTTAAAGTAATTTTAATAAAATTTTAATAATTTTAATTAAGTTGGTAAATAATATTTTAATATAATAATATTTAAAATTTAAGATTTAGAGTTATTTCGGATTTAAAGTTACTTTTACCTAGTTATTTAGGTAGTTGTAGTTACTTTTGAAGTTAAGTTAAGTGATATTGATTAATTTAAAATAATTTTGATAAAGTTTAAGTAATTTTGATAAAGAGTATTTAAAAATTGATGGAATATTATTTTGACATTTTTTTTATATAAAGAGACGATTTATAGAATTTGAGATTTTTTTTTTATTTTTGCTTTTGTGTTTTTTTAACATTTATTGTGTATTGATTTTTATGAATGTACACCAAGCCATTTAAGAACCGCATAGTTGGTTTCGCATGTGACACGGCACAGTTCACGTTCCAGCGGTCCTACTTGACATGCAAAAGAAATTGTCGGGTTGGCACGTTAATTAAGAGGTAGTGGCATGTGCTGTTACACGCCAAATAGGATCAGGAGGAAGTGGCAGGTGATGCTGATGATTAATATTTGAAATGGTATAAGTTTGAGAATTAAATTTTATTATACGGTGATAAAAAATAAAATATTCGTCTTTAATATTTTTGTCAGTCCGTCTCAAAATTAATATGGAAAAAATAAATCATGAAAGTTAGTCTAGCTAATCTAAACAATAATTAATACATAAAGGAGAATAAAAATTTGGAACCTGATTGTTAGTTAGAATTAATCTCAAACTTTTATGATGATAATATATCAATTAATCGTCAGCTCATTCCATATAGACAAATTTTAACTACAGTTCACGTTCCAGCGGTCCTATTTGACATGCAAAAGAAACTGTCGGGTTGGCACGTTAATTAAGAGGAAGTGGCATGTGCTATTACACGCTAAATAGGATCAGGAGAGGAAGTGGCACGCTAAATAAGTCTGAGTTAAATCCTAATTAGTAATCAGATTTTTATCTTTTTTATATATTAATTATTGTTCGGACTAATTAGATTAGTCCTCGTAATTTATCTCCTCCGTGTTGATCTTGAAATGAGCTGACGGAGGCGCTAGGGGCGAACGTTTCGCTTTTTTACCACCATAAGAAAGTGCGTGATGCTGATGATTAATATTTGAAATATAATAAGTTTGAGAATTAAATTTTAATTAATAATTAGATTTTTATTTATTTTTATATATTAATTATTGTTCGAATTAATAAATTAATTTTGATGATTTACTTTCTTCGTGTAGGTCTTGGAACGGATTAACAGATGCGGTGAGGGCGAACATTTCGTCTTTTGCCACTATGAGAAAGTGACATATGTTGTTTACACGCCAAATAAAACTACGCAGATCCCTTTTACGCCCTCGGATTATAATATAGTGAATTTATAAAAAAAAAATTAAAAAATAAAATATATAATTATGAAATATTAGACTTTTAAATTATTTATCAACAATATTTTTTAATTTATTTTAATAACTAATAAAAAAATTATAAAATTAAATCGATTGCTTCAAATTCAATATTATTTGATTCATCGAATATCCCTTTCACGCTATATATGTAAGGTCACTTTCATATTTATATGGTAGTGCTTAAAAATATTTTAAATCGATATCTAGTTGCATTTAATAAATGCATCCGGGTATTTAAATTGAGTAAATGGAGATATTTAATTAAATTAAGAAAGTATTAGGTCGAACTAAACTATCACATTCGTCGAATTGATCAAGGTGAGCAAGAGCACAACAACTCCGATTTATTTAATTTTGGAGCCCAAGTGCATCAAGGAAAGTGGTCCAATAGGGCCTAATCTCTTTTAAGCACAATAATACCTATTAAATTATTATTTGTTTACTATTTGTGGATGTATATGTGCATTTCAATTCATTTGCTAAAATTACAAGGGTGCTTAATTAGGACTAAAAAGAATGTGCATTTAATTTATTGTCTATGTACGGTTTCATCCTCCATCTCATTTATTTATTTATTTATTAATTCAGATATCTAATTCTTTAAATTTCAATCATTCTTCTATTTTGATTATCTACGACCCCGAAAATCAAAACCATGCATCCCTTGTCCCTAGAGCACACACTCAGTACTCGAGTTCTGAATTTTCTTTTTCCGAGTTTGACTTCATAAGACGACTCAGTTAAAAAGTTTTGGCAATGCAGTCTACGATCAAACCTTAATAATGAGCTTGCAACTTACCCTACAAGAGTCGGTATACTAAGCAAATTAGGTTAGATCTGAAATCAATGGAAAACAACAAATCTTTCGTCGAAGGAGTTGATGCTACTTAGGAGATCGAGCAGAACGTGACACACAACACATTGTAGACAGGCTTATTTCAAGCATGTATATCGTTTCGATGCACAGTAAAGACAAACTGATCTGACAGCTCCAGGCCCATTCGAACAACTGATTCATAAGGGAAAAGTTAAACTGACATATATAACACTACTTAACTGTAGTTTTATGATGTCGTGCAGTGCCAAATCTACTATGATTTTGAACATTATTAAATTGTCAGAACGTGCATTTTAGTAGCAATTATTTTTCTCTTCAATTATCATTTCTTTTCTGAGAAAAGTCGATGAAGGTTTGTGTCTAGAAGTGGGTCGATCTAGAGATGCTTGTTCATATATGATCCATAGATTAACTGCAGGGTCATTATGACTCAACCTATCGTAGTTTAATTATTTTCAATGGAGTTGTTGGAACAATTAATTCCATAAGGCTTTATAAATAAGCTTCGTGTACTGTATGCGACCGTGACAAATATATAGTTTAATTGGATGACTGCTTCAACTATTTTGGTCAATCGTCTCTAGTCGTGTGGTGGTGGATCAACATAACTGGGTTCGACTTGGAGATGCAGTCGCAGAGAAAAAAAGTCAATGATGGCAACTATTTTGGAGGTCAATGAGAATCCAAGTTGTATTAAAATAAAAACTAATAATTTAAAAAAGATGGATCGGATCATAGTGATTTCAGTATTGGATATACAATACACCCACAATACAAGACATGTGGTAGATCCAAATCGTAGCGTACTACGGGCGTCGTCTTTATTTATTTTTTTGCTAAATAAAATCTATGATCTTTCACTTCTGACAAAAAGAAAGAAATTTATCATTTTAACGACCTCATATGAAAAGGATATTTTTATGGCTTCGTGAAAATTTAACTTTTATTTAATTTTATAATTTTATTACATAATTACTGACTCGATTACGTCCTGAGACAAAGTCTATTCTACTACGCAACTGCAGATGGAAGACCCATTCCATAAAACGTGTGATGAATCCCGGAACTTGCCATTTCAATTCTGTAACTGATAATAGCTACATCTTCCTCACCAACTCCATTAAAACTATGCCATTAATTTCATATAATAAGAAAATTGAGCTAGACTTGGAAACCGAATTCATTATTCAAATAATTATATATATATATATATATATATAATCTAAAAAATACATTTTAAATTTAACCATGTCTGACCCGAGTACGACTAACATTGTGCTGTGCTGAACCGGATTCTTCCATGGTAACAACAATTCAGAAAAAATAACTCTATTTATTTTTTCACTTATGATTTGGAAAGTTGGCAATGTTTGATGAGGGCTGGTACATTTCTGGTAGCCCACTGGAACGGAATCGGTGATTCCTGAAGCAGACTAGTCAAGCTTTATCCCAGTACATATAATAAGCCAATGTCTTTTTCACATCATTACGATTCTTGGATAAATTTCTTCTTTTTTAATTTTTTTTTCTATGAAAACGAAACAAATTTGAGAAAGTAAGAAAGAAGAGATTATATTAAGGGGCACCGGACAAACCATGCTTCAATGTAACCTCTCTTCCATTTGGCTTCTTGCAAAACAAAGTAAGAACAAGGTGGCAGAAGAGAGAGAGAGAGAAGGAGAGAACCCATAAATCAAGCCTGCTTTAGTCTTTAGCTTGCTCCTTTCGCTCCCTATATCTCTTCCCTTGGGGCAACGCATCAACTTTAGCTTGGCCTGGCCTTCCCCACTTCCGAGATGGGGTACGAGAAGACCGTAGTCAAGAACATGGGCAGGATTGAAGCGAGGAAGCTTGGCTTGGCCTTGCTTGTGGGCTGCTGCTTGGTGATCTTGAGCTACTTCATCACCATGTCAGAAACCCCTGGTGAGCCTCTCGTTTGCATCCTTCTTCGAGCTACTGCTTAATTCCTCTTTTTCTTCTCTCTGTTTTAAGATTTTTCGAGGTTTAATTGATGCGTCGCAACTCCCCTGTTTTCCAGTTGACGGGCAGGCATCATTGACCTTCACGGTTGGCGCTAATGAAGAGGCGGAAGACAAAATTAGTCAAGTACAGCCTGGTAAATTTTTTATTAGCTTTGAGATTGCATAGATTTTGCAACATTGCAAGAATTATTAAACACATGTAGCTTCTCTTGTGGCCGAAGAACTCTATCTTCTGTTATCTTCAGTTTAATCGTGTTCTTTTATCCTCCAGAAAAGGAAAAGATTGCAGTTGAGGAGCCGAACAAAAGCTTTTCTACTGTTTCCCATATAATTTTGAAGGACAATAATGGCGAATCGAGAAAGCAAGGTAATTGAGCATTGAATTCGATGCAAAAGCTGTCAAAATTGAGCAAATCTTGAGCATTACGTGACTAAATTTATGTTGATTGAAGATGGTAAATTTATGTTGATTGAAGATGAAACGGTTCTCCCACCGAAGAAAGAAGAACCGCAAGTGATTGAGATGCCGAGGCCGCTGTTGACGGAATCAATCTGCGACTTCTCCAACTTCAGAACAGAGTTTTGCGACCTGAAGGGCGACGTCAGAGTCCACGGCAAGAAGAAGGCCGCCTCCGCGGCCGTGGTGCTCTTGTCGCCCGAACGCAAAGCCGAGGAGTACATGGTCGTCCCGTACGTCCGTAAACACATGGACAACATCGAGAAGGTCGCGGTGCGAACCGCTCAGGCGCCCCATGCCGCGCCGGCGTGCACCGCCACCAGCAATGTCCCCGCCATCGTCTTCGCCCTTGGCGGTTTCACCGGGAACTACTACCACGACTTCACTGACGTGCTCGTCCCCCTGTTTCTGACCGCGCACGAGTTCCACGGCGAGGTCCAATTCCTGATCACCAACATCCAGTTGTGGTGGCTCGGCAAGTACCGGCCAATCTTCGAGAAGCTCACTCGGTACGAATTCGTCGACCTCGACAAGAGCGACGACGTGCACTGCCGTTCGCACGTCCTGGTTGACCTACGCTTCCACAACGACCTCATCATCGACCGCGCGCGTGCGCCAAACGGCATCTCCATGCTCGACTTCTCCAGGTTCCTGCGCGAGGTGTACTCGCTCCCGCGGGAGCGCGCCGTCAGCCTGCTGGCGACCCCAGA
>JBBUKS010000059.1:1238586-1254433 GCA_038050645.1 Hedychium gardnerianum | reverse complement strand
ACGAAGCGCAAATTGACCGACGAGAATTCTTCTATGTTGTGGCATAAGCGTTTAGGACATATATCCAAACAACGCCTGGAAAGGTTAATGTCATATGAAATTCTTGATTCTCTTGACATGTCAGACTTTGATGTCTGCATAGAGTATGTTAAGGGGAAAATAACTAACAAAAGGAATAAGAGGGCTAGCTGATGTAGTGACGTTTTGGAGAATACATACATATGTGGATCATTCCCTAAGGCATCTTCGAATGGACACACATATTTTATTAACTTCATAGACGACTACTCTTGATTTGGCTATCTGTACCTTATTCATGAGAAGTTGCAATCTCTGGATATGTTTAAAAATTTTAAAGTCAAAGTTGAACTTCAACTAGGTAAGAAAATTAAAGTCGTCCGATCCGACTGTGGAGGTGAATATTATGGTTGATATGCTAGATCAGGTGAACAACATCCATGACCTTTTGTGAAATACCTTACTGGGTGTGGGATTATGCCTTAGTATACCATGCTTGGTACTCCCAGTCATAATGGTGTAGCTGAGAGACGCAATTATACCATATATGGTAAGAAGTATGATGACTTTTACTTCTTTACCGGAGTCTTTGTGGGGTGAGATACTCAAGACTGCAGTTTACCTACTTAAGAGTACCTAGTAAGACAATAACTAAAATCTCATTCGAGATGTGGACCAGTAGGAAGCCTAGCATTAGGCATTTACACGTCTGAGATTGTTTAGCTGAGGCTAGACCTTATAAGCCTAACGAAAAGAAACTGGAATCAAGATCAGTTAGCTGTAATTTTATAGGTTATTCTAAGAAGTCAAGGGGTTATAAATTTTATGATCCCTCTAATAGATTTTTCTTCAAAACGGGAAATGCCAAATTCATTGAGGACGGCAAGAGCACTAAGGTTAGGGAAGTATCTTTTAAGGAAAGGGTTAACGATCCTCTTGTAGTCACTACAAGTGTAATAAGTACAAGTATGGTTACCATACCTTACATTATGAATATTGCACATCCAGTGGAAGTAGTGAACCAAGATATTCTCATGTCATCTCCAATGCAATTGAAGGATCCTTCCACTGAGATTGAGATATTGCCACAGATTACTGAGCAGATACCTCAATCTCCTGAATCACAAGTGTCTTTAAGGTGATCCACAAGGGAAAGGAGAACCACAAATTCTTGTGATTATGTTTATCTTCAAGAGCATGATTTTGACATAGGCTTGGAAAGTGATCCTGCATCTTTCCAAGAGGTCAAAACAATGTTCTAATCCTGAAAGATGGATTAATGTCATACAAGAAGAGTTAAAGTCTATGACAGACAATGACATTTGAGAACTTGCCGAATTGCCTGAAGGTAAGAAACCCGTCATTGCAAATGGATATTTAAAATTAAACGGGATTCAAGGGGCAATATCGAAAAGTATAAGGCTCGTCTTGTTGCCAAGAGATTCACTCAGAAAGAAGACATTGATTACAAAGATACTTTCTCACCTGTGTCGACGAAAGACTCCCTTAGGGTAATCATGACACTTGTAGCTCATTATGATTTGGAGTTACATCAAATGGACATAAAGACTGCATTCCTCAATGGAGATATTGAGAAGTTTATATATATGATGCAACCAGAGAACTTTGAGTCTGAGGACTCAAAGCACCTAGTATATAGATTAAAGAAGTCCATTTATGATTTAAAACAGGCGTCCCGTCAATGGTACCGAAAATTTGATCAAGTGGTTACCTCATTTGGATTTAATGAGAACCCCGTTGATCAGTGCATATATGTCAAGTTCAGTGGGAGCAAGTTTGTTATACTTGTTCTGTACGTGGATGATATATTGCTTGAGAGCAATAATAAGGGTCTGCTACATAAAACTAAGTCATTTCTATCTGATAATTTTGAAATAAAAGATCTTGGTGAAGCATCCTTTGTTTTAGGCATACAGATCTATCATAATTGTTCAAGAGACATTCTTGGACTTTCACAATAGGCCTATATTGAAAAAGGTGCTTATAAGGTATGTCATGCAGAACTGTACACTTGGTGACACACCTATGTCAAGAGGTGACAAGTTCAGCTTGCAATAGTGTTCACATCTTGAACTTGAAATAAAAGAGATGAAATAATTCCCTTATGCGTCATCTGTGGGAAGTCTCATATATGCACAAGTTTGTACACGACTAGATATAACGTTCATAGTGGGGATGTTAGGTAGATATGTTAGTAACATAGAACTATTGTATTGGAAAACAGTAAAGAGAGTGATGTGGTATTTGCAAAGAACTAAAAGACACATGCTCTTGTATTGGGATTACCTGAAGGTGATTGGATATTCAGACTCTGATTTTGCTGGATGCTTAGATATCAAGAGGTCCACTTCGAGCTATATTTTCATGCTTGCTAAAGGGGATATATCTTGGAAAAGCGTCAAACATACGCTAGTAGTCACTTCTACTATGGAAGCAGAGTTGGTAGCATGCTATGAAGCATCCAATCACGGAATTTGACTGCGAAACTTAATCACAACGTTGTAGATCATTGATGACATTGACAGACCACTAAGGATCTACTGTGATAATAAAGTCTCAGAACTTTATGCCAAGAAAAATTGTAGTTCGTCAAAGTTCAAGCACATCGACATCAAGTTTTTAGCTGTTAAGGAAAGAGTTCAGAGTCGTCAGATCATAATATAACACATTAGCACATATTCCATGTTGGCTGATCCACTGACCAAAGGTTTGTTGCTTAAGGTGTTTCATACGCATGTTGTGGATATGAGAGTCTTTTTTATGGAAGAAAAACTCATTTAGTGGGAGTCTGGATTTATTTTATTGCTGTATGTTGATTAATAAAGATAAACATTTATTTTGATTATTGTACGTACTTAAAGTTCAAAACATTCATGGGTATTTTTTTTTGTTTAACACTTTGAATAAAAGATGCCATGATTACTGTTGTTGTTTAACATTTGGTATTTGTAAATATGATATATAGATTTATTTTGGAATCATAAAGTTGATCACGATTTGCTATTGCAGTTTAGCATAAAGTATTTTGCAAATATGATCTGACCTCTTTTGAGGTCATCTTAGGACTAATTGAAAATTAACATGTACTGATCATATTTCATGTAATTTTCACTCTACACATTCACATCTTGATCTATGTCATTAATGACATTGGTATTGTGATTACTGTTGGAGTTTGTTACGATCATATATAGTAGCCATGACCTCTTTAGTCCTATACCAGTGAAATTAATGGACCAGATTATTACAGGAATATCTTGTACCCATAAAATTTAATATCAATTAAAGTTATATTCGCGTGTTGTTTATAATCACATATAATCCAAGTGAGAGATTGTTGGATTTAATTATCTCTTAAGGTGGGCTTACATGCGATTTAAAGACTTGCGAGTGATCTAACTTAAATTATTGAGTTTCGAATTATTGGATGTAGACCCGTATGTGTAGAATCCTTTAACCTAATCCGTTATCATCTATGGGCTGATAACGGATTGATTGCCTATATAAGGGGAGGTCCCCAATAGTTTAGGGTATTTTCTTGAGACATCTCTTGGTTTTCCATTAGACCAAGAGAATTCGGCGCCGTCAACCCTAAGCCCCTTAGAAAACCTCTCCTATTTATTTCCGCTTCTTCTTCTTCTTTAGGAGATCTATTTGGACGACGCTAAAGACAAAAACTAGGACTCTACAATCAGATTTTTTGTCGATTTTAATTTATATATTTATTTTACTATGTCATGATAAAAAAAAATTAGATTTATACTCATGTTCTTATTTTTTTTTTATACAAATTCTTATCTTAATTATTTAAAATTTATTCGACTTAAAATTTTATAAGAACTAATACTATTTTTTTCACTACTGTGTTGGATTGCCATATCTCAGTATTATATCATGTAAACTTTACTTTACCTTGCTCCCTAAGAAGATGGAGTTGCCTTACAGATTAGAAACATGAACTCGAAGTGCATCTGTTTCTAAGTATTTGCTCCCATCTGCCATTTTAACCATGCGCGCAGTTTTTTCATGTTACTTATGACTTGTGCTATCAGTCGAGTTGTCTTTGTCTCTGTCTCGTCAACTGATAGCTACTGTGGACAAAATAATGGCTTTTTTCTGTAGATTTATTATGACAGATTATTTTTTTATTTCATTTTTGCTATTCATTTAGAGATAAAATTAAATATCTAGGAAATTCTCTTGTTAATCTATGATTTACTGCAAGGTATCCTAGTCTGTGGAAATTACCAACTAGATTCTTAGTCCTTAACACTTATATTTCTGACATCTCTCCATGTTCTGCTCAAAACGGTTCCGCTTTGCCTCTTCAGCTGCCGTCATGCTGTGTGATGCCGGCCGTGATGAATTTGACTCATCATTAATTTAAAACTGGGGAACTACAGAACAGGGACATGACGAAAGTGTAGTACAGAACCACTTCTTGGGACAGATCTCTTATGAGAAAACTTCTACTACGAGGTTACACCAGCTATAATCTCAAGACAATCGAAATTGTTTCAGCCTTGATATCTGTTTAGTAATGCCTTTAGAATAAACTCCATTGCTCTTGGTACTCTTTGTGAAGTGGATATTTAGACAACAATTATTCTCCACAGCTTATGGGCATGGCTCACCTCTCTCCACCACTGCTTTTACCCTCCTACTTTGCAGGATTCTCAGGCCCCAACAGGTGGCACCCAATGCCGAGAGGTATGTGGAATAGAGAACCACGCAAAAGAGATGGTTGATGCATTCCACATAGTTCCAAATCTTCACACACTTGATTGTTCTCACTTTGTAAACAAGAAAGAGACGCCGTTCAACTTTTGTCTGAACTTGGATTGCCTTGCCAAGTTGGAAAGGATGAAGAAAGAACGTAGAAGATATTCGTTATGACTACGACGTAAGTGACACTAAGGCATGTTAAGACAAGACTTCTCCTTCAAGAAAGTATATGTTGTCTCCTGTTTCTAGGAGGGGAAATGCTCTTGAACTTAAACCTTTTATCTGTTTTCATCAAGTGTAATTGATGCCTACACCAAGTAGAAAATTTCAGACTATTGATAACTTGGGATGATGATATTTATCAAGTTACATGCTAGACGTTGTGACCTAACATAAAAGCTTGGCTAAGGTTTTTATTTGAAAGGGATAGCCAGGATAAATTATAGACTCATTTACTTGTTACAATAGCCAATAATAATTGGACTTGTTTATGCATTTTTGTCTGTTTGTGAAACTTTTCACATGTTGGATAGCTATGCCTGAATATATTGGATGTGTTTAACCAATAATGAGCCTGATTAGGCAGACTTAATCATTTTGGAGTAGATATAATACCTTGTTTTTCTCCATTCCTATATCTAGGCACCAACCTACTGTGAGAATTCAGATTATGATATTATCATGGAGATATGGTCTCAAAATGACCTTTCCTGTAGGAACTTACAAGGAATCATAGGCATTAGTGAAAGAAAACTTGAGATGTGGATCAGAGCTGCTGAAAAAAAAAATTGAAAATGAAAGTGAAAGAAAAGGAATCAATTGAGAAAACTTCACTTCACAGCACATCAGCCGCAATATTGGATGCTGAAATACCAACAACAAAATAAAATTTACCATTGAACATACGAACTCAGCAATTACAAATATGTGGCAGTCTGTGTCCTACATGACTAGTGAGATTGGCTAGTAGTAGCTTTCTGGCATTTATTCAACTACTGCACTGGCAATCTATAAACTGAGGGTGACTATATGGGAACAGGAAGCTGCTGCCTGAATTGATTTGTATTTATTGTATTTAATAAGTTCAAATGAGCTACACATGCATATTAATCAACAAGAAAGATGCTATTCTTGCACACTAATACTTTATTAGAATGTTAGGTAGAAGAGAAGCTTTCATAGGTTTTTCATTGATTTCCATGATCAATCTGATTGAATATATAACTTGAATGTTTCTGTAGAGCTGGTTCAGATAAGAAATAAAAAGGATTTGGGAATTCCAAAATGATCTGTCTAAACAGATGGATGGATAGTCCAACATAGTTGGATTTATTTGAGATACAGATGGAAATATTAAACTCACTTGAGTAATTACACAGGGTTTCTAGCCTTCAGGTATGCATTATAAGAAGGTAATTTGAGATCAATTTTAGGCAAAAAAAAACCATTAACTTGGACCTTCAAGCTACTCTGCAGATTTTCATTTTCTTTATTTCGCATATATCCTCGAGAAGAGACTATAACAATAGGTACAAAATTATTGATCAGTTCAATTTTTTTCTAAACATAAATAATAGTGGTTGGTTATTGTTTATTAAGTGAATTAAATGATGTTGCTTAAGGAAATTGGTATGTTTAGAGTGGACAACTACTATATTTAAGGTGAGATAAAGAAAAAGAATAATCTCCACTGATGATGGTTCTGAATTCAGTACTAAACCATGTGACTCTAAACTCAATAAATAAGACAAAACAAACTGGAAAGCTGAAACTACTGAGAAAATGAACATTAGGCTTGTCAGTTTCTTGAAAATCCTAATTGATAGTGTCCTTCATTGTGGAAACTACTAGTTATTTCTTGTTTTTAACATCAGTAGCTGTTAATTTTGACAAACTATAAGAAAAAGGTACCTTCGTGCTGCTCATGCTAATCTAAAAGCAGTGCTATCTATAACACTGCTTGACACAAGTTTTGAATATAAGAAGAAACGTAGCAGTGGCAGAAACGGGACAAAAACTCAATGAAGTTACTCTGTATTGGTTTCTGATATCATAATCTTGGATTGGGAATTTATTGTTTATGGAGAACTTATGTCATTTTCTTGAAGTTGAATAGAGATCAGTCACCCTTTGCTTAAATTAGGCAGTGAATATCTGTATAAGACAGATCACCTAAAACCTTAGATTCATCCTTATGCTTTTATCATAGCAAAAAATAGGTCTTGTGCATCCTCATGAAACCAGAAAAAAAAAATTAAAAAATGAATGCAGACATCCCTTATATCAAAATGTGGCAAATACAATACTTGGCTGCAAGTGATTGCCTAGAACAAAACATTTTCATTCATGGAGAACAATGAAACCACACAGTTTGTATATGTAATGCAGATTAAGACAATTATCTTCATAAACTAGCTGTTGAAAGATAATGTAGACCTAATGTCCCATTGGTTTTGCCTTTTGAGCTTCATCAACGGCCAAAGCAGCTGGGCATGCAAATCTGATGTTTACCCAAGAAAGTAAATCCATTTAGCTATAAAAGTAAAGCTTGCTTAGGGCCTACCAGCAAAAAACAAAAAAATAAATTAAATAAAATCACTCTTCCCCACACCAACCACCATCATCTCCTCCACAAAATATTGCTTTTGTATAAACTAGTATTTGCTGTTCTTTAACAAAACCTTTTTTATTTTTCTGATTTAGGTTGCATTTCATTTAGGTGTCATTTCATCTGTTCCGCCCACCAATAACTAAGGTCACCCCATAATTCTACCGCCACTTTATTGATTTTATATATAGACGGGTGCATTGCGGGGTGCGAAGATTAAGTCTTTCAATGAATAATTAAGGGATCGAAGGTTTGAATCTTAGTTACGGTGCATTGTAGAAATTTTTCCTCCAATGAGAAGCGGGCCTAAGAATGTTGGCCATTTGGATGAGCCTCCATTAGCGCTTTTTGATTTACCTTGGTGATCGGTGGAAAACTTTCATGGGGCCGGATCGATTACCTCAGGTCCGATGTTATCCGACCTGATTAATCATTTTTTTTTATTGGTTTTATATACAGCTAGATTCCTGCAGCTCTACCCTGTTCTCCTTCCTCTCATTTGATATCTGTATGCTTTGAGGAAAATTGAAGATGTATATAAAGAAGGGTCACAAGGAGAGTTTTGCTTCTTGTGAGGAGTACAGAGGCACAAGTCAGAGGTAGAAATAAGAGGCACCATGGAAAACTAAGTGAGGAGGACTCCATCAGCTGCTTGTACTTTCTCATCGACCTCTTCTTATCATACCAATTTCAATTATTCTTACACCATCCACATAGCCATCACCAGCTGAAAAAAAAGCAGTAAGACAAATGAAGAGGCTCTGCAGCTCAGTTTCTTTTTCAGGACATGAAGGAAAAGATGCTAGCTGTTCTGGTATACAGGCCAAGATATTCTTTTCTTTCATGCTACCTTCTCCATTCTTGTAATTTAAATTCTTCCATTTCGTGTTGTTTAACAGAAGAAGAAGAAAAGGAGAAGCAGGAGGAAAGATTTCAGTCCCTTCTTGTAAATGGTATGGAGGAGGTAGAAGAGGAGGAGCTGTGCTCCTATGGACAGTCATCACTCGGAGAGAAGAAGCGCAGGCTCAGTGTAGAACAAGTAAAAGCTCTAGAGAAAAATTTTGAAGTGGAGAACAAATTAGACCCGGAGAGGAAGGTGAGACTGGCACAAGAAGTAGGCCTGCAGCCACGTCAAGTGGCGATTTGGTTCCAGAACCGCCGTGCCAGATGGAAAACTAAGCAGCTCGAAAGAGACTACGCCGTGCTAAAAGCACGGCATGATGCTCTCAAGCTCGACTACGATGCGCTCCGCCGTGAAAAGGAGGCCCTCGAAGGAAATGTAAGACGCAAATTTTGGTTGCTTCCGCTAACCAACCCTGCATAATTCACCTTGTCTGATCCCCGATGGTTCAGGTAAAGGAGCTGAAGTCCGGGCTGGCAAGATCTGCAACGGAGACGAAGAAGAAAGGTGCTGACGACGATAAAAAATCAGTTTTTGTCTATAGAGATGGCGCTTCTGACAGCGACTCGAGTGCGGTGTTCAATGATGAAACCAGTCCTTATTCTGTGGTGGTGCTGGAGCAGCACAGCTTCATGGGGCTCAATTCTCAGTGCTCCTCCTTGTTCGAGATCAAGGCTCAAGATGAGATGATGAACTACTCTGAAGTAAAACCCCTGTATGGAGAAGATCAAGAGCCTTGCAGTAGCTTGTTCTCCGAAGAAGAAGCACCAAACCTCCCTTGGTATTACTCAGAAGGATGGGAATGAGCCACAGGATCGAGCAAGCACATGGGCGGTTGACATGATATGATCTCTCATGTAAAAAAACTACTGTAAATGGAGCTAGCTTTGCTATAATCTCTACTAGAAATGTGTACTGAAGGGCCTAGCTTTCCATGCTGAAGACAAAAGTAGGGGTAAAGGTTTCCCTCTCTCTTGTTGGAGGAAGCAAAAGAATAAGGTATTTACAGTTGAACTCAAAGTAGGAAAGATAATAGTTTTATCTCTTGTTTTGGAAGTGGATGCATTTTCATTTGTTTAACATGGTAACTGTCTCTTTATCAGTAACAGACTCATACCACCAAGAGTTTAGGTAGATCACAAAGATCTTTCCCACAGAAAACTAAGATCAGATAAATTATTAGAAAGGTAAAAAAAAAAAAACAATTGCAGGCTTTTGTTTTAGCAAACGCTGCTTTTTGGGTCAGAAACATGCACAGCAGAGCAGTGACATGTTGAGGTGCATGCTTTTGGATCCTTTCTGTTGTTGCCTGTATGTCATTTTCTCTTTTAAGCATTTTTCTATGGCAGTGGTGTGTGTAGCTTAGCAAAAGCAAAACAAACAAAGTAGCGTCGGGACCATCAATTAATGTTCTCATTATTATCCTATTTTCTATTTAAATTTGGGGTAGTATAATAATTATGAAATTATAATTGTTATATAATATAATAATTATAATTATATAATTATTATAGTTGAATTGACATATAATTGTAACAGTTATAATTCTATATTATTATAATATGAAAAAAATAAGACTTAAATTATTTGAAATCTTCGAAAAAAATTAAATGATATTTTTTAACATGAAATCGGATCGTTATGAGTTCCACCTCGTAATTGGATGTAGATATCTGAACACGAACTTTGATTCAATATATTATATGTCCTATGATTCAACTCAAGTCAAAAGTTAAGATTTTTCAAAGTTTAAAATTTAATATTCACATTATAGCATCTACGATTTCATAACTGCTATAACGTGAATGTTAAATCTTAATCTTTGAGAGATCGTAATTTTTAACTCAGGTTGAATTACGCGACGCATAATAGATAAAATCAAAACTCGTTTAGAGATTTATAACTAATTATTAGGTGAAACTCCTAACGACCTAGTTACAAGTCCAAAAAATATTGTTTATAAGATTTTTCGGAAGTTTCGAATAATTTTACTCTTTTAAAAAAAATACTGTTGTAGCAACTATGATTTCACAGTTGGTATAATTGTGTAATAATTATGAAACGATAATTACTACATCGTACCTGATTTAGATAAAAAAATATAAACAAGATAATAATAAGAATAATATTGAAGGATAATTATATTATTTTACAAGGAAATAAATAATAATTCTTTGATAAAAAAATTAAAATAGGACACCCTTTAACATTCACTAAAAATATCTTTTTGACTTTTGCCCAAATAATTTTAAACTATATATATTTAGATTTTTGGATCATTTGTTCTTGGCCACCAGATCACAGTCCCTAGTTTGTGAGATCCAAACTGTTAACAAAAATGATTAATCTTTCATCAAAATTATTCTTAAAGAAGTTTTTTTTTTAATCTGAATTACATCAACCTACTTTCTTCACGTCACTTCCATGTTTGTATTATTATTTTACTTTTTGTCATTTTGTCGAGTTGTAAGATGATGCAATCGACAAAATTAAATAACTTTCATAGCAAAAGGACACAATGGAAATGAGATTTAGTCGTCGAAGTAGAATTTGATATATAATAGAATGCATGTGCAACATGCACCTATTAGAATATTGCAAGAAATGTATAGAATCAAAGAAGAAACCAAGTCAATCCTTAACTAACTTTGCGTAAGCATAGTTAAAAATGTAATTTTAATTTGGAGACGCGCGCCACACAAATGAAAAAAATTATTATATTTACTCATGTAAAATGATTTTTTTTTTGTTTTGTCATTGCTATAGGTTTCATTCACAAATCATAAAAGAGCATTTTTAGAGTCTAGTAGATCATTAAAAAAAAAAAAAAATCTTTTCGAGTGAGTTTTTATATTTGAGGACGGCTAGATACAATGGTTTACATTACTATTCTATTAAAGAAGATGAAAAACGTATCATATTATTACAAGTAATATTGGAGTAGGTTCTAACCTTAATTCTATGGTGTTAGAGACATTTGCGATCTTGATGTTCATGCTTCAAGCTCAACCTAAACTTTCAATAATTATGAAAACATATCTTCATGTTGCTAACAATTATAACTTTTGGGATGACAATTTTGCCTATTGCGTATTAATGGAGAAGAAGTTCAATCAAATTTGCCTACTACACTTAATTTTGCCTCAGTTTAGAAAAAAAAAAGGAATTAAATCAAGAGATAAAAATCCAATTCTATAGTGGTGATGTGAGGCCATCTACATGCACTGATGTGTTGGGTAGTGTCAACCAAAAACACCCATAAATGCTCTAATTTTGAATTGATATGCCAACTAATTAAATTCCTTTAAATTAAAATAATCCTTTGGAAGGGCCAAAAGGGGAATTAATATATCCATGTTTTTGTTTGCTAATGGAAGCCACCTTTGGTCACTAATAGTGTACTACTTGATTATCTTTTAATCATAAATTGGTCTATCAGTTAGTTTTGTTTTTTTTTTCACAAAAAAACTTCTTTAATATTTTGCTTTTCATTTATTTATTCATTTTTTCAAGCAATGTCCTTAGTTTGGTACATGTCTCACTTTTCAAGAGCTGGATTCCTTATGGTGCCACCGAAAAATATTAATCAGGTTGGATAACATCGGATCTGGAGTGATCGATTCGATCCCACGGAAGTTTTTCATCGATCACCAGAGTAAATCGGGAAGCGCTAATGAAAGCTCATCCAAATGATCAGTATTCTTAGGCTCACTTTTCATTGAAGGGAAAATTTCCTATAATACGTTGTAGCTGAGATTCGAATCTTACATCATTTGATTATTCATTAAAAAATTTAATCATCGTACCATTATCCCAAAAACCCTTATGGTGCCGTAAGAAAGAAGAGAAAGAGACATCACCAATATTCCACGACAATTTGGTGCAACAATTGGCAAATTAATTAGATGGATATGTATATGCATCAGACAGATTAGAAGTTGATGGACCATGACCACACACACTGGACCTTATTTAATTATATTTATTGGCATCGATATGTCATTTTCAATAAATCAATGATACAATTAGATATTGAAAATACAAATAAAGAAGTTATATATATTGAATAAAGGTTAATATAAAAATGTAGGACATAATATGATATGTATGTGAATGGGGATTGCATTTTAGTATTTTTACTTAAATAATGATCAAAGTGTTCATTGGTTGAGCAGTGAACAAAAGTAGACAAGAAATCATTAACGTAGTGGCAAGACAAGAAATCATTAACGATGCAAGAGTTAATGGTCAAACATATTACTATTGATCATTTGTGGAGGTCATTGTCAAATTACTTTAATTTGTCAAGAAAGCTAGTAAGATTTAAGAATCAACAGTCTTTAACTAAGATTGAACTCTCAAACTCTTTCTTCATTTTCATTTTTATGAATCTAAAGTCTCGAGTCGATCTATTGGGTTCATCTAATCATCAAACTTCCATTGGGTGATGATGGCTATCATTTTAGTATCTTTTCTTTCTTGTCTTTTAATGGCTAGCTTTAGTTTACTTAGAAATTTAAGGGTCGAGAGTACTATGTGGACTCGGTTACCACCTCATCATATCAATCCTAGTCATCATGAAAAAGGAAAACATCTTAGATTCCTTCTCATCAAAATAATCCAAATCACCGTGACGAAGAAAAACACTCACCAAAAGGAATTTATCTCTAAGTAGGATTTCAAATTGAGTGTTCGACACCACTCATGCGAATATACACACTGCATACTTTTATTAATGTTTGCAAAAGGTCATGAGGAAATGACACCACTCATGCTATATGTTCACAAAAGTTTAATCAGAACAAAAATAAATTCGTATTAGCTTACTTATATATGAAATACATTTAAGATCAAATATTGTAGCCCCTAAAATCAAAGTTTGATCAATGATGGAAGATTTTACTCAATTAAAAGGCATCGAGTACTACAAAAATTACTCCAATTTTAAGGATTGACTTGTTAAATAAAATTTTGGTGACTCATTTTGATATAAAGTTACAAAAAATAGAACTTGAAGGATTAATTTAGAAAAAAAAATTAAGATCAGTACTCAAAGAATGAAATTGAAAGAATTTTAATTATGACGTGATATATAGTTTTTGTTGTCTATGAGATACATGCTCTGATCCATCTGTATTTTTCGTTTTATTTCAATTTTTTGTATTATTTATTTAGAAAAATTCAAATGAAAAGAAATAATATTACCTATTTATTTACCTTAATTGGATGTTTAAATTACTGCCGAACTTTTACAACTAAATCTGGTAAGTGATCAATTGCTGTCGGTTTCGTTTTTGAAGCAGTGAGATCTATTAGAATATTTAGTGACGTGCTTAAAAAGTCACCAATTAGCCGATTTGGCGTCTCTTTTATGTTATGCTCTGTATGGACCTCTGGTCGCTCCATTGACGGTGCAAAGAAAGCCAAGGTTCGCTGAAAGGAAGAGGATTGCCAAGCCAAGTCTGGCGCTGCTGAGTACCAAAAGCTTCTTGCCCCTCCAGGCTCGAGTAGTGCGAACGGAGGAGCAAGAGCATGGCCAAAAAGAGATGCAATCTGCATGAAACTTCTGTGCGCAATATAGCAGCAATCCTGCATGGCCAACATTTTTGAAGCTAGCAATTTAAGTATTATGAAAAAACATTTCAAACTGTTTCACTACACACATCAAATGGACGTGTGCACTGCACCACAACTGACACGACGACGACTCAGAAATAAGACACGGCATATTACATCCACTCGATGGGGACATGGCGGACGTTCTTGCGCTCCTCCATCTTCGCCTTCGGCACCACCGCTCTCAATACTCCGTTCCTCATCTCCGCCTTGATGCCCTCCAAATCATACTGATTCTCCGGAAGCTCGATGCGGCTACTGTACCTGCGTCGCCCCCCTTCCCCTTCGCCGCATTCCGCTCCCTCCTTCGGCGCCTCCCCTTTAATCACCAGCGTGTTATTCTCCACCTTCACCCGCGCGCACGTCGTCCTTACCGAGTCCCGGCATCTCCACCTTCAGGTACAGCGCTTTGTCGTCCACCCTCGCGTCCCGCCCCGAAGGGGAAATCCAGCATCCGGTCCACCAGATTGAAGACATCGATTAGCTAGGCTCCGCTGCTGGTTGAACGGATCCAGCGCATCTGCGACAAAACACTAAACCTTGTCAGAGGAACAATCGTGCGCGGGATAATCATTAGATGACTAATTTTAATCTGAGCGAAAGATCTCCTAAGATGGTGGGGAAGAGGACGTCGATGCTGCGCTCCCCGCTTCCTGGATTCGGGGCGTCGGAGGGCGAAGCAGTGAAGGAGCGAGAGAGAGCGGTGACCGCAAGGTGCGAAACTTTTTGACAGCTGCTATTCTCCTGGCGATGAGCGTGGCGGAGGCGGCCATTGGGTTTGAGTACATAGAATACTAGTGCTGCGTAATTTGAGAAATCAAAAGGAATGATATAGAAGGGTGGCGACGTAAGTGACGACCGGAGCTTCCTAGGGTGGACTGGAGGCCATGCACGTACAGGTCAAAAGGGCTTGATTTTAACAGATTTCTTGAGAGAAAAGCAAGGAATGACATAGAAGGGTGGCGAAGTTAAGACCAGAGCTTCCTAAAGTGGACTGGAGGCCATGCACGTACATATCAAAAAGCGGCGAAGGAGATCCCACATGGTGGATCCTAAGCCGTGTGATTAATATCTGACGGCCCACCATATCTCATTGGCCGCGGGTTTTTTGAACATGAGCCAATTTGAGGAATAGAAGTAATAGCTCAGCCCTTGAGACTTCACCGGATACAATAAGCGACATCGAGTTCTATTTTTATTTTTTATTTTATTGCATTGGTATTAGGGTTGCTTTAGGTATGACGAATTAATCATGACTAGTTTCAAACTCGGATAAAAAAATAAGATTGGGTTGGTTGCCAGTCAACGTTAAATTATGATAAATTTTAATTAATGAATTAATTAAACTATTATGCTAATGTTAGAATGTTCCCCGAAAGGAACGCGTTGTAGGGTCCGACTGTAACGTCTCGACAAGGACCACTATATCTCCATGAGAACTCGGGTGTAGTGCTAAATATACAAGAGTTCGCGTTGCTATAACGTCTCGACAATGACCGCTATATCTCCATGAGAACTCGAGTGTAGTGCTAAATATACAAGAGTTCGCGTTGCAGGATCCGACTGTAATGTCTCGACAAAGACCGTTACATCTCCATGAAAACTCGGGTGTAGTGCTAAATAGACAAGAGTTCTCAAACTATAGATTTGATAAGAACAAATATTATAAGAAAATTAATAATCTAAGATTTAGAACATAGAACATAGGAACCCTCACTGATAAATCAATGAAGGTAGTAGATGCGATAATTAAGAAAAGAATTAGTATTTTATGTGTACAAGAAATAAAATGGATAGACGAGAAGGCAAATATGATAGAGAATTCGAGTTTTAAATTATGGTACACAGAAAAATATAAAATAAGAAATGAGGCGAGTATTGTTATAGATAGTTTGTTAAAGGATGAAGTTGTAAAAGTAGATAGAAAAGAGGATAGAATTATAGCCCTCAAGATAATA
>JBBUKS010000059.1:1220837-1231860 GCA_038050645.1 Hedychium gardnerianum | reverse complement strand
AAAAAATTGACAAATAGAAAACAAAGATCATATAGTGGTCATATGATGTGTACTTCAATCAAGTATCCACGGACCAGTAGAGTATGCAGATAGAATTTGGGGATTTACAGTGTTACAACACCATGTCATTTGCTAGAATGACATGAATAAGTACATGAAAAAAATTGACAAATAGAAAACAAAGATCATATAGTGGTCATATGATGTGTACTTCAATCAAGTATCCACGGACCAGCAGAGTATGCAGATAGAATTTGGGGATTTACAGGGTTACAACAATAAGCAAGAGACAAAATAGGTCAGTTGACTCTTTTTTCCTGGCATTGAAATAGTCCAGCATACTCCATTCATTGGAGTAGAATTATTGTATGATGTTTTAGAATTCATAGGTAAAGCATGGGTGCATTGTGCATTAGTGACACACTGTAAATATTTCATCACTCTCTTACCAAATTTGTATATATAGTAGTAGCATATGTGGTAGGCATCTTCCAAACTTTTTCCAATAGAGATCCAATAACTTGTTGGTGCAATCATAGTGAATATATAGTGAGTTTGAAGTATGTTTGACCCACAACTATGTCTTCCACCTCCTCAACCTTGCCCAACAGCATGTTGCGAGCATATACTTCTGCCACATCCACATGGGAGAAATTTCCTGATTGACCTATGATAATTTGGGTGGAATGAAATGCCTATCTTGACTTTGGTAATTTTTTGTTAATGGGCATACTTCACTTGTCCTAACACATGAATCTGATAACAGTTTTTGTTACCTACTATCCTTCTTAAGAGGGATTGCTCTCGGATGATTTTGTATCTTAACCATTTAATGCATTATTCTTTTGTTGCAATCCTCATTTGGCCTACTATATTAATTGGCTCAAGGTTACATATATTCATTTAGTCAGTCCAGTATATTGATTCAATCAAATATCAATGTCAGCTCTTTAAAGGTGAATATCTTGTAAGGAATTTAGAATAGTGTTTGATATTTGTGGATTTGAAGAGGTTGTCTATTGTCCATTGATACTTTGTGATATGTGTTGGTATATTGTCAAGTAGTTTAATGTGCTGCAGAATGGCATCTGACACAAGTCCTAAATCATGTAGGCTATAATTCTGGTAGTATATAGGTAACTTTGATGCCAAAATGCATTGTGTAGTGCTCCTTGTTGAGCTCTGTTTATCAATTTCTTGGGTTATTAATATAGCTTCATTATTTTAGTTTCCTTTTAAATTGGAACTATGTCGAATTAGCTGGATGCTATATAATATGACATAAAAGGGTACCTACTATGACATACTCTTTTCTTGTTTTCATGGTGAAGTGTCTTTACAATGAATGGAAGGGAATGCTCTCGTGGAGTCTTGACCTCCAGTCCATTCTTTTCAGAACAACCAAGGAGCAAAAGTCAAGCTCATTGAAATTGGTAAATACTAGCCAATCTCATGAATTTAATTGCTGATTTAATACATTGTCATTGATCACAATGCAAAAACTGCTGATGTGGTTTTGAAATTTGTAGGTTCCATTTATTCTCGTTGAAGATTCTGCATGGCCTAATTCAGGCTATGTTCATGTTAATTTGGATGGTTCAACCCAACCACTACCTCTGACTACAGTTTATCATGAGCTGCACCCTATTCAAGCTACTCCTTTAACATTCTTCCAGGTCATGCTTGGCTCTGGATATCCTGTAGGTTCTTGTTCTCTACTTTTGTATCTTGGGAATATTTTTTCCCCCTTGAGTCCCAGTCATATTCATCTTTCTAGATTTGTAATCAAGATTATGTTCTTAAAAGGTGGCACTGTTGAATGAAGAAAAAATCCTTCCAGTTGGAAAGGAGGTCACTGCAATTGGCATCTGCAGCATTAGAGATGGCGCCATAGAGATAAAGTCATGCAAGGATCTTCCTTGTTTCTTGTATGCATCACTATAACTTCTATGTTTCTTTTCCTTGTTTCTTGTATCCATCGCTTTAACTTCTACGTTTGTTTTCCTTGTTTCTTGCATGCATCACTGTAACTGTTCTTTTTCCTTGTTGCTTGTACTTTCTTTATGATATCCTACTGTTTCTTAATTTACTGTGCTAGTTTTGGAAGTGCTGTTCAGTCAAAGCCAGCCAATATAACTTGTTACCTTGTTTAAATTCTTGTGCAACTACTAGAATTTTACCCTATCTAGAAAAAATATCCATAGAATATGCACGCTAACTTATTCTTATACGGAAGTTTTTTTTGCTCATATTTTGTTTTCATTGTGTTGGTTGCAGGGCTGACATGACAAAGGATGAAATCGTAACTGAACTTAATCTCAATACAAGAATCTTATTCTGGGGTGGTGTTCTGCTTGGTACACTGTCTGTTGGTATATTATGCTATGCCATCGTCAGGTATTATCATTTAAACTCTGGTGTGTTGCACCATGTTTAACACAGATGCACATATATACACCTAATTTTCCTGTGTAGAATAAGATCTGATATATATGTTCAAGTGGAGAGAAACCTAATTAGTCTCTCATTAAACAAGTTCTATCTCATCATGTATGCTTCCTTGCACACTATTTTAATCCTCAATTGTACTCTTCTATGCCAATCTGTTTGATTAATTTATCCATCTTAATATCCTTAGGAATATGCTACTGACTATATATTACAAGGAGCTGACTAGTAATGTTTATGTTTATTTTTTTCCAACTATAAAGAATGAAGAAAGTGACGAGGGAAGAAAAAAGGAGATTCTACTTGGATTTAGAGTTGATTTAGTTGGAAAAACTTTCAATTCTACCGACCTATTTCAACCAACAGAAACTAACGGATCAAACTCAGTTCAGGATTGAGCAGGAGTGTCATAATTGTCTGTAACTCAATGAATAATATGCTCCTTGATAAGATTATCAATTTTGTGCATCAGATGAAACTTTTTTCAAGAGCACCAAATGTTTGGTTTATTGTGAGTGTTAAGAGATTTGGATGAAACTTAAATTTTATCTATTCATTATTTAGTAGGAGTAACTCATTTTATGCATCTGTTCTTGACATGAAGTTCTTAAGTATGTTACATTGTATTTTTATGGAGACAATTTATGTTACATAATATCTTAATAGTGACCACAGTCGAATCCACATAAGCACTATATGGTGACTAGATATGTTTTCTAAAATCTTGTCTGAAACTATTTGAGGGAGGTCTTAGACTTACCTATAAATTTGTACATATGAGCTTTGTTTAAGCATGTCATCTTGAAGAGGGACTATAGTCCCTTGCAAGAGCTGTGCTTCTATTAATCAAGAAAAGGATAGGGCAATAGTTGTTGACACTGGTAGGGTATGGATCGCAACCAGTTAAAAGCAAGTTTTCATTAATACCTCCAAATTAAAACCATTTTAACATTAAATTTGAGAACTGTTATTTATCAATTTTCTTTTCTCTCTCCTAATTTTGCTCTCTGATCAAACTTTGCTGGTAGGGGTTGTTTTATGCTGCTAGCCTTCTAATACTGGCAGGTGGCAGAATATCTGTTTTGGCCTTAAACTTGTTCAGCTAATTTGAAAAGTTATATCCAGAATTTCTCCAGCTCATCTTTATTCATACAAAAAATAAAATAAAAAATGATGAACCAGGTAACAGGCGAACCTGGGGCGACCGACCCGGCCCCACGGAAGTTTCCCACCGGTCTAAAATCAAGGAAAGATATTTAAAAATATATTTTTAAATATACTTTTTTTATTTTATGTATAAACTTTTACTTTTATATGTTTTATATGTATATGTAGCGAAAAAAATATCGATTTATTCCCATGGAGTATCCAGCAAGAAGAAGAAGGTTGATGAAATTGGAAATATCGACAAATTCTTGCCTTGCGGGTCACCAGGGTAAATCGGGAAGCGCTCGCGGCGGGCGGCCCAGAAGCTCAGTATCCTTTGGTTGCGCGCCCCATTTGGATGAAAAATTCCTACAAATGCGCCATAGCTGGGGATCGAACCGCGGGTGCTTGGGTGACAACCTGAGCGCCCTGCCGTTGCACCGTAGCCCGGGGGCATCTTTATTCATATAAGTTAGCATGTACTATGGATCACGTTATATCTGATTTAGATGAAAAATATGTAGAGATGTTTCTTCATGAGGAAGACGAACACCATCTAGTCAGTGGGTGGGGGTATGCAATTTTTTGTCCTGAACATAAACATGAGTCTAAAATATTAACATAGATGCTAATCCAAGTACTTGGTGATTGGTGGCTCAGTTACTCTTGGCTAACCTACAAAATATAATAGATATCACATTGTTAAAAAATTTGGTTTCACTTGTATTAATTGCTATTTTTGATATAGACTTTCCAAAAACATGGGTTGATTAGTAACTAAACTACATCAAGCGTATATACTTGAAGGAGTCATTGGAAATGGTACGATTGCTTTGTTGAGAAACTAAGAAGTTAGGTTCTCTGAACTAGTGACGTTGCTATTAACACAGTACACTTTATGCAAACCTCACATGGGCAAGAACATCTACTTCTGAGCTTGCTATTTTTTTGCATGCGACCTATAGCTTTTGGAGGCGTCAGTCAATGTGCTCAGTTGCTAATATGACTTTGAGAAGCACCTTATAAGTTGGCTACAAGATCTTGCATTTACATTATGGTTCTGCCTCCATCAGCAACTTCAGAAAAATTTGTAAGCTTGTAAAAGAATCAAGGACATTCATTTGTCTCCCTTTAATTATAGAAATGCAACAGAGGTGACTGAGATTCATTCTACTAGATTCTACTAGCTTCGATTTTTTTTAGATGCATTGCAAATGCAAAAGAACCAGTTTCCCATTGATTATATATCCATTAAATTGCATTTTATCCATTTAAAACTTTCTTAAAGTTTGTGCTTAGAAACTGATCATTGTCCACAGAATGTGCATGCATCTCCAACTCATTGTATGCACACAGAGTCAAATTGGACACTCTTGTTTTCTGTTCACTTTTGTTTACTGTTAATGCAATATTCCAGAAAACAAATGTCTAAAGTCATCCGTGTTCCTATAATGTATGAACTGCCCCAGCTCTCCACAAAAACTCAGATTCAAATATTATGAAGTTCAGTATTTAGTTACACAATTTGGGTCTACCTGTGCTATCTGGAGTAGTTTGCTTTGTTTGGTGGCTATCACTGCTAACATTTGGTGATTATATGTTGCAATATCTTAGTTGAATAAATAACCCAATGAATCTGGTAATTTGTTAATGATAATGCAGGAACATCTGGAGGTGGAAAGAATGGAGACTAAGGCGACAAATTGAAGACTTAGAAGAGGCCATAGTGGAAAGCAACTCCGAAGGGGAGGATGTACCTGATGGGCAACTCTGTGTTATTTGTTTAACAACACAAAGGAGATCTGCGTTCATTCCTTGTGGGCATCTTGTTTGTTGTCCTCACTGTGCAATGCATGTAGCCCGTGACCGTTCACCAAAATGTCCTGTGTGTCGGCAGACTGTACGGTCCTCCATTAGAATATATGATTCTTGAGGTGAAAGAACTCTTGAGACCTTTTATTCTTTTTACCTAAAAATATTTTGGGCTTTGCTCCTTTTATATATTTATAGCAATATTGGGTCCTCATGCAACATGTGGAACTATAGCCTCAGACAATAAATGCATTCATAAATTAGATGCTATAATGTTAAAATAGACATTTTTATCACAGATGGTATAAAGTTCAAGTAGATAGATTAATTAGATCTCATTCAGTATCATGTTGTGCTTGTCCCTGCTATTTAGGATCAACTGTATAATTTATATCCGTTGAACTCTATATAAGAAAACATAGGTATTATTTGAATATCTTGAACTTTAATTGTGTGAACTAGAATTTGTGCAATTGCCCTCCTTTGTACCTTCAATTCTAATTGATTTTATTTGTATAATTATATAATCTATTGATCATCCTTGTTAGGGCTGTAAATGAACCTGATGTTTGGTTTGTAAGGAAGCTCGATACTCAACTCAATAAAGGCTCATTTATATTTGTTCCATTTTTAAAAACAAATTAAATATACAAGAATGTTAAGTGAGTTTGGCCTGTTAACGTTTATGGACAAAACTTGATAAGATATTTTTATCAAATAAAATTACTCAGTCATAACTCTCCTGATACTTGGCCATCAGTTGCAACTCTTTGAAATTATTTCATAGTTTTTGTTTTTTGTTCTTTTCTTTTTCGCAGGATGATGGTCATTGCAGCAAAACAAAGCTGACCTAGCCTGGTAGGGATGATGCAAATTCCAATTGGATTACAATTGTGCCAACTTGAATGTGGATATATAGTCATTTGCCAACTTGCTGCTTAGAAACAAGAACATGCTATGACTTCTCAGAACATCAAGTATTGAATGGGGTGCTGTACAAAAAAACCATTTGGTGATACTGTGCACAATGGTCATATATAGTGATAGAAGCATATGCAGAGCCATTTTGGAAGTATTGTGAATCAACTTTACTATTAAGAATCATTCCGAACAATGTGTACCATACAAAACACTGCTGCAGGACCAGCTGTTGTTTCATGTATTCACCAAGTGCTTCGAATGCTGCAATGTTGAACTGCTTGTGTCTGTATTCACGGGGACTATGCATGAGAATTATCAATCATAGATGGTGCAACCATTGTCTGCATCTCACCAAAGGTTTTGATAACTTGAATACCGGATGGCTGTTCCGTGGGAATGTTGATATGTGGTTAGGTAACGGGAATTGGTGATCTGATTTGTTAGAGTTGGCTTACCTTTATATATATATATATATATATATAATTTTGATATTTTGCACATTCTTATATGGATGATCATGAATGACAATTGATGTGAGCACTTGACGTGACCAAAATTAAATTTTTTTTCTCTTTTTTTCATGCGAGATTTTTTTAGTTTCGATTTTTCATATTATTTTCTAAAAATTGTAAATCTCGTCGTCTCTCTTTTTCTCTTCTCTTATCTTGGGTTATTAATTTTTTTTTTCTCTCCTCTCTTCCCCCTATTTCCTTAAATCCTAAATTCATCGCCGCAGCTGTCGTTGTCTCTCCCTGCATCCCAGGCAGGTTTGGAATATTGATGAGAATAAAGACCTGTAGTTGTTTGTTGTTATATTTTTTTTGCCAGTGAAAAGATTAGATTTTAACCCTATACTTCAATTATTTTACATTCTATTTAATAGTTAAAAGTTATTACTACTTACAAGTTATCTTTATCAAAACAGCACCAACGTAGTGTTGTTTTGTTCAAACCAGTATCAAGTTGGTGCTGTTGTATTCAAACCAGCACCACACTGGCGCTGTTTTGTTTAAAACAACATCAACGTCAAAAATTTCATCATGTTTTATGATTTATTTTGTAGTTGATTGATAGCAGGGCATAGAAGCATTAATTTTAAATGTCATTTGGAAGTTTGTTATATAATGATTTTATTGGTTTGGAGGTATTGAACTTTTACATTCTATAATATATTTGGTATAATTTTAAATTATCTTTATTATTAATTGTTCTAACAACATGTCGTAGGATGAATAAATGTTTCAAATTTTCATTATGATTCTAATTTTTTTTGTTCATACAAATTAAAATTTAAATATATTTCAACCAGTAAAAAGTTTGTTGAAGTTAAATAGGATTGCTAACTTCTTCTGTTCATGTAAAAATAGAATATTCTCATGATTTATGATTACTAAATCTTTTAATAGTTAAAAAACTGAGATAGCGAGGTATCCTCGGAGAGATGGCGTGAGAACGAGTGGCGGCAGCCAGGGAAGCAGGGAGAGGCGGCGGTGGCCGACAATGGATTTAGGGTTTAGGAACCAGGAGAAGAGAGGAGAGGAAGAGTGACGGTGAGATTTAAAGTTTTTTAGGGGAAAACATGGAGAATCGGGGCCAAAAAAGCCCACGCAAAGAAAGAGAGAAGGAAGAGACGAATTAAAAAAATTCTGGTTTTGGCCACGTTAGGTGTCCACGCAGGCTATCTCCCACGGTCGCCCATATAAGGGTATACATAATATCAAAATTATATATATACAAAATTGATAGCCTGCACACTCGCTCCATGGGCAACATGGGCAACCCTCACAGAATCCAGGCGCCTGGATTTATCTAGGCACCTGGATTATTTTTTTTTGTTTATTTTTTTTAAGCAATTGGTTGTGCCAACGAAGCTTTGCTTTTAGGGTTTAGGGGTTGAGTTATAGTATTAAGCACATAAAAATTTTCAAATCAAAAAAATTTTAAATTTATTTTTTGGGTGTGTACAGATTTTATAAGATAAGGTGTGTAGGGTATTAAAAACTCTCTCTATATATTAAGGTTAAGGATTTTTTTTTTGAGAGCGTAGGATTTAGAATTTAGATGTTAATGTTTACAATTTAGGTTATAATATTTAAGCTAAATAAATTAAAAAAATTATATATGGTGCACACAAGGTGAACACCATAAGGTAGGTAGGGTATCATTCTTATAAATAGAGAAATGACTTACCTTACGTTGTTCATCCATGCACACCATATATATATATATATATAATCTTGATATATTTCTAATCTTATGTTGCTTACCTCACGTGCATCAAGTGTAATTTTTTTTTTTGGATTTTTTGTTTTAATTTTTTTTAGCTTATATACTATAATCTAAACCCTAAATCATAAAACATAAATCTCAAATTCTAAACCCTAAGCTCTAAAAAAATAAAAAATATATATATATATACAAGGTGCACACAAGGTAAACACCATAAGATAAATAGGGTAACATTCAACCGTGCACACCACATCATGCAGAGGAATTTTTTATTTTTTTTTAGCTCGGGGTTATGTCATTTAAGATTTTGTCTTTAAAGTTTAGAGTTTGGGTTGTAGTATTCAAGCTAAAAAAAATTCAAAATAAATTTTTTTTGAGGTGCTCGTGAGGTATGCGGCGTAAGGGGTGAGGGATAACAAAATCCTACACACACACACATGCAGGTGTTACCTTGCGTACATTTGGTGTGCACCTTCGGTGCACACCAGTGCACTTCATTTTTTTTTTTTTGCTCCGGGATTCAACCAATTAGATTTTTTCTTTAGGGTTTAGAGATTGAGTTATAGTGTTCAAGCTAAAAAAAATTAAAAAGAATTTTTTTTAGGTTCTCACGGAGGTGCGCATGGGAGGTGAGTAGGATAACATTACTCTCTCTCTATATATATATAGGAAAATGATATCCTATGTACCTATTCCTGCGCAGGCGCCTTGATTACTTTCAAGCGTCTGGATAACAATGTACAATTTTTTTGGTTTTATTTTTTTTAGCTCGGGTTAAGCCTTTAAGATTTTGTCTTTAGAGTTTAAAGATTGTGCTATAGTGTTTAAGCTAAAAAAAATGTAAATCAAAAAAATATTAGGTGCTCACGGGATATACGACATTTGGGATATAATATTTAGAGTTTAGGATTTAAGGAATTTTTTATTTTTTTTTAAAAAAAAATGACAGGAAGTCACTCGAGGCTCTTGGATCACATTTAGGCATCTCAATCTATAGTCGTGCACTGGTGCACACGACGAGGTGCGCAGGGCAACATGGCTCATATATAGAAAATGATATCTTGCGTATCTCTTCCTATGCGACTGTGTTCACCTGGGACACTTGGAAGTGATTAAGGTGTCTGGATGTGATCCAGGCGCCTTGAATTGATCCAGGAGCTAGATCACAATGTACAATTTTTTTTTTGTTTTATTTTTTTTAGCTCAAGAGTTCAATTTTTTTTTTGTTTTATTTTTTTAGCTCAGAGTTAAACTTTTAAGATTTTACTTTTAGGGATTAAGGATTGAGCTATAGTATTTAAGCTAAAAAAATTTAAAATGAAAAAAAATTTAGATGCTCACAGGGTATAGGATATAATATTTAGGATTTAAGAAAAATTTGATTTAAAAAAAATATTAAAAAATGTTACGAGGGAAGTCACTCGAGGCACCTCAATCTGTAGTAGCGCATCGATGTGCATGGTGAGGTACGCATGATAACATACTCTCTCTCTATATATATAGAGTATCGTTACCTTGCGTACTTTGGCATGCGCCCTATGCGCGATAGGTGCTCGAGGTGCCTGAAATTGATCCAAGCGACTCAAGCTTTGCGTTTTCTGATTTTTTTTTTAAAATAAAAAATTATTTAAATCTTAAACCTTAAATATTATATCCCAAATATTACATCTCGTGAGCACCTAAAAAAATTTTCGTTTTAAATTTTTTTAGCTTGAACACTATAGCTCAATCCCTGAACCTTAAAAACAAAATCTAATTGGTTTAACCTCAAGCTAAAAAAAAATATTAAAAAAAATGTACATTGTGATCTAGGTGCCTGGATCACATCTAGGCGCTTGGATCACATAAAAATGCCTGGATCACATTCAGGTGTTTGGATCATTTCTAGGCGTCTCAGGTGCGCACAGTTGCATAGGAAGGTGTTAAATACAGCGAATAAAATAATTAAAATTATTGCGTTGACCAGGGAATAATTTTAAAAGATTTTTTGAAAATTTTCTGAGATTTAATTGGAGTTATTTGGATGAATTCACGAGGATATTAAACCCTAAGTTGGAATTTAACTAACCTAAGTTAAAGAATTCAAATAACCTAAGTTGATTAAATTAAAAACCCTAAGTTTACTCTTTAAATTTTTCTCCTCTTTTTCATCGCAGATTCCTTTCTTCATTTCGCGATTTCTCCCAACCCCGATACCGCAGCTGCCTCCCCTCTCCTTCTCCGCCGCGACCACAACCGCTGAACCTCTCTTCTCCACAACCATCGTTGTCGATCTCCTCATCGTCTACCTCCAATTGATGCCATAGGATCGAGCAGGTCACAACTGCCCTTATCTCTTCCTCCGGACTTCACTGTCGACGCCTCATCCTTACCTCTCCGTCGTGTAGCCGTCGCCGGCTACAACCCGAGCTGCTGGAGCAGATCAAGATCTCCATAGAGGTAGGTCTAGATTTTTGGTTTCGGTGCT
>JBBUKS010000059.1:1156344-1216693 GCA_038050645.1 Hedychium gardnerianum | reverse complement strand
TTATCGAATCCAATCCAAAATAAGAGGACAAGAACTTGATGTGCTCATAAAAGCCCCACAATGATATAAGATTTCTTTGTCGTTATATGATTCTTTCATTCTCACTCTTTAACTTACTGTTATTCAAATACTTCCCATCAATGCTATCACAATTCAAGCATTTGTATTTAGCAACCATTATTAGTCTACAAAATGGTAGGTTTGGGACAAATAATTGGCAGGCATCTCAAAATTCTTCAGCAAAAACTGTAATGCAATGATAAAAAAGTATTCAACTTAGTCTTCTGTGAGCTTCACACCTGAACACTCTTACAAACCCTCATTTCCCATCCCTTCTGAACAAAAAATTCACTTCTAGATGCTTGAATCAGAGAGCAAGGAAGTTTAACCTTTTTATTTGGTTACAAAAACTCATATCCTAGTTGGATTAGATTAAACCAGGACATTTCATTAGTAACAAAGGATTAGACCTCAGGAACTGTGATTTATAGTTCTACTAGATATATACATAAAAAGAAACTGAAAGAAGAAAACTGGAGAGGGCATAAACAGAAAAGAAAAGATTATTTAGCTTGCAGTACCTCATGGAGATTCTTTGGTTGAAAGCCTCTTCAACAGCTCATAGGTGGTGATCATGGTGGTGGCGGACAATGACATCGAAGCCCACCTCGGACCCAGCCCTCGGTAGCAGGCTCCCCAACCCCCTTCCCTCAGAAGGCTCCTCACTGTTCGCCCAATTGTCATCCTCTCACCCTCACCATCCAACACCTGCATCCTTGTCTTGATTGTGTCAAGCGGCATCGTTATGACCGCGGACGCTCCACCAGCCATAGCTGCGCTCACCCCCTGCACTGCCATCACAGCTCCGTAACTCGGCCTCAACTCGCCACCGCCTTCGGTCATGTGGTAGCCGATACCGCTCCAGATGAGTCTCTGAGAGAGGTTGTAGGAGGCCCACCAAACGGCGTTTGATGGCGCATAAGTGAGGATCGACATTCCGAACCCTCTGTAGAGACCGCGAAGGCCATCAGAGCAAAGGATCTTCTTGAAAGCGTCAACACCACCGCGGTACTTAGCGGCGGCAGTGGAGCCCTGCACCATGAGGCGTTGGCTTACCACATCGATCGGCGTCCAGACGAACTGGGCGGCGATGGCCGCGCTAAGGCCGGCGGCAGCGGAGGCGGCAGCCGAAGCTGCAGGCTCAGGGACGCCGAAGCGGAGGGTCGCTGTGCCGACAGCGCTCTTTGTGGCCTCGAGCGCGCCCATGTAAAGCGCCCGTGCGGGGACGGTACCTGCGAGGGAGGTGGCGAATCCGCGGTAGAATCCACGGGGTCCCTCATGGCGGAGGATGGACGCAACCGCACGAAGGAGGCAAGGAGACGGCGGCTGCGCGACCTGAATCCGAGTCTTGAGGACGACAGCCGGGTAGAGAGCTGCAGACACGCCGGAGAAAAGCGCCGCGCCGAGGACGAAAAACCGCCACTTGTCGAGCATCTCCCAGTCCACCTCCGCCGGCAAGTGGATCTCCACTTCTGCCGTAGTCGCCACGCTCTCCTCCTCCTCCTCCTCCTCCGCCCCTGTAGCGGCCATATAGCTCATCTCCCCTACTGGATCTCTCTATCAAACCCTCGACCTCTCTTCCATCTCCACAGAAAACCCCTATGAGAAGCCTAATCCTAATCTATCCGCACTATATTAAGCAACAACTGCAACGTATTCAGCGTAAGAATCGAAGCTTCTCTGTCAACTCTCGAGAGGATATCCTCATCGGAGTAAGCTCTCCGTTCATCGACGACATGGGCGCCTCGAGAGCAGGATCCAGAGTTGCGCAAGAAAAGGGACGACGACGAAGCCGGTGCCTTCGGTAAGGGCAAGGTTAGGGTAGGGGTTAGTACTATTTATCAGATTTAGAAGGGGCTTCATTGCATATTTCTAGGCCCTTTTGACCGAGGACCAAAGGGACACGCGTCATTTTACAGCAGATGATCCCGTTTGGGGGTCCTCAAAGCCAGTTTACCAAGACACCAGGATGACGTGTCAGTCAGGCTTTACCGCTTTCAACGACGCAGCCCACGTACTTTTGGATCGTTACGTTTCCACTTTTCTACCCAACATCTGCTTGGGCAAAACACCGAGAGCCATGACCATTTAGTAAAGCGAAATTATTGGGTAACAATAAAATGGGAAGAAAATATATCATAGTTTCCTTCTCTGCTACCCGAAGTCTGACCCAAACGTACCCAGCATATAGCAACGCCTGTCTTCTTTCATTCGATGAGACTGCGGGTCCCTTTTATTGAGGGTGTGGCCGAGAGTGGGTGTCGGTTTTTGAGTATGAAAGACATGGATCCTTTTGCGGTTAATGACTCGGCGGGGCGCCGGTTGGATACTGTGGTGGGCCGAGCCGGTCCGATGCGATTTAAACCGTCGGATGCGATGGTCCCGGATAAAAAGGAAGCCCATGTAATGATGAAGGGCACGTGTCTCTCCTGTTATATGCTTTAGTTGGTATCTGAAAAGGAATATATCCTACTTTTGCTGATGTAAGCCTAGGTCTTTGGACCTGATGATTTAAATTAAAAAACTATAAATAAAAAACGAATAATTTTTTTAAATGAAAAAAAAAATTGTCAAATTTTAAATTATTTTTCAAATTATATAAAAATGACAAAATATTAGTACATGATCCCTTGATGCAATACAAAATGACACGACACAAATCGACTCGTAAATAAGAATTTTTCGGCCTTATGATCCCTTCCATTCTTTGAAATGTTAGGTATTAATATAAAAAAATTTAAAACACACACAAATATGAGACTATTATGTTCAACTTACTGCTGCAGCTTGTGTCTTGACATTGTGCGAAATACAAACGACAGCAGACTCCTTGATTGCAGGTGACTTAAAAAATTTCCAGACTATCCTTGACAGTCTCGTTGTTGTGTTGTGAATAAAAGTGAAGAGCTCGGCTTATTACTTACTACCTTATTCACACAAACAGCTCTCTAGCATCCAAATCCAATAGAACCAACATGGACATAAAAGGTAAATATTTGGTTTTCCTTGATCAGAAATGTTGTATGAGCAGAGGAGCCAATGGCTCTAAGGTTTCCAGAAAAATGATATTTGAGCAGGTTCACTCTGCTAACTCATCTCACTCAGTATTGTGCAGTATCGATCGTACTCAGATGTGATCTTAAAAGTCGGTGTGAAGTCTGAGAAAAACCTCAAAATTGCAGCAAGATGTTGCGAGTTATTAGCCGCAATTGCTGCTTCAAGAAATAATGATGGCTGCACTGTGATAACCTGCAACCAGATGAAATGTCAATAAAGCCACGTAAAGCATATCACTTGTTTATCAATAAACAGAAATGTGAATGGAGCCTATAACTTGATTAAAGATTCTATCTGGACAGTTCAAAAAAATTTACAACGTTTTCAAGTTATAAGCACACTATTGCTGTAAGGCACATTTTACAGCTTGGGTCAGCATATGGTATATAAAAGTAATTAACAGGTGGCTTGGGTCAAGCATATGTAGTATATAAAATTAATCAACAGGTGGAATGTCGTACGCTGCATCTTGCACATGCATGTGCACGCAAAAATAACAAAGATCTTAAGCTTCATGACTACCTTTTTCTCCTTGGTTGTCAATGATTAGAAGCATCAGCATAACTTTGATGTCAGTATTTTTATGACATGCAATTTCACAAATTTTCTGTGAAGTTTCCGTGTTTCTCATTTATGCTCTCATTCTTTTTCAGTTAATTAAAACATGACCAGTGTCAGCATAATTTTAATCTCATGTTTGTGGGTGATGACATGCTATTTTTCAAATCTTCCATAAAGCTTTCAATGTTTCTCATTTATCTTCTACAGCCACTAAAGATTACTATCAGCCAGTTTTAAATGGTTTCATTTCTATGCAAACTAATAGAACCATGAACTAAGGAGTAACCCTGTGATGCGCCGGACAGCGATACTTTTCTTCCTCATTCCATCATAATCTGAAAACAGCTCCAGGTGTTAATAGTGCAAGTCAGTCGAAAGTTAGATAGCAATAGATTGAACCTACTACATTTCATATTTTAGAAGATCTGTCTTTTCACAAAATCCCAGCATAGGTTGCCACTACACACTGATAGCTGTAGTGAAAGAAATGGCCTAGTGATCTTTGTATCACCACACTACTTAAAGTTTAATAAGACAATAGTAAATGAGAGTACCTTGTGTTTTCTGGCATACTGCAGAGCTTCAAGGTAGTATCCTTCTTGCAAAAGTATGGTGACATAATCATGATGGAAAGATAGCTGCCTAAGCATATCCATACCCAGCTTTCGAATTTGCAAGTTTTGATGACCTTGTTCCAAAAGTTGCAAGGCAACTTCTTTAGATGGCTCCAAGATCTGTTGCGGGGACATATTCATCAAGTATTAGTTGACCATAAATAATCTTCTACTGTGTAGTCTTTTAAAGCTTAGTAACAGCTGATTTCCAAATGTGAAGAATATTCCTCCTTGAAGTGAAATAGAAAGTGCATGTCAATTATTCAGGTAAAATAATAATTTAGTCTGCCAGAAAGTATGATACAAGATAGTTTGTATTCTCCAATGCAATGAATTAATGATCAGCCTTGATGAGGTTTTATATTAAACAAGCAGTTCAACAATGAGCCCGGGGATTTTTAATGTTTTAGCAACAACTATGGGCTACTCTTTTCTGAGAATGATATTGATTGGTTGATAAGACTACCAGTCAATTATGTACATACACATTCTATTTTTTACACGTATTAATTTTTCAATGGTTCTGATATTCCAATCTAATAACCTATAAAGTTAACAAGATATATTGATCTTAATTATGAGGCTAAACAGGTAGCAGAATTTGAAGCACAAGATGTTTTAAGATGATTAAATCAGTTAACAATTTTTTTAAAAAAATTATTGCATTAGAATGTAAAAGAGAACTCAGTTCTGGTCATAAGTGATATGCCTTCTTTAACTGTCCTATCAACTATTGGCAATTAGGATATTAGAATCTAGAGGCTAATAGCAATTCAAGCAGAACATACCCTTTGATTACAACCAATTTGCCATAAGTTTGATCACATGGAGAGTGTGAAACAACTTTTATAATAAGCATCTTGAAATCACCTCACTCGATGTGGTCAAATTGCCTTTATAAAATTGTTATTTATATTTTGCTAAAAGAATATGCAAAACCAACATGAAACTCCTTATACATTTTATGTGTTCAACTAAGTGTTCAAATCAACTAGTTTGCAAATAAAACATAAATACAAGCCAATGCATATCCACTCTACCATGGCAAAATATAATGTGGTTTAGAACCCTCGTTCTTGTCCCACGACCTATGATTCGTTGATGAGTCACTCCTAAAAGCCTAGTATGTTTCTCTTTCTCGGATCGCTTCTAGAGGCGGAGAAACCTAATCATTGTCCACCACTTGGGCACCTCTGGTGTACAGTTGACGACCAAGCCATGGAGACACTCTAGCACCTCCCTAAGACTCTCCTATTCTCCAATCGTTATTTGTCAATCTCTAGCTCTCTAGTCACCAATCGTCATCCCAGATCCCCCTCTAATTTGGACAATCCTATTCCTTTTTGCAAAGGTACTCATAAGTATTTCACTTCTCATCCAATTTATTGTTTTATGTCCTATGTATTTCTATCACTCAAATAGTTTGGTTTTGTATCTTCTTTATCCTTAGGTTATTAGAAATGTCTAGGCATTTCTAGAATCATGATGTTATATCCTGATTTCTCTACTCTAATGGTGCTTAGGAGCTCATTTCTCTTCCTCCAGAGGTGTCCACCATGGCTTGTAGATGAGTGTTTTCGGTTAAGCATTCACTATATGTTACTTTTAATTTTGGTGGCCAAGGGTTACACTCAGATTTATACATTGAACTAGCTTTCACTGGCTCCTTCATCAATTTGATATAAAAAATGCATTCCCTCGTGGTGATCTTTTGAAGAAAGTTTATATAGAGTACTCTTTGGGGTTTGTTGCTTATGGAAAACTTGTGTGGTGTGTAAGCTTAAGAAGTCTCTATGTGAACTGAAACAATCTCTAGGAGCTTGATTTTGAGAAATTTAAATCTGTTCTTCTGCAATTGACATGATAAGTGTTTTATCTAAAGGTGTATTCTTTTTATTATCTATATGGATGATATTATCATCACTAACGATAGCACCATAGAACTGCAAATTTGAAAATTACCTTCATCAGCACTTGTTAACTAAACGATTTGGTAACCTTAAGTATTCCTTGGTTCAGACGTTGCTCGCTTAGAAGAAGCCAAGAAGGTATATATTGGATATGCTTGAGGAGGCTCACATGCCAAGGACTAAATCTATACATATTCCTACAGATTTCAGTATTTGGTTAGTATGAAGGGAAGCCACTAACTAATTCGTGTAATTCAAAAACTAGTAGAAAAATTGAACTATCTTGAAATCATTATATGACATTTCAATGATTGTTAGTGTGATCAGCTTGATTCTAGAAAAATCTTATCATGATTATGGACAACTACTACGATGGATTCTATATTACCTGAGAGGTGCTCTAAGGACTAGGCTTTTATTTTGTAATCGAAATCATCTACAGATTATGAAATACTTTGATACAATTGGGCAGACTTCCCCTACAGATAGACAATGTACATCTATCCATTGTATTCTCTGAGGAGGTATGCAAAAGAAAAAAAGAAAACAATGGTTGTAAGGTGCAAAGGCAGAATATAACCATTTGAGTCAGTATATGTCTATATGATGACTAAGCTAAGGCAAGCTCATGCAGAGTCGATGAAGTTTTATTATGCCAATCAAATTGCAATCTTTATAGCTTCAAAGTTCAAATCTTATATTTTAAAAGAGTAGTAGTATATAGAAATTGATTGTCACTTCATTAGAAAGAAAGTCCAAATCTAATGAAATAATTACCTTTTTGTGTTAAATCTAATTGATCTCTCTATAAAATATTAGATCTATCTTGAAGGGAAGTGTTATGGGCTATGTAGGCTCATTTGTATATGTAGGGGTTAACTTGTAAATTTTCACATCCTCAACAATATCATGTATAGGTAGAGAACTACCTAGTGATTCCATGAGGAATAATTTCCCTAAATTATAACAATATTAAATAAATAAATAAAGGAACCTCAAATTAGAAGATTACCTTGTTTGTAACAAAAAATGCAAGTTCACCATAGCGATTGCTGCGGACTAGCATTTGGATCACCATTGCATACAGGTCAGGATGAACCCTGAACTTTTCCTTCATAGAACTGCAGCCCATAGAAGTTTTTCACTAACCGATTCAGTACTAGGGAAAATAAAATAACCAATAATAAAAGCACAATAAGAGGGTCTATGGTCCAAAAAAAATAAAGGATGGGCCATATTTTCTATTCTTTGGTTTCCCACATTGTACAGGTTTTCATTAGGACTATTACTGATAAACTTAAATTCTAATCTTTCTCTTTTAACAGAAACTGCAACCTTGTTTGATAATTAGGTATCAGAATACTAGAATGGGAAAGGAAGAAACATCCTAGGATTTAGTACTCTTGGGTATAGTAAACAGAAAGTGATCTTACTTTTTATACCCCTTAGGTAGTATGATCTGTAATGAATGGGATGGAATAGAATAGCCTTATTAGTTTAGGGTGCATTCCAAATCAATTAAGTGATGAACATTTTGGTCATTAAAGAAAATTATTCTTGTTCCATACAAATGACTTGAATATATAATAAAACACTTGTCTTCCCACATTATCAGTTTAATATCCTCACTATATCCTTTTTTATTCTAGATCATAAAGAGGTCCTGAATATCATACCAGCGTAAAAACTCCACAATAATGACAATCAAGTATGAAGGATCAGCCCCCAATTCTTCTTCTACTGGTGCAAATATAAACTCGAACATTTCATACGGTGAAATTGCCACACTAGTTGGTTGAATTTCCAGCTGGTTAGAAACACCAGAATCAATTCTGCTGCTTCCACATTGAAGTCCTTCAGATTGTAAGGAAGGTTATTTCAAATACGATTCAGTTTCCAGATGCATAGTTTCTTAATAAACTATGTAGAATTTGACAAAAGAAAATCAGTTGATAAGGAATTCCCAAGAGACTCACCCAAGTGGATTTTCATGGCATCAAGATTTGGATTGCCATCCCCATCAGAAAGTGAATTAAATGGTCCTTTACCATCAGAATTTCCAGCATGATTAACATTCTCATCGTCAGAACCTTCAGTCATTGATTGTTTTGATTTATTCTCTGCTGCCTCAATGATAGATTTTCTCCTATTAATTGTTTCTCCACAAGATTCTGCAGACACGAAGTTAGAGGAAGTTGCAATTTGGCTACTTGAATTTTCGGTTCTCTTTGAACTTCTGTTTCCTCCCTGAAAAGCATTTTCAACTCTCATGCAGTATGAATAAGATGTGACAAGTACATCTATCGCCCTTGTGATGATTGATAATGGCCTTCTTTCGAGAATAATAGCACACATCATTCTAAGACATAATGTCTTAATCTGGAAGCCAGTCAAATAATTTGTATTATCCACCAAATCTAAAGCCATTACCATTAATACAGCTGGAAAGTTGTAGTTAGAACCATCAGTATGATAGCAATTATTTTACCTTACTTGGATCAGATCTGCGACGTTGTAAGAACTCCAGAATGGATGGAACATCAGAGCTACTAGCAGCAATAGACTGCAGGACATTATAGCTTTAACAATGATTCAAGCCTATCTTTAGGATACAAAGGAAGGCAAGACTACTAAACTCACCTCTAGATCCAAGGAAATCCTCCACAAAAGACTATTATCAATATCACAAATAAGGTCAGGAACCAGGAAAATCCAATTGTCTCCATATATCATTGCACTATATGCACTAGTGAGACTATCCTCAACTTGCATTCCTTGTCTACTAGAAACTAAATGGCGTCTCAACAGAAGTGGAAGTGGAGCAGATATTGGTGATAGAGAATCGAGAAATATGTCATACATTATGACAACTTTTGCATCAACTTGATGAACCAAAAGTACATTGTCAATCACACTAACTGCAACTCTGCTTGAGTAAATAGGTAAAGCACCCTGAAAAAAATATATTAGGTAAGTCCTTAAAGACATTTAAAGCTAAACGTAATCTCAATGAATGTTTCTTGTGTTGCTAAGTATGTGGTCCTTATACCAAGTTACTTATATATGAACATATTAGTAAAATTGTAAATTAGCTAATTATAAAAGCATCAATGCTATTCAAGCATAAAGACATAATCGGATGACCATACTGTAGATGATCCTGCATCATGAATTGTTATTAAATTGTAATAGCCAAATTTAATACCAGAAAGAATTTGCATTATCCTATGATGAACAAAATATAAACATGAACTGATCTTACGATAAACAAAATGCAAGCACTTAAGTTGCAAAAAATACTGATCTTTCTGAGGAAGAGACTATGCAACAGCACAAGTAGTCAATCGCATATACCATGCAATATGGACTAGGACTGTATAAGCATATGCACAAAAGAAGAACATTTCTTTTAATACACTGCCTAGAATAGGCATCTACCTCTGAATCATATGACAGACAAGTAGGTAGAATGTTGATCAGCATGGAGAGTAAAAGCTTACGGTCTGTTATAGAGACATGAAATTTCTTAAATATAAACTAAATTAAGTGGCCATCAATATCAAAAGCTAAATCTGTTGGGAATTGGACCACAGGAATTCCCTATGAAAATTTGGATTATCAATTCATATTCATAAAAAATAGTTAGTCTATTCCAAGAATTGTTATTCCTTTTGTATTCTATTTTTTAATAAAATAGAGATCCATCCTCGATTCAACCCTTTCAAAGACTATTATGAACGAAGACTATATTATGAATGAGCAAAGTGGGTTGGACCAATCCAAATCAGTCAATCGGTTGGATGATTAGAGTTGGTAGGGTCGACCGATGCAAACAAGCCAATCTTACTCTATTAAATCCTCCAAAAATATATAATATGAAGAGCAAAGCAGGACGGTTGATTTGGATGATCTCATTGAGCCAAATGGTTCGAGCAAGCTAGTCAGGATAAATGGTACAAATGGGTTGGTCGGGTTGGAAGGTTAGTACATGTCGATCAGTAGGATAGTCTAGATGTAGAAATTAATAGTGGGGAAAGAAAACAAAATTAGAGGGAATACCATAGGATTTGTGGAGAGAAGAGAGATGAGTGATGTAGTCTTCCTTCTTTTGGAAAGATTTAATTGAGGAATCTTAGAGATTTTTTGAATGAGAAGTTAATCCAACATCCAATGGTGCTAAAACCTCTTTGAAATTTTGAATTCAAATTTCAAATGGGCTTGAATTATTTTGGGCCTAATTATAATTCAATCGTAACCCATATGATTTATATAAATTGGATTGAATTAATTTACGTTAAAGTTAAGATTGACTCATTTGGGTCTTAGACCTTTTTATAATGTCTTCTCATCACAACTCACTTATAAGTCAAGTCAAGATGAAAATTATATTTGATATAAACAGTCATAAGATTATTAAGATAACATGATTATATCTCATTTGTGTGCATAGATAAATTTTCACATCTGAAAGTGAGAAAATTGTAATGTTAACAAAGGGAGAGACTGTCAGATTTACAACAGAGGCGAAAACTCTAAAGGCACACTTTCTTGGAATAAATTAACCTGCAATTTTTCTCCTAGTTATTTTTCCAACTATACATTGTTCTATTGTCAATGGTAGAAAGCTAACAAATCATATTTAAAATTGTGAATGACCTGTACAATTAAATTCATATACAAACTGAAAAGGAAAAAAAATCATCACAAACCGTATCGCCTTGGATCCAATTTGTAATAAAGATGCATACAAATTACACAGTGGATTTATTTTGCATCTAATTTAGCAAGAATGATGAATTGCTTGTTACATGATAAGTAGCTCTTATGCACTCTATTTCTGTAGTCCAGGAACAAGAAGAAAGGATTACGCCATTCTATAATTTAATAATCATAGTATGCTAGGTCAAAGAATGGTAATTGAAATGGTAATTTCTGGAACCTTTATGAGTAGTGTCATCCTTAGGATAGAAGAAAAAAAATTAAACACTGATACCTGTTGTACTTGATGGATTTGACTTCTAAGTGTTGTGCAATCAAAAACGACATATATAAAAACTTAATATAGCAGAGATAAGAATAATAAGATAAATATGTGAGATTAATACAAAAGGTGAAATAAAAAAAGTACTATAAGTGAGCAATTAGGTATAGATCCAACAGATGATTAAATGAGAAAAATAAAAATGAAATATGATAATATGAACATGTGAAATGGAAACTATACGCAGCAGACTTACAACCACACACACACATATATAGGAACAAGCCAGTTGCCCTGAATTGTCACTTGTATGGTTAGATGAGTTAAATCAATTAGAATCGAAGATGTAAGGAGTAGAGGTAGAGAAGAACTATAGCTAATACAATAAAAAGTAATTTAATAGATCTGGATGTTCCTAGTTTATAATCCTGGATCAAGCCTAAATAAAATCTCGAAAAATCTGAAGTGACCTTCCTGTTGTCTTTCTGAACCTCCACACAGGAACAGAATGGTTCAATCATTAAATTAATTAGAAAAAGAAGAAATATAGCATGCAAACACACAAACCTCTGGAGAATTTTTTTTTAAAAAAAATCAAAACAACAAGAATAATTACATTGGAACTTTTCACCATACCTGTTGCACAACAGCATCACGATAAAATCGATATAAGTTGAGCCGCATAGCCACCCTATCACATTGCAGGCAGTATATTCTTCCATAGCTGTCATATAAACCATGCTTAACAACACAAAATGCAGGATTTAAGTAACAAACTTGTAGCTATGACAGACAAAAGAATTGGAGAAAGCTTACATAGTAACTATATGAACATCTTCTGATGCTAGAACAGGTTTGTGGTTTGCCTCAGACTTGGCCATTGTCATCTCAAATTTAGGCAAGCGGACAGTTCCTCCTGATGAGAACTGAACACAACAACAAATTAATACAATTTATTAAAATGCAGTATTTGTTATATAACTTATACAGAATTAATTAATCAATATATAGTATTGAAGATATATTACATAACTGATACAGAATTAATTAATTAAAACATATTTAAGATATATTATATAATTTATAAAGAATTAATTAATTAAGATAAAGGGCAACCCGTTGCACGAAGCTCCCGCCGATGCGGGGTTCCGGGGAAGGGTTACACAGCCTTACCCTGCTTTGCAAGAGGTTGTTTCCTATACTCAAACCCGTGACCTCTAGCTCACACGACAACAATTTTACCATTGTGCCAAGGCTCCCCTTCAATTAATTAATTAAGATATATTATTTTAAAAAGGACAATCCGTTGTACGAAGCTCCTGCCAATGAGGAGTTCCGAGAAAGAGTCGGACCATATTATTTAAGAAATACTATATAATTTATACAGAATGAATTAATTAAAATACATACCTTAATACAGTATTGGTTAAAATAAAAAATTAATTAATACAGTAATTATTTGATAAAAAAATGATTAAACGGCATACAACTTATATTACATAATATAAGGTGTATATAATTAACAAAGATATATAATTAGACAGTAAACAAATTATAATTATATATATGTATAATATATTATACAATTTAAGATTAATTAACCCAACTCCCGTCATGTTCCTCCCCATCCTAACACAACGCAAACTCCTCACACTTGTGACGGTGATGCCAACAACAAAGACGTCCCGTAAGGAATCAACTATTTTCTATCAAGTTCCTAGCTTGATTTGTCCATTGAGATCACCTAATTCCTTTGATGACTCAATTCCTTCATCTCATTATCCACCCAATTTACAGAGTTGTGTCACTCGCTCTTCTCCTCCTTGTGCAGTTGCCTCTCATGTGCTGATGAATTGTTAAAATAAAAATTCGGGCCATGGCACCATACGCAACTCAAAACTTTAAACCTTACTTTAAGGTGAATATTAAAAATGTACAGTTGAGACAAGAATAAAGACCATTAAGATTTCCTAATACAAAAAAAGGCAATAAAAATAGACAACAACACTCACACAAGAATAAAGAACTGAGATTCCCTAATACAAAAAGGGCAATAAAATAGACAATAGCTTCACAAACGGCAGAACTTAAAGTTTGACCATAGTGTATTATATAACAAGTTAGATGTTACCTGAAACCCATAGAACATAGTGCACTGCATTCCAAAAGCAAGAAGAACCATCCGGCTTTCATGAGTATAGACATACCAACTGACACTAAATCGTTTAGCCTCCACCAACCGAAGAGAATTCATGTCAGATTCATATGAGAGCAAGTCTATACCACTGCATTAATGTTTCAAGTAAACCACAATCAAACATATGTTTTCCCCCAGGACATACATAAACACTTTTTTATATAGAACTAAATGTTGAAAGGCTATAAAGGCCCTTTTATGTATAAAATATGTTTGCAAGCTCCTATTACAACTTTCATCATCCTGAAGACAAGTAGGCCCCAACTATTTGGAGTTGGCTACATAGATTTTATTCGACATTAAACTTTATGCAAGGCTACGGTACTACTAATATTCAAATCAATAATCAATTTTTAATGCATTAACTTAAATTTTCATTGGTTTCCCTCTACCTTTTACGCTTTCAACTCTAATTAATTCAACTTGTTTAATTATAGAATTCATTAGCCACCTTTTATCACACTGATACCATCTCAATATATTTTTCTCATTCTATCAACAACTAGAGTTGCACCTAATTACTTCAATAGTAATTTTCCCCCATTTGCATCTTTGTTATAATATTTTTTTAACGTATTATTTCCTAATATTCCAAAACTCTAATTTATAATGTATTTAAGGTTGTACCACAGTCATAATGAATAATAGATATCTGATATCTAAAAGGACTTCACATTCTTCCATCTTAATTATTCTCTTTATTCTTTTCTTATTAATTATTTCTAAAACTATATAGTCAGTGGTAATCCTATTCAGTTTCTAAGCAACAAAGTCCAACAACAATGACAAGATCAACAGAATTAAGTGATGGTGGCAGGTGAGACAATGTTGATAATTTCCTATCTCAAGACATCAAGCAATGGAGGCGCAAGAAAAAGTGGCAGCAACTACTGTGGAGGGTCTGTCACCACAAGAATCAAACACAGATTCTCCAGCGACATCTAAAATGGGTTAAGGTGAAAGAGGAGAGGATCCGACACCATAGGAATAAGCATTGCAACATGGGAGAAACCACTGAGGTGGGATCTATACATGTAGAAATATATAGAATATTAACGTTGATAATCCTCTTCTTTTATATATTATATCCAATGGTATATTTACAAATAAGCACATGTACATCGAATATTTACCAGTAAGCCCTCAACAATGAACCACTAAGAAATGTTAAATTAGCTGAACAAACAAGTATTTTCAGCAACAACAAAATGTGAACAAGCACCATATAACATTTTTATAAAAGGATAATATCTTATGCGAGAAGGTATCTTTAGTATGGCAGTTAAACAGTTAATCTTAGTTGGTCAATTTAGTTACCGCAAGAAACCAACAAATAATAGTAACCCTACATGAATTTACAGATCTATAATGATTGTCAGTAATATAAATGCCGCAAGGCCACATAAACTATGACACGTGACCTTGTTAATATTGCATTATCATTACTCATCACTGATAAAATATCTTGATGAGATATTTCAAAACAAAACATTATAGATTAAGATGTATAAATCAAAATTAATAGCTGCTCAGTGAGCAACATTTTAGCGAAACGACCTTGTCTTAATCAATATAATATCACAGGATGGGCAGTCTGTCCAAAAGAATCCAAGTATTCTCTCAGAGTCAGTTTTGCATCTGTGATTAAATGTCTGACTGGTTTCTCTATTCTTGAATTGTATCTCATGATTAGACCTTTGAATCCCTATTAACTTTGCATCAAGGGAATATCTGATGAATAAAACTGGTCCATCGCCAACGAAATCAGAACTGGGTGGATCCAACTCAGGAGATGTACCAACTTTCCAGGACAAAACCTGTAATGCAAAACTTCAGAATAAAACCAGCATTCTGAAGAGATGATCAAAAACTTAAGGTAATTGTATTACATGGTCAGATGATGGAGCCAGAATCAACTTATTCCCATCATCATAATACAATCCTTGTACTCCAGGAACATTGCATCGCAGAGGTGGATGTTGAATATAAACATGTGAGAGTGCACCAGAACCATTAATTCCTCCCTGAGATTGTTCACCAGAAGCTTTATCCGACATAGTGTACTTGGAGCTTAGAAACTCTAGCAAGGTAACCTGTCACTGTATATACTCATTTACAGATAAATGACACAAACAATATTAGAAGAAAAATAAGTTTTGTAACAAAACCTGCTTAATATGCTTGAGTTTCAAACCAGTAATCAACTTAGTCTTCCTGCTTCTAGGATATCCAATAGTTTAAAAGGGACTCCAAGCAGCTTATCTTGTGCCTGAGTCAATTTTACACCTTGTTTCTGATCTTCAAGATCAATAAAAAAAATTCGTATCAGTAAAGGAATGTTTACGGGAAAAAAGATAGAAATTCATGGTGAAGTAATTATGCTGCAAACTCCAAGATGATTCACAGTCATGAAAATGTTCTTTTGAAAGAAAAATTGTTCAGGTACCGTGCTCTGCATGCATGCTTTTAGTGCAAGGAATTCATTCAAACACATATCACGCTCTATCTCCGGAACCTTGTTTGCGATGCACAACCCATATTCTTTTGACTGAAGAGACATTAAAAATAATAATAATAACAAAAAAGAATATATTCTAACTGGTTAAGTTCGGATGACTAATTTTTACAGACCTGAGAAGAACAATTAAGCAATACACGCTTCAACGTAGAAACAGTCTTTCTCTCCTTCATTTAGATCCCCGATAAAGGAAGCAAATACATGAAAGGATCTACAAACAACCAGCAAGGCACCACAGTTCGACAAAATCCGAATGACAAATGCAACTAGGGTTCCGCCCGAGTGAAACGCAATGAGAAAATTAAAAAACGAAATTGAAGTAGATCACTGTAACTGCAAACGACAGAAAAATTTGAAATCGAGATCTCACCGTAGGGATCAGAAAAAAAGCGATCAAAATGTTAGATGTACAGAGTTATGCCACTTCAAGAGAGAGCTAAACACCAGTAAGGACGTGATTGAACTACCGGTCAAGAACGAATGGGAAACGAAGGACTTATATTCAAGAAGCATGTGCCCTGTTATGAAGCCGATGTCGTTCCTGGCCTTGCTTCAGTTTCGGCCCATCATTAGAGGCCTTATACAAAAATAATATATATAATAAAATTAAATTAAAAAAATCAATATTGCACTCAGCCGCTTTATAATTATAAGTTTTATAATAATAATCTGGGGGGCAAAAATATAAAATTATATAGAGTGTCAAGTAATTGAAATGATTAAGAGGGAAAGGAAATTAAATGTAAAATTGAAAGAATAATAATAATAATAAATGGGAATTTTATGATTTAGGGTTTAATGAACCGAGCTTGGTTAGCAAAATGAGCAGGAAGGGGGCGGACAATTTGGCTTCATTGTATGCCAAACCGATCACAATCTGTCCAAATATATATAAAGAGAGAGACAAATATTATCCTATTTATTTTTCGCACACCTCCATGCATTATGTGTAAAAAAAAATAATATATTTTTTAAATTTCTTTAACTTAAATATTATAATTCAAATCTTAAATCTATTAAGCTCTAAATTTTTAATTCTTTTCTTTTAAAAAAAAATTATACTAGAAAAGCAGATGAATATATATATATATATAAAGTTAACTTAGAAATTATAATACATAATTTAAAACTACAAAATTATAATATTTACAGTATGTAGTTTAAATAATAAAAAACTAATTTAAAATTTAGAGATAACTATTGGGGACCTAAGTTTATTTGTAAGTAAATTGCAATACATTTATTTTTTTAAAAAAAACTAATTGAATTGAAAGATGTAATTTTGTTGAGCCAGAATTAAACATCTCGATCTAATCCTCTCCTTTCACATAAGGTAATCTTTCTTTGATTGACATGTGGGTAGTGTGTTATTTTTCTCCTTGCGCATCTCCACTCTGTATACTTCATCCATCGGGTCCGCTGGATAATAGATGCTCAAATTATCATTTAAGCAGCGATTCAATATCAGTTATGAAATATGCTGGATTTTTAATTCGTTCATCAAAAATACTTTTCAATTTACTCTAATAATTAATATAAAAAAATTCATAAAATCAAATCCATTATTTCAGATCACTTGCTATCTAATTCATCATCCAGTGCCCACTTCTGGTGTCCACCACTTTTCCCATGTCTCTCCACGTAATTATATGAATTAGACTGGACTATTTTTCACCCATCATTTTTCAGGAAAAAAAAAATCCTTTTGTAAGAATCAAATTGGCGGAAAGGAAAGATAGCAGCGTAACAAGCTAGCAAAAGGTTAAGGTGCTATCCAAATCAGTGAGAGGAAAATAGATAGCAGCATAAGCTAGAAGCCTAGAACCATGCAATAAAGTATTGGCACAATGCAAAGAAAATATCGCCTAGAACCATGTAATAAAGTATTTGCACAGTGCAAAGAAAATATCTGCAAAGCATTGTCAAAGTCTATTGTAATGCTAACATGAAACAAATCTTGGCTGCCAACAATGCGTGAAGAAATAGATCTAAGAATTTAAAACTCAAGTGATAAATCAATTTTCATTCATGACGCAAAACTTATCTCGATTCAGTACTGGTCTGAAGGAAGAAAGCGATAAAACTATATCACTCGAAGATTTCCTTTTTACAATCCGTAACGGGAAGCATAAACTGGAAACATCAACCAATGAGGATATGCTAAAACGTAATGCGGAAGATTGTTTTTCATAGGCTACAACCGATCACGCCTTCACAACTAGAGCAGAGAAGTCTAAATAGTATGGTTGAACTGCATTAGAAGAACGAGAATCTTGCATCATGTCTGGAAGAAAATAAACAATACTCTTCAACCTTTATTTCTTCTTTTGAGCAATCCTGCCCCTGATCTGCGGTAAAGTTGGAGACTATGTGTCCAGTAGTTTCATCTTTCAGAGAATGTGGTTTTGCATTAAATCCAACTGTGTTCCCATCTGCTGGACCACCATAGTGGAATAAAGAGAAGGGTGGATGTTCATTGTTTGACTTGGCACAATGTTCACCAATGCAGTTTTCTGCAGGAGGAGATTGTGATGGCACTTGTCTAATTGAAAATGACCTCTCATGGCCTATTGGCTCAATTGGAGAGTGTGATTGTTGAAACCCACAGGACTGGTGATGATTCTTTTGTTCTTGAAAGGTTCCAACATCCATTCTGTTAGCTGTTGGATACAAGAATTCTTTGTTTGCATCAAAAACAGATAAGGTTACAGATTGCACAGGATTGTAATGAATACTGAAATCAGATTGCCTGTTTGTCAAAGGACAACATCCTAGATGATTTGAGAACAAATAATGGTTTGCCTGAGGATATGTCATGAATCCAGTACAAGCTTGTGGCCAAGGATTGATGTTCCAGGTATGGTAGCCCAAGGCTGGAGAGGAAACATATGGCAGATTCATACTATGGTTTGTTCCTGGCAATATGTGTTTAATTGGAGGTGCTATAACATATCCAGGTTGTCCATTATAGGATTCACCGGCTACAACTGAATTTTCAATGGGATAATCACATTCCAAACAGTTCTCAGATGGGCAACCTGCGACAGAGCTTGCTAAAGAATCATCTCCATTTGTCTTACCCTTATTATCTGCAAATCCATCTAACAATCTTTGGAAAGAATCACTATTGGGTGTTGATGAATCTCTACCACAAGATTGTTGGGAAGCATCTTCAGAATCTGAAGTTACTGATGACTCTGCATTTTGCCCACTTGAAGAGCTAGTGCTGCTATCTCCCTCACTAGGGCATGAAAAACAGTTATCTGAACTAGAAGAGCTCCTTACTGGATCAGAAGAAGTGATTTTGGCAGGGTTGAAATTGTCCTCTATATCATTCTTTAAATAATATTCTTTCTTTATTAAGAGACCAAGTTTATCCTGACAATCAACATCAGTACCAGTATGAAAGTTATCTAAATTATCCTGGCAAACAAGAGCATCACCACTCATCATAGTAGCTAATTTTTCTGAACTGGTAGAATGGTTAGTCGAGCATACATCGCTAACTGATTCAAGTCTAATATGTTGCTGACAACCACTTTCACCTTTTCCAAAACCTGTTACTGTGGGCAGTTGAGAATCAGTATGGTTTCTAGAGCCCTTTTTCCGTGCATCCAGTGGCTCCCAAACCTGCTTCCTGGAAATCTCTTTGCCTGGAGGATTAGTAACATGTTTCCCTTTTTGAAAGGAAAAATTGTCTGGTAAATAATAACCAATACCATATTTAGCATTCTGATAGGACGACCTGGGCATATGCACTGCATGTTCTGGTTTATTGGCAATCTTTATCTGCTTCCCCAATCTACTCACTGAAACATGATACCCTGCCTTTTCACTGTAATCCTCCAGCTGATTACAGCTAGAAGACTGGTAGTCAAATCTATCTTGATTTCTCACCTTTTTAGCATTGCAGTTTCTATTATTATGCTTTGCAAACCTTTCTTTTGACAGCCTGTGCAAACTATTTGTGCCTCTGGAGGAACACAAATTTATGTCAGCTTCATCTTGTTGATTGCTAATCTCTATGCTATTATAGCATCGGCGTCTATCATACCATTTGCATGCCGGATCTGAAATATAATCTTTCCTTGGTCTTGGTTTCCGTCTTGATGATTTTGAGTATTCAGATGCAGAAGTCTCATAATTAACATGGAATTTTTCATCAATGTCAGATTGTTCTAAAGTTTCATGATTCATACTGATGCTTGAGGACTTCTCATCCATATTATCACAGGAATCAGGGTTTTGAATAATAGAACTATCACCTTGTTCATCAATAGAATCCCCAGAATGCAAAATGATAAATGATTCATCATGAGAACTGATAGATGATATACTTGAATCTGCAGGCAAAGAATCATGTGACTTAGATTCAGTAAGCTTTGTTTCCCTCTCCCTACCTTTTTCTTTTAGCCTCTCTTTTCTTCTAAGTTTCTTTTCCCGTTCTTTTATTTTTTTCCTCTCCTTGCGTTCCTCTTCTTCACGTTTCTCTTTCTCTTCTTCCTCAAGAAGTTTAGTCTGAGAAATAATCAATAGTTTCAGATATAAGAACCTGGGAAATCACAGTCTTTAAGCCTTGCAATATTTGGTAACAGAAAAAAGATTTAAATTTTTAACTAAGTTCCAGAAACAATGAATTACCTGCTTTTCTAAAGTAATAACTTCTTTGCAAGCAACATGAAGGCACTCTTCAAGCATTTTTAGGGCAAGACAAACAAATACACAATGTGCGTTTTGTCGTGCGGTACCTTCTCTGAATGCTTTTTCAACCTGGAAGAGTATTGTCATTCAGTTACAGTACGAAGCTTGAATATTGTTTGTAATTTAAAAACTACATATTTTACACTGCTTCTAATTCTTTCTTACAAGGCTACTTCAAGGTTGTGATTCATTGTGATTTTAATATGGATCTGATAAGACAAATATGATCAGCGATAAAATTCAAAATGAGAATTCTTTTTCAAAAGAAAAGAAAGAAAAAATTAAAATGAGTAACTCATTTCACAATCGATATTATAGCTGGGTGCCAGGTAGGCTTGTGCCAAATTTTATGCAGCACAGGTTTGTCCCAACAAATTGAGGTGTGGCATATCATTTAGGTATATTCTCATAATACCAGTATCATCTATATTTGAAGCCTCGAGAGTTATCATAGTCATTATCAACTATATATAGAATTGCAACTCAGGAAAACAACTGTAGACATCTGAAATAAGTTCCATTGTTAACAACTAAATTATAAGTGTGATTAATGCAACAAGTAAAAGATAAATGAACCCAGAGGTACCTGTTCTTTGAATATAACAGTTGCAGCATCTAGAAGAAACTCCCTAGCCAGTTCAGGACTCTTAGCATGCTTCTGTGATCGGGAACCATCTGTGTCAAGCTCATTTCCATCTTTCTCCATTGCATCATCATCCTGTTTTTGTAAATAAATTAAGAAGCAAAAAATAATATCAATTGATTAAAACAATTTCATGAGCAATAGTCCAAATGATCTCTTCGATGAGTATATCATCCTTGTAAAGCTTATCAACAACAATTTCCAATGGCAAATACCTCTTCTTCATCAGCTTCCTCAGCATGTTCAAAGAAATTTCTAACGCTAACCCCTTCTGTGATTGTCACAAAACCATCGCCTACTATAAGCCTGTGATGAACACAATCTCGTCCCTTAAGTGCATGAGCCTTTACAGAGAGTTCAGTGCAACGGCCATCAAGTTTCCAAGCTCTAAGTGTGATATAGCAAGCATCAAAACTACCAAGATCAAGTCCAGTTACCTGGACCTTTACATTCAAGCCAACATCTTCAAAGCCTAAAATGTCAGTTTGTCCCTCTCCAGTGCCAATTGCCCATTCAAAATGGTGATAAGCTCCAATTGAATCAGGAAAAGACTGCTGCCAGTCAGCTTGAACAGTATCTTCCGTTACCTGAGAGGTGAATATATCAAGGTCATCTGTTAGCTTCCACTTTGGATAGCACTCTCCATAACAGATACTAGCTGTTTAAAAGTAGTTCCTGATAGCTGCTGCCTTGCCACTCAACATTTTCACATTAACACAGATCGAAAAAACAAATTAAGATACTAAATATTAACATTAACACAGATAACTCTAGCATAATCAAACCTGATATTGGAAAGCTGAATCTGCAACACAAAACCATTTAGTGCAACAAGGCCCTTTGTGCAGACGCTTCAACTCCTTTAACTCCTTGAATTCACGAATAACATTTCTTCTACAATCTCTGCAAAACCGCTTGCTGTCAAACCTGCAATATTCAAACTGAGTTTTACAATCATTGCAAAATAAAATACATGTAACCAACTCAAGTAGTCGGGACTCACAGCTCATTGCAATATTAGTATATAGATATGAGAAACAACAATTTCTGTAAGTTAGGAGACTAAACTTTCAAAAATTACAGAGGAAAATGATTCATTTTCGATCAAACCTTACCATCTTTCCTGGATTCAATTGATTAACATGGTTCAGATAATCATGACATTACAATTGTTCAAATGTTAAATGGACATGAAACTCATCTTTTTCAAGCACAACAAATGAAATGAGCATTATGTGAGGGGTTAATGTGCAATTTATTCTGAGACGGATCAGAGTAATGTTTGTTATGCTCGAACATTTGTTGTGAACTTTCATATATTGGCTAAGATTCTCCATGTACATTTCTTTTGTCATAGTATATCAGCACTCTCAACTTTGATAATTAATTGTAATGATGAACTTTAATGCAGATGATATATATTCTTTGTAAAATATAACAGATACATCTTCAAATCTAATTGCACTGCCAATTACACAGTCCTCCTTGTTAAGAGCAGTCATTCTAGTGCCACATCTCCCTCTGATCTCCATTTGCAACAACGCAACAATCACCATTAGCTGTTCTCAATTCTCTCTATATCATACCTCAATTTGTCATTGTAGCATTTCCTATTGTTGTCCTAATTTGTTTTTATGAGATTTCTTTTCTTTGTTATCCTATATACCTTGTAGAAAATCAAGCATTTCGATTTGTTTATTAGATAATATCAGATAATTATTCTCACCAATTAGTCCTAACAACCAAGATGGAAAAACACTGGAATAAACAACTAGTTTATGAGATTCTAGAAAGTCTGCTTGTTTATTCATCTGCAGGAAAAATTACAATGTGTGAAGTATAAGAATGTATAACTAATTGTATCCTAAACTACAGTTTATAAAGTATAAGAAAATTTACATTGCAATGTAAATAGTTGTGTCCTAAAACATAATAATACAGTATAAACTTGATGATCACTAGAACAAACAACCAAAAACTGTTAAGCAAAAATCTTTCCTTTTTCATTCCCAAAATTACTACATCTATCCTATAGACATGTGTTTTTTGTTGACAGGCTTTTCTTAGAAGTGTGGATGGGCAGTTATTTGAATCAACATCATGCCAGTCAATGAACCAAAAATCTCCAGCTTAGAAACTTCTTTTTCTGCTAAATACAACTATAAACACACACTTAGACACTAAATAAACAAACAGACTGCAAGTTTGATTTGAAAGCTCTGTCCTTTTTCCTATAGTTCCTATATATCTAAGATTTCGTGATAGAAGAGTACTGAAAGATATTCCAAATGAATTGATACGATGTGGGATTCTTCATTCTTTGTTTTATGTTAGTTAAAAGAATTAAAATGTAAAGACCATTTTTTTTAATATTAATACTAGAATATCACCTTTATACTCTAGAATATGTTCCTATAGAGCAAGTTGACACTATGCAAAAACAAAAAAAAACTTCACCTGTATATAAGTCTTTCAATAAAATCCTCCTCCTTCATCCGTAAGAGAGATAATCTGGTTTCCTCACCTAAAGCGGACCAGAAGTCCACAAGTGTATCACAAGAATGTCGAGTAGTATGCAAAGCACAGGTCTCTCTTGATCCGTGTCCTTTACCATAATTAGCAATCCCTTGGCTAATCCAACCCCTGCCTCCGCCTCCACAAGCATCGGGATAAAGTAATTCACGTTCATGTTCCCTAGCTCGAGCACTATCAAACACCTACACAATTACAAAAACCTGAAGCGTAAAACTTCAAGAAAACAATGATCAAGAAAATAATAATTAAGAAAAAAAAAGTAATAATGCATCAAGAGACTTAAATATCTATATGGACGAGAAAGCATGAGGGAAAAAAGTGAGAACGAATGTGAAGAGTATAAAATGAAAAGCATGAGAATTTGAAGTCCTTGAGATATGATAACAATAGCAAGAACAACGTACATTTTGCAGTGGCTTCAATGACCTTGCCTCGACAAAGCAGTCAAGAACTGTGAGAATACCATGCTTAGTTGTTGTCAGACCACCCCAAGGAAGCAGCAATGGATCCTTTACCTCATCTATGTCACTATGGTTCTGGGATTGGCAATTCTCAGCTCTATCTGAAAGTTGAAAATCAGAACCTTCCTGTTGCATTGACTTCCCATAGTTTACAATTTGTGAGAAGCCTTCCAGAAGCAACCCATTGCATCTAGAACAGTAGAGGTTCCTCCTAGCTTGTTCAAATAAAGTCTGTTTATCGAGCCTCAGGAACTCCTTTCGAGCATGAAGGGATAGATCACTCCAGAACTAATTCATTTACATTGTCAACAAGATTAACATTTACCATGTTAAATCATTTACAAGATATAAATCAATGACAATAAAAATCAAATATGCCAACTGTGAAGAACAAATGATTAAAATGTCATTCACGGATAGACATCCATATAAACAACATTTAGATTAAGAAATTTAACATTGTACCCTTTGCATCAATCAATAAAACAAAGAATTCTGGAACCAAATTCACTTGTCGAGAGCCAATACATGCAATACAAGAAATATCACTGACCTTTGATCTAAAGTTATGATTCTCACAGTAAACATGGAATTGCGAAAAACACATTATATGTAAAATATTACCGTAAATTCTGGCTGAAATCTGATTGAAACAAAACAAAAATACTATAAGTGAACTACTGGATCTAGAACCAAACAAAATGGTTAACTTCCAAGAAAGAAAACACCAAATCAATAATTATGTAGAAAAAACGAAAACAAACCGAATCAAAAAATTAAACCAATCCATTCCGCCGATTTACCTTCTGCAGCTGATCAAATGAGATGCTATTGCGGTGCCTGGACCAGATGCCATCGGGTGACGCGGATCGGGAGGGCGACGAGAATTCAGCGCATCTTGTTAAGAGTCCAGGCATCTTGTATCACCCTGCCCACGCTCTCACTCTCCTTGGCAACAAATCCTCGCAGATCCGCCCGCGTTCGTGTTCGCCATCCACCGCGGCGCGGAGATCAACGACGAAGCGGGGTGGAGGACGGCGATCGATGAGACGTCTTATGGGTATCGGAGCGATCGATGAGACGTCGGATGGGTATCGGAGCGATCGGATTGGATTCTTCCAGGCGCCGGGAACGATCGGAATCGGGAGGAGGAGGATTCGGGGACGGTGGAGAAGGGGGTTACGAGAGGGCGAAATGACACTGACGGCGCGGGGAGCGTCTGTTGATGCGATCAGATCTCGGCCATTTACCTATTCCTTATTACTGGTCTTTGCGTTAAATTGGCAGGGCGTAAATCCATGCCGGAAGTAGTAAATCGCAGTGACGAGCTAGTGAGATCTAATATATTTAAAGGACTTCTCTGAAAAACGTACCAGAAATGAACTCCCACAGATTTCGACACGTTCATTCATTGTGCCGTGAAGATTAAAAATCGTAAGGATGCGATATTGAAATCGGTCAAATGCGAGATTTAATCTATTTTAAGGGGTGTTATTGAAAATAAAATAAAAGTGATGACATCGTGTATTCATATCCATTTAGTTATTTAAGTATATCTGCTAAAGTATATTTAATAGCAAAAAAATGTCACATAATAGTAATTTAAGTATCAAATTTACAATTTCATATTCAAACAAATAATTATTGTATATAATTTTTATTAGTGGGCGTCTGAAATTCGACAAAATACTTTTATAATATATATATATATATAGATAGATAAAATTCTAAAAATTAATTAATACTTGATGATCTATTTGATTCATACAAATTATTTAAATCAAGAAGTGTTCGTAGATCATTATTCTTAGGATTGTCATTTTATTGAAAGAAAAATTTTATAATACATTATAGTTGATATTCAATCCTTAAATACACCTACTTGAAAATATATATATATATATATATATATATATAAATGATATCTTACGTACTTCTCTATATGTGACGGTACGCAAGCGATCGGGGCATCGGGAAGTAAATGCGTGTATGATTTTTTATTTTTTTTAGTTCAAAGTTAAATCATTTAAAATTTAAAAATTAAATTATAATATTAAAACTAAAAAAAATAAACCAATAAAAATTAAATGCTTATTAAATGTGCGTTATTTTAATTATAATATTTAAAATTAAAAATTAAAAATTAAAAAAAAATGCATTCACTTTTAAACATCCGAATCACCTTTTGAACGTCCGACTATTTAATTGTGTACTATTATATACGAAAAGATACATCAATATCATTTATATATATATATATATATAATTAGAAATACTTTATATATTGATAATATGACGCATTTAATTTGATTCCTAATGACACCCGATTAAATAGGTACATATTGTCATTCATTTGGATAAATTCGCTATGGTAAAAATAAAAAAATGCAAAGAACCAATCAGAATATTGGCCAAATGAATATTTGTTCTTTTTATATTAAAAATTAATATTTAAAATTAATTAATATTTTTATATTTAAATTATCATAATGTCATAAAGATAACAGTATCGTATGGCATGACAAGATTCATAACTCGATCGACTTAGTCCTCTTCATGATTTAGTCAACTTAACTCTCAATCTATCTAATTCGAAAAGTCAAGCTAATTAATTCATGATCAAAATAATCAACTCACGATTGAATTTAGCTTGAATCAATTTGAGTCACATCTAAATTGAACCACCAAGGACGCGACCATTATGCAAATAACCAACGATCTTGAATGACACGATCGTTACGGAAGTCACAGTCCCAAAGAACGTAACCGTTATGCAAGTTATAGAAGATTTCATCTTCTCGAGAAGAATAAAGAGATTCATCCCTTAAAAATCTAGGTCATATCTTTACCCTCTATATAAGATAATAGTGACGGCGTTAAGAAATACACCATAGTATTTTAATACTCTCTATTTACTACCATCTTTCCTCTCCAATTCGTTCTCTTTGAAACGAATTTGAATATCGAAAAGATCACGTTGGTACACTTTGACCCTTCTAATATCTTTGCCCGAGTTCATATGATTATTTCACACGGCGAAAGTCGTCCCACCAGAGTTTACTCGATAAAAACTAATTCGATGAAAATTGATCTGACACATATTTGACCTACTTAACAAATTTAATCACTATGATAAAAAATGAAACGTTCGTTTTTAGCATCCCATCAATCCGTCCCAGGATCAATACGAAAAACTAAATCATGAGGACTAATCTAATTAGCTCGAACAATGACCAATATATAAAAAAAATAAACAAATTTAATCACGAATACATTGAAGATTCATCTCATCCTTTAATCTCATATCAAATGATATAATATATTAAATAGGTAAATTCTTGTATATTATAATTTATCAATATTTATTTATTTTAAAAATATATATATTAGATTTTTGTTGGGATAATTATAATTTTGTTTAAAAAATATATTATTTTATAAAAAATAGTTCATATGAAGAATGAGCTGGGCTTTGACTCTATATTTCTTATGTGGCAAAAAATACTCACTAATTTTAAATATTTTTCATCCTCGGTCCTAAATGAAACGAAGAAAGGAAATCACGATCACTGACTTATTTATTTATTTTTTTTAGGTGAGAGACTCCGTGTTTCTTAGAGAAGAAGATTACGTACTTTTTTAGAGAAGAGGATTACAGACTTTCTTGGATTCATCCTTCGTTGCCATGCTCTGGAAGACCTGGTTGGTTTAACTGCATCCATTTATTTTAATTTAAATATTTAGTTTTTTGAATTAATAAATTTTAAAGATATTAATTTAATCATATAACATTTTTTAATTAATTATTAAAATAAATTAAAAAATATTAATAAAACTCTATCTGATCAATATTTATAAACTCATTTTTTATTAAAAAAAATCTCCAACAATCATTTATTTCATCAATTAAATTAATATCAATTAATTACCAATACCGTACTTAATATTTTATATTGTTCACAAAATATCTAAAAAGTTCATATTACCAAAAAGTATATCTTTTTCTCATTTAAAAAATGTCCTCTCTCCTAAACACTATCATTCGAATTTAAATTAAGTGTTGATCTTTTTAAAATTAATATTAACATGATACTGATTTTTTGATATTTTAGATTTATTAATAAATTATCATCAAAACTTATTGATGGATCTAAATAATTTTAATTATTTTTTAATTTTTATATATTTTTTAATATTTTAAAGTATAAATATATTATTTTTTAAAAAAATAATATTATAATTTAACATTAAAAAAATTAACATCATTAATAATAATATATCTTCTAAAATCAATATTAATATGATACTGATCTTATACGACCCGCACCAATTAAATATTAAACATGAGGTGGTCCTCTTATAAATTATCGATTAGTTACTAAACCTCATGCAACAGGTTGAAAATAGGAACTCGGTCTTATCACGTGCGACGACGCTTAGCTCGCTGAGTGTATAGACAATTTATGACGTCAGTTCACTCGCCACGTCGCATCTTCCTTGGAATCGAAGGGAACGAATAGCCTGTCTCATGTCTGGACCGGGCCGTCCAATCCCCCCACGAGAAACGGGACAGTCCTTCGATCTGACGACTGACGTTTTCCTGCCATACCGTACCCACATAATTGGACGGCTCTGATTCTGTCGCCACGGACCTTCCCCCACCTCCTTGCTTTTCCACCGTCCTCCGCACGTCTGCTGGACTCCTGCTCCAATCTCGCCGTCAACTCTCCCCAAGTAAACGGCGACACGACACGCGCGACTTCTGCCACCATCATCACTTCCTCGACAGCGTATCCAAAGCTCCATTACCAATCGTGGACTTGACATTTAAATAATTTACCAACAGTTTTCACAGCATGAGTACGAGAAGGGAAGGGTATTATGGTCATTATGGATATCGATTTGTACTTTTATTAAATGAAAAGTCGATGTCCCTGCCGTTAGTAGCCGTTTCTGTCCACCCTCAACGCCGTTAAATGACCATCCGTTGCTGCTCCAACTCCCCACATCGCCTGCTCTGCTCGCGGCCGCGCTCGCTCGCTCGTTGGATCGTCGCATCCCCTCTCCGAGTTGCATTGATGACGCCGGCCGGCGGCCTCGGACATTAGCTTTTCGCGGGGACTTCCGTAGAGACGTAAGCGCAGATGACGCCTGCAGCGGAGGAGGTGAGGGAGGTGGAGAGTTCGTGGGAGGTGGCGCTCCGAAGGTTGATACCTCCCGGAGCGCCGATCCCCGATGAGGAACATCTGGATTACTCCATCTCCATCGGGCATGATCTACCGCCGGATCACCGCCGCGGTCACGAGGCGGAGATTTTGGACCTTCACGGCGCGTCTGGTTCCGCCGTCTTTGATGGCTTTGGCCACTCCAACGTAGGAGGGACTCGGTTTAACCGCCGTAGAAGCAGCGACCCGCCACGGCGAACGCCTGCTGACAGGAATAGGTCTTCCTCCGTCGCTTGCGCGCAGGCGGAGCCTGTCGGCGGCGCTTTGCATTCCGGACCTAGGACATCCTCGGCGCGTCGTACTGGATCCTTCTCCGGCTCCCTGACGCATCCGCCATCCGGAGAGGTCGTGCTTGGAGGGGAGACGAGTTCGGAGGAGGACGTCACCGGCAGCGCCAAAGCTGCATCTCCAGCTCCTTCGCCGGTGAAGGAGAGGAAAAAGGGCGTTTGTTGCCGATGTGGAAAAGGTAACATTTTGAAGGACAGGGAGGCTTGCTTGGTGTGCGACGCGAGGTACTGCAGCAACTGTGTTCTCAAGGCCATGGGATCGATGCCGGAGGGGAGGAAATGCGTAGGTTGCATTGGTCAGCCGATTGACGAATCTAAGAGATCGGGTCTCGGTAAGTGCTCGAAAATGTTATCCAAGCTTTGTGGTCCGTTGGAGATCAGGCAGGTCATGAAAGCGGAAAGGGAATGCGCTGCGAACCAGGTCAGACCCGAACAATTGGTTGTCAATGGAAGGCCCTTGCGGCAGGAGGAGCTTGATGAGGTATTGGGGTGCTCGATGCCGCCACAGAAACTCAGACCTGGGAGATATTGGTATGACAAGGATTCAGGGTTCTGGGGGAAGGTAAAGTACTTGTCCTTTATCTTGCCTTGCTACTTTATCATTAATTTATTAGAAGCTGAAACTCGAGGACTCAAATATTATAATCTCAAGGATTAATGAATTGTGCTATTGTGATGGTTTAGATCATAGTATTTCATAGCCCGGCAACTTTTTTTTTCTTCCCAAAGGGTAAGTAGAGTAGAGGATAAAGCATTAGCCAAAACGTAGATATCCTTTTTAGTTATTCCTGTCATTTTTTAACTTCCTGGTTGTAGAATGTTGCTCAGTTTGATTACTTCCAGGTTCCATTTGTGCAACTTCTCTTTCTTTTTGCTGCGGTGCATCCATTAGAAAAATACAATTTTTGTTTCTATTTGGCAGGAAGGTGAGAAACCTGACAGGATTATTAGCTCGAAACTTAATGTAGGAGGAAAGTTGCAGGTAGATGCAAGCAATGGCAACACACAAGTGTATATAAATGGCCGAGAAATCACAAAATTGGAACTGAAAGTTCTTAAGGTAAGTGTTCTCCATCAATGTGGTCATTGAAATACAAAAGTTTTGGCCACTTTTTTTTTTTCTTATCCTTTTTCATGTTAATACCAACTACTTTTATCTTGCTGTTATGCCTTAGGTTGATAGTTATTTCCATATGTTGCATGTAACTAGTTGTGTCATCATGTGTTAGATGCATAGATAGACAACTATGAAAATAATTAGGGAACCAAATTAAACAAAGACTGCAAAACATTTATGTGGCTAAGTATGACGTGAATCACAAATCTCTATCAACCTTACCAAGTGACCTCAACAAGCAGTTGTTAGGGTCTTAGGTATAAATACCTATAAAACTTGTTACTGCAAAACTCAGGACCTAATTCAAAACACAAACAAGGATCACGTGTAGTGCATGTTAATAGTAAAATGTAATGATCTAAAAATCAAATTTCAATTTTTTTACTACTCTAATAATCAAATGTGTCTGCATGCTGGTACATGCCCACTGAACTTCCCTTGTAGCTGTTAGTATTTCTAAGTCCAAAATTGGCCAGTGTTGAAACAAAGTATATAACTGTGTGCATTCATATATATATATATATATATCTTAATAGCTAAGTGAACAAATAAAATGAATTATACGTTAAGACCAAAACTAGCTCGATAGCATTATGTTAGCTAGCTCAGTCGCTAGTAAGTGTGCGAAGTACAAGCGTTATGATAGTTGTACTCACATTTGAGCGAATGTGGCGTATCTCCCCATAATGTTGGAGAATAGCGGAAACCCCATAGGTCCAATGATATAAAACAAGTGTAATACTATCTAAGTGATATATATGCTTAAAGATTGTTGGAAAATAATGATGAATCTATGTTGGTAAAGGTCAATGTTTAGCAAATGAGCAAGGGTGAAAAACGGCAAGCTCTATAAGCCCAACTATGAGATTTAGAGTAGTGGCTCATAGTGATTTTAGATGGGACTTTGGCTCATTTATATGCTAGTTGAGGCTTTGGCCAAGTGCATCCGTCATGACTTCGGCCCATGTACTCGATAATACACTCATGTTATTGCGAGTTTTGTTGAAAAGATTTCTTGTTTTAGAAGATAATAAACTGTGATAACCCAAAGCTTATAATTGATAACTATGTAAAGTTAATTATAATTCATATTTATGTTTAGAGAATTCTAAATTCATGCACATCTATTATTGACCCACTTATCACATTTATGCTTATTCCCCCTCATTATTATTTTTTTGGGCTCTAGTTACAGAATGGTTACTGAGTGGCCTCATTGGTTTTGTTGTCTCCTTTGAGGCATGTTGTTTAATTAAGTTGTTTTGCTCTAACATTACTATAGACTGTGCATCAAGCGAAACTTGCCCCTCAATGAGTCTAGCTTGGAAGGTATGTGATAGCATTGGTATCAAAGCAAAACTAATTCTAGACATTATAAGGCATTAGAAAATTGTACACGCATGATGGTGTATCCACGATTGAGCCTCAACATGCCGCCGATTAAGGAGGATTCTGGGCTATAAGTTTAGAATTCTAACTAAGTAGTGAGCTTGGTATAGACGGGTTAGCTATTATTAAGTTTTGCTTAAACATTTTGGGTCGGTGGATGGATCTAATAGTTAATGAAGCAATTCTCTCATTTAAGTGAGTTGTGACTTTTTGCATGCCACTACTTACTTAATGTGATTAGTTTAATGCAAAACATTTAGAGCTAAATATGCTCATTACAATAGCACTACATTAAAATCGCATAATAAGGTTAATAATTTGAAGCTCATATGTTGACCAACAAGGCTCACCAATCTAAATGTCCACAACTTCCATACTTTATTGGCGTCCTATGTCTATGTTTATGAAAATCGACCAGAAGAGGGTGATTCTAATTGATGTGCTATTTGGATTTGTTGATGAATTGTATAGGGTAGAGGGGCTAATGCACCTTCACCAGTTAGAATTCCACTGGAAGTCTAGGCATGCCTTTTGAGTTCTTAGCCTGAACTGAAATTTGCATTGTCTTTTACTTCTCTTATTATGAACGACTAGAAGTTATATTCTTGTTTAGGGTCTTTCTTGGATTTAGATGATCACTTGCGTCTGGCAAGAAGCTATAGTATGTAGTGTGCCTTGTTGAAAGCCAACACCCAACTCAACCTCATTTGAGACGCTCAGGCCATCCCCTCTAGTATGGACGCTTGTTGTTTTTCTGTTTGGAATAATTATTCTTCAGTTTTTTATTCCTTTTAGGTTGATGTTTAATTGCAACACTTCAACTCCATGCTTTGTTTTTTTTTTACTTTTCTATTGATGCTTAGGTTAAATTATGTGATATCTGAATCTTATTGGATCTTCTTTTGACTTAAAATTTAGTTGGCAAATGTGCAATGCCCACGAGATACTCATTTCTGGGTATATGATGATGGTTCTTATGAAGAAGAGGGTCAGAATAACATAAGGGGAAAGATTTGGGAAAAGGTACTACTTTATTCAATTTGATGCATTTTGTACTATTATTGCTTGCTATCTTTTCTCCAAATAGTTTTTATATGTAACTTTACCATGTAGGCATCAACTCGTCTCTTATGTTCATTGTTCAAATTGCCTACCCCTCCTGAAAACCCTCCTGGATCCAAGGAAGTTATATCTACTTATTCAATTAGATCGGTGCCAGAGTATCTGGAGCAAAAAAGGCTGCAGAAACTTTTGTTACTTGGCTTAGAGGGTTCAGGGACCAGCACTATATTTAAACAGGTATTGTTAATTGTTGCCCTATTATAAAGTTCTATAGTATATGACCTATCCTAAATGCAGTTAGAGCAGTTTTTAATGACTATCATAATCAAACAGGAAGCATACCCATCCTTGAATAATAGCCTTCATGTTAAAATTCATTTGCCACTTTGCTATGCACCTAAAGTGTCAAATGCTCCTTCCCAATAATATTGTTCTCTGTATGCAATTTCTTTTGATTTTCCATACGTGCATATCCACCTTATGTATCAAACCTTCCTTATTAATATTGCTCTTCGTAGTTTCATTTCCTTCAAAAATGCTTATACCTGATCATCCATGTAATTTTGTATTTGAATATAGGCAATCATGTCCAAGAACAGAAGTTCTATTAAACATGGTCATTCATACAATTAGCTTGTGCAAGTGGAATGACACAAATAAAGGAAAACAGTTTAAATGACTATTCGTGATTCTAACTATTGTTACAGCTAATTTAATCCATTTTCATATTTATCTTCCTATGCATTCTGCTGAGACTTGGTAGAGACTTTTACTTCAATGGAGGATAAAGATGCATTCTGCTTATTTCAATTGTGATCTTTAATTTGCAGATACTAACCCTTCTGTGAACTCATACCTAGAATTTTTCAGATCTCAATCATGAGGGGTTTTGTGCGTTGAAGGACACAATGTGTTGGTTTTTCTTTTATTAGTTAGAATTCTACTATTTTCTTATCAAGTAGTTAGCATTTGCCTTTGTTTCATCTCCAAGGAATTAACCACTTTGCCTTGGTGGATAAATAACCTTATTTACTTGTTTTTACTTGTTATGATAAAATCAAATGCTTTGAATTGTATCTGATGCAGATCCAAGAAATATCTTGGATATCAAATCAAGGTTGGCAGGATGAGGATCTCACCTTGGAACATGAAGAGATCCATAGAATTTCAATCATAGGGTTGGAGTCTAGGAGTTTAATAAAAATATTTTAGAATTATATTTGACATTTATGATTTATCTTTTTTATTTCTTACAATATATAGTAGTAGTTTGAATATTTTAACACTATCCTTCCAGTATAGTGAAGTGTAAATGAAATTATTTGTATACTAAATCTATGAAAAAAATACAATATAATTCTTAAAGGGTTCCATATTATTAGAAAGTAGCAACATTTATAAGATGAATACAATAATTAAGGAGGATTATTCTACTCAAGTGTTAAAAATAATCTTATATAACTAAAAACTTATTCAAATGATTGACATAAGAGGTATTCTTGCTGAATATCAATCATTGAAATGTCTTGTTTGTTAAATGTAAATATCTTTTATTTAATCAAGGTTGTTGGCACCAACATTCTCCGTAAGAACAGTAAGTAGGCATATGATCAGATTTGAGGTTTGTAGGATCCTAACTCCATTTAAATCCTATTTGATCTGAATCATTTAGGTTAGTTTAGCTATTAGGATCATAAGATCAGATGTCCAGTTTGCATTCGTGACTTTGATGTATCTAATAATGTTTCTTTTCCCAGAAGGACATCTTATTGATCTGAAATTAGCTTAAAGAACCAAAATATTGAACTTTGATGTCACATCCCATTCTTTCTCCATTTTGTGTCTGCATATTTCTTACTATGGGACCTCCCTGTTTTCTTAAATTATGAAGGAACATAAAGAAAAAAAGTCCTTTTTTCCTTATAAAAGACTTGCATAGATGGTAAATATCAAATGAATGAATTTTTCCTGATAATGAAGTTTTTCTTTTCTGGAATGAGTATGCATCATAGATTTTGACTTGTTCATTTGCATCATTATTTTGTATCCTTTTAAGACAATGCTAATTCTCTTCGACTATATAATTTTTTTTATTGGTATGATAGGCAAAGTACTTATATGAGAACAAGTTCTCTTCTGAAGAACTAGAAAATATTAAGCTGATGATTCAGAGAAGCTTGTATAGATATCTTAGCACTTTACTTGAAGGGCGTGAGCGCTTTGAGGATGACGCTTTAGAGCGGAATAAATCTGAATCATCAAAGTCTACTATGCCTACAGATGGTTTAGGTAACATTTTTATCTGAATTTGGGGATAGCATTAGTGTTCATGACTATTTCCTCATCTGCATATTTGTACTGGTATTGTTTAGGCCGAGAACATTTTTAGAATACTTTGCTTCTCGTCATCCATAAATAAACTTGTGGAATGCTCATTATGAAATGAATACAGGTGGAAGCGGAAGTCAGAAACATAACCAAAATGCATATTCAATCAACCAAAGATTAAGACATTTTTCTGATTGGCTACTTCAGATAATGGCTATGGGAGATCTAGAGGCCTTTTTTCCTGCCGCAACTCGTGAATATGCATCAGTTGTGGAGGAGGCATGGAGACATCCTGCAATACAAGCAACATATAAGAGAAAGAATGAGTTGCCTTTTCTTCCTGATGTTGCCAGCTACTTTCTAGATCGGGTAGAGTACTTAAATTGACCTTGAGATCATTTTATTCTTTGTTTTATGATCTTAATTATTCCGATTTGCTAATTTTATAACATTTGCTGAAAGCTTTTTCAGAATAAAAAATTGCATTTGTTTAATCTAGTGTTTTAATTCCTGATTTAATACTTTTTGTGCCATTTTACAGGTTTTCATATTCAAACTGTTAGCTTAACAGGCTACATTTTCTAACACAGACAACAAATAGTGTAGTTCTTAATAAACTGATGTAAATAGACTAGAATTGGTGTGTCTGCAGTATCCACTGTAACCCAAAATAGCATAGGTGGTCTTGTGGTAAGCTGCCACAAGCCAGCATGTGCAATTCGAGTACTATTGGAGTCTGATACGTGATGCCAAGTAAATTTTCATTAACCATACACTTGCTAGTTTGTTAATTATAGAAATTCTTGAGGTTTGCATTTGTGGGTGGGAGAGCCATGAGGAGTAAAAGGGGTGAAATTGAATGAAGCATGATCGATCAAATTTAATGCCTTCCAAGAGTGTTATTTGTTTATTGTCATAGGGTTGTCATGATCAAGTCATATTTGTAAATAGTTAATGCATCGCCAATTAGCAGTGCTGAATTACTTGCGCATCCGGTGTTCCTGAACATTAGCAGTCCTACAGATACTTGGTACTGTCTCTGCCCTTATCATTGGAAATGGGAGTATGCCCAAACCTTATCCTCCTCTGTTTTCATGGAAATATTGAATGCTTTCAGCTTGTTTCTTCATTGAACATTCAACTGCAATAGAAACCATATTTACTTTAGATACTTGCTCCTTCTTTATATGATTATGAATAGTTTAAACTGTCCAGACATGAGATTACAATACCAAGTCACAGTTACTTGAGAACTTTGGCTGCTTGTGCAGGCTGTGGAAATATCTAGCAATGACTATGAACCCACAGAGAGAGACATTCTGTATTCTGAAGGAATTACCCAGTGCAATGGGCTTGCTTTCATTGAGTTTTCTTTAGATGAGCCATATGCCGAGAAGTTTGATTGCTCACATCCCCAAATAAAGTAAGTTATCTGATGTTAATAACCTTTTTCCTCGATACAAGTTGTTGAACAACAGACAATAGCCCAGTTTGACCAGATCATTCTATTACTGATTTCTATCAGTAGCAATTTCATTCATAATGATCACTTGCTTTTTGTTTGCATGAATTGGGTGCTCATTGAATGAGATTCAAACTCTCTATTCCAGGTATCAGTTGATTCGTGTAATTTCAAAAGGGTTGAACGAAGGCTGCAAGTTGCTCGAAATGTTCGAGGATGTGCGTGCCATCATCTTCTGCGTCTCTCTCAGTGACTATGATCAGATGTGGCCCCAAAGCTCGGGTGAATTATGCAATAAAATGATGGCAAGTAAACACCTCCTGGAGAGTATAGCAAGCCATTCTTCTTTTAGGGAGACGCCTTTTGTTCTTCTTCTGAACAAGTATGATGCCTTTGAGGCAAAGATCAACAAGGTGCCATTAACAGTGTGTGAGTGGTTCGCAGACTTCAGCCCTGTGAAGGCGCGAGATGCACACCAGTCACTTGCCAACCAGGCCTACTACTACATTGCCGTGAAGTTTAAAGACCTCTTTGCCTCCATCAGCAATCGGAAGCTATTTGTCTTTCAGATGAAGGCTCGCGAGCGAGCTACTGTTGATGGGGCATTCAAATACATTCGAGAGGTCTTGAAGTGGGACGATGCAAAGGATGATAATATTTATGGTGAGCTAGATGAGTCAATTTACAGTACAGATTTTAGCTCATCAGTGTATTTCAAATATGGATGATGATTCTGTTCAGGAATTAGTTCTGCTTCTTCTGTAGATAATGAGCTATTCATTGTATTGTTCGTTCAGATACTTGAGTATCCTATGAAATTCTAATGTTCTTATTCTATAGTTGTGCAAGAAACAGGTTTTCTGCTGCAAATTTGAAGTTGACTTTGCATACAATGCTACTTTTTTTAGATAGATGTATTATCAATTTTTTTAAAAGAAAATATATTAACAATTATAAAGATAAAAAATAAATATTTATACTATTCATCATTTCTAATAAATTTAAATATGTTTAAAAAAAAATCTAATATTAAATAATTATTTTATATCTCTGTTTAAATTTTGAATTTTATTTTCTAAAAAAGAAAATAGTGCATCTGTTGACGTCGTGTCCATGGATTTTCTACCCCGGAATTAGTTATTGGGTTAAACATTTAAGTAAACAAAATTCTTTAATTAATTATATTTCTTTAAATTACTTCTTTTTTTAATTCTTTAAATATCTCAATGAATTCTTCGTTTCTTCTCTAACATTTCGCGACGCTTTCGTTGCGCTCTCTACATTGCCTCCGCTCTTCTTTCCGCCCTCTCCGTGGCTTCTTTCTTCCGTTTTTTTTTATGCCTTCGTTTTTTTTTTCGTCCTCTCGTGGCCTCCTCCTTCCGTCCTCTCCGTTGCCTTCATTTTTCTTTTTGTCCTCTCCATGATCTCCCCCTTCGACATTACTATATTAGATTTATATGTGATAATCGAGATGCTCAGAGTTATAAATTAAGTTTTTTTTCAATTATTTTATATATCATATCAATATTATAAAAATTTATTAAAACATCTTTAATTATTAGAGTTTTAAATGATTTTTTTATAAAAAAATTATAATATGTATTATATGACTTCATGTATATCACATCAATTTTGAGACAAGAATAAATTTAAAATATTATTATTATTTTTAAATTATAAATCTCAAATTTTACCAAACAATGATCAAAGAGTTTAAACTTACCGACAAGCATTATGTTAGTGTTTCAATTTGAACCTACAAAGAGTCATTTTGTTAGTGAGTCACTCGTATGGAGGTACATTTTAGATCAACATAACAGTTCCACAGTGAGATATCGACCATGAAAAAATATCAGCACCGAAACAAAGATGGGAGAAAAATTCACATCTTTCTAAAATATTCATTAATAATATATTTGTGTATCTTTCTAAAATGAAGGAAAGCCTTGTTACATCGTGAATTAGAGATCATAAATTTGAATGTGAAAATAACTTCTTACAATATTAGATAAAATTGCATATAAAATTGCGTATAGTGGTGCGATTGAAATTGGAAACTCCCAGGAAATTTGAAATGTGAGGAGCATTTGATTCCCGGAATGAAACAAATGTTCTTCATTGAATGAAAATATGGAATAGAATAAAGTAGGAATAAAATAAAATAGTATTTGTCAGCTCCTTTTATAAAAGGCTTTTATACAGTTGATGCTCCATTTGAACTTTCATATAGCTGACGCATAGAAATGTTTATGTAGGAGGAATAATTGTTATAATAAAATGATTTTAGATGAAATAGTAATTTGTTCTACATGGCCTGACTCAATTGCATTTATTTTTTTCTAGAAGTATAATAATGAGAGGAATGCTTATTTTTGGAATAAGCATACTTCTATAAAAATTAGTATTCCAATTTTTTTTATAATTAAAATTCAAATATTTATTTCATCTAAATTTCTAAACTAAAACTGTACTCTGTGAATTTGTTTCTGCACCATCGGAAAATGTATCATAAACAATCTCTCTGGTAGATAATAGCGATGATCTTAAAAGCATCATCAACAACAACAACACACTATAGGAGGAGATCTCCGTAGAAATTTCTAGGAGGGCTCGTTTACAGCAATCAGGTACAGCCAAAGTCGATCGATCTCAACTGTTGTATTCAATCATAATCGCTAAGGAAGATTCAGGCTGAACTCTATATGGGAATTCATTACAGGATAACTCTCTGGTTTGCGTAGCTTCTCAAGTGAAAGCAAATTAATTTGGGAAAACTCTCAGAGTAATAACATTATAAGGCGTATCAGATGAAATTAATCGCACAAGTATACCCAGAATAACTACGAAATGTTAATTCCTCTAGTTGAGTCCACTTGAATTCATTTAAAACACACTATATGTAAATGGATGAAAAGGAGTTTGAACAATGGGAAAGTATAATACCGCTGAAGCAACCAGAAATTGCGCTACTTGCTCTATCTAATACAACAACACAAGACTCCTAAACGAAGTAAATTCAGCGAGTAACGGGTAGTGAGAACTCAGCACCCATCTATATGATTCAGAGTATCAAGATGAGCAAAAAGGTACTTTGTTCTAGTATGTCTGTTAAGGGCAGCGCTTATAAGTTGCTACCTGCTTCTGGAATTTGATGAGCTCAATTGAGATCATTCTAAATTCATTATTATTAGAAATCCCTCAATTCTAGCATGCGTACTTGACTAACCACTGGAGGCTCTGGAAAAAAATGTATTCAAAGATAAATGATAAAAGATAAGCAAGTTAACCACATTATTAACAGATTGTATCAGATTCAGAGAGAACCTGCATGCACTCTGGTAGATCATCGTTCTTTGTTCTAACGTGAGTCTGCAGATTTAGCAAAGTTGTCAGTTTTTTAATGCCTCCCTGAAGTTTCTAAATCATTTGGAAATCTAATTTGAAACATAATTAAAATGAGAAACCATCTCACTCTCCATGGATGGATGTAGTTTAATTTACTAAAAAACGGCTTTAAGAAAGCATGGTACGAAATTAAACTGGTATTGGACTGGAGGATGAAATTAACTGCACCTTGTTCCTTGTCCAGATTGAGATGCCGAAACTTACCTCCATGACCATTTGGCAAGCATCGTCCTGGTTTGTAGCCAGGCAAGCAAGGATGACCAAGCCGGCTGCTATGCTAGATGGCCAAAAGGACAGCCTCTCATGATCTAGAAGAGAGAGAACTGCCAAATTCTTTGACAGCTTCTGTGCATTTGCATCTGCTCTTGCTGCCTTGAGATAAAACCTTAAACAACATTAAAACACCTCTAAGTTATACTCATTTTCCAATATGTTATAGCTCTATGGTCAGAGCATCAGAGGTAATGGCTCTATGGAATTGTTACCAGAGGAAATTGTGGGTCGTAGGAACAAAGCATTTGAATCGTAGAACTTCTTGGACCAGCCATTCCATCGCTACGACTTCACTTCTACTGTAATAGTTGGTCCCTACCTTGAATAATACCTGCCGTATGCTGAAAAGGATAATAATACTCAGATTGTTTAAGTTTTGTAATAAGAACACTTACTCCAAATGTTCCCGACAGAAGAACAAAAGTATACAACAAGATACTCAAAACATACTTAAGTTTCGGTCTGGTAATTCAGTTATAAATTAACAATGAGTTGATCTATCAACAGCATGATGGTATGTCTACAAATTTCCTTTCTGGTCTAATCTAAAATTTTCAGGTGTAGTTGTGAGTGAATAAATATCTAGTCGGAAATTTACCTGTAACCATAAACCATTGCACCTGCTTAAGAGAATCAAATGGGTAAAATATAAAAGAGGAGAAAACAATTACTAGTCACCTGTTGTATGGTTGGTTCTCTTCAATGCGCGTGGCTAGGGTGATACTAGCTATCCCCAACAATTGAAGGTTTCTTATGTTCTTGAAGTAACCCCTTCTTAGGAAGCGGTCCATCAGGCTAACGCCCAAGAACAGGGTCTCATGCTTCAGATCCATAGCACTAGAATGCTGCTCCAAAAAGAAAATAGAAACGATTAATTTACTCAATTCTGTGTATATTAAGTTCGTAAGGGATAAAAGTTCAATAATTCATATTAATTCTGTAGTTTTAGTTGGTTAGATGAGTAACTATTGCAAAATGTCTTGACCCATGGCGAAAGTTTTTTCGTTGATTAAGTGGGCGGTTGACTGTGGTTTGAATGTTGGATGATTTGACACCCCTTTCAGATTCATTATATTTCGGCTCAGGTGATTGAGAAGCTGGAAATGATCCGCGGATTGTTCTCCTAGCAGCATCAGATTAGCTCAGTGACACCTTATCATTGTCTTGCTACCAAGAGCAATATTTGTATGCCTCTCGCTTTCGGTGGCTTGGGTATTTTCACCTCAGGATGTTAAATCAAGCAGAATTTATGTAGGTGATTGTGGTTATTTCTTTTGTTTCCTCTACTCTTTGGTGAACGGCGGAACAGAGTCGAACTAAAAATGACAAATGAAGTTACGAGGAGCATCCTACAATGCAGATTGAATAATTGAGAAGATCCAGGAACCGCTCACCTCCACCATCCAGTTAACCATCACGAGCCGTTGGTCTAGGATCAGGCGGCCCTGCTCCGTCGTCCTTCTGTATTCCTTGTCGAAATCGTACTTTGTGAGGTCTCCTCTCTCCCTAATCCGAAGCTTTTGATAGCTCTCCTCGGTCTCCTGCTCGTCGAACTTCATCAGCTGCACCAAATTCGGGGGTTTAGCTTTTCATCTTAACTATTGAATTGGAGGAAAATTTGGGCAATAACCGTGAACTCTTGAAAAGACTCGCGTTCAGTTGCGGGGTCTACGTGGTAGCTCGCAGAACAGAACTGCCTCCAGAGCTGATGGAGGAGGAAAAAAGTGGCCGTGGGAGCGGCGCTTTCATGAGATTTCTTGGAGAATCCATCGGAAGAGGATGAAGAGGCTGCGAGGACAGAGGAGGAGTAATTGAAATCGGTGAACACATCGCCGGAATTGTAGCGGCCGAAGAGCTCATCCTCCATCTCGGAGAGCGTCATCTCATTGCACGTTGAGTACTCTAAGTTTTCCTCTTCCTCGTTCTCTTGTGAGATCCGCTCGGAGCAAGCGAGATCTGAGTCGAGGTCGCGATCTCGGGGTGGCTCCCTGATTTGCGCCACCGAGTTCTGAGAGATCTGGGACCTTCCGGCAGGTTCCTCCATTGTCGATTGACCACCTCCTTTGGCATCGGCGAAGGAATCGAGGCATGAGGAGACGGAGACCTCGGGCTCTTTCTCCAACATTTTCGGCCCGTCGGAAATCTCATCCCCGCCAGTAAACTCCTCAACGACGTCAGATACATCAGCCCCGAGATCGGACTCATTCACCTTGACCTTCGATCGCTTCAGATCTCGTCCGTTCTCACCCTCCCTGATTCTCCTAGTGTAAGATCGAGTGATCCGGTGGAACTCATTCGGAGCAGCGCCACTGCCGGAGTTCCCGATCGCATTGGATTCGTGAGATAACCCACTCGAGAATCCAGTGGAGGAAGAATCTGCCTCCCCCTCCGCCGCTGCCGGATCGACAGAGCCATTGTCTGAGACGCGGAGGACAACCGGAAGGAGCTCGACGCGACTGCGGCGAGGAAGCTTGGATCGTGGCTTCGTGGAGGCGAAGGAAGCCTCCGCCGCGAGCGGCCGCTTCCTGCCGGTGGCGGAAGCGTTGTTGGAACTTGACATGGAAGAGAGAAAGAGACAGGGAGAGCGCACTGGCTGTAGTGGGAGTGGAGACTCGAAAGTCGAAGTGATATAGTTGTCATTGAGAATGACGTAAGCTGAGAGCGCTTGGCTCCGTGCACCGCCAGATGCGACCACGTGTACAACTACGGATCCGTACAAATTACTTTGCCTTTTCGCTCGGTAATCAGCGTGTGATAAAAAAATGAAATGTTCAACCCTCTCGATCAATTCGTACACAAAAAAATAAATTATAAAAATTAATTTAATTAATTCGAATAATAATTAATATATATATATAAAAATAAAAATATGATTATTAACTAAAATTTAATTTTTAATTTTTATAATAATAATATTTCATGTATTAATCATCATTACGTGAAAATAATAACCAACGTCGAATTAATAATTAATATATCAAATATTATCATAAAATTAAATTTTTATTAATAATTAAATTTTTATTTTTTTTATATATTAATATTAATAATTATTTATAATTTATCTTTCGATCTAAAATAAATTAACAGAGTGTTGAATAAATATTTTATTTTCTATCATTATTGATCGTCCGAAAAATCATCGAATGATTGATAATGAGTCAGAGCTTGGGGTTCCGTTTTAATTTTGGGACTCTGAATATTTTAAAATTATGATTATTTTAAAGTATCACAATTTTATAAGCTGAAAAATAATAGAAATTAAAGAAAAATAACCATCTTATTTATTTTTTATATTTAACACGTAACAACACACGAGAGTGATGTATTTAAGTCAATATAGAAAATATAGAATCACCAGTCATATTAACGATTTTACGATTATCTTATAATGATAAAAAATAAAACGCTTGCTCTCAATATTTTTATCAATTCATCTCAAGATTAATAAAAATAAAATAAATCACAAAAATTAATTTACTAACTCGAATAATGATATATATATATATAATCTAACTACTAGTCAAGATTTAATCTTCAAATTTTATTTTTACGATTTCACCATTATATATGAACGGAAGTTCAATAGATACTTAGATGGAATGCACACGACAAGAACTATCACAGATAATGATCTTAAAGATCGACCTCTATCTGATCCGGATAGATTATCATCCCCTCATTATTTGTACTACGCCCTCGGACTGCATTTAAGTCAATATAGAGAGGTAAAGTATAGTGGTAGAGAATTGACTTCGTGCGCGTTCCACTGTCAATCTAATTGATTCATAATGCCATACGATCTTCCACCCACGTCCACTGCAAGCAAAGACAGCGTGCAGAATATCCCTGGGATTTGATCCGGCGATAAAAGACAGAATATATTTCTCAAACAATTAAGATTCAACTCTCACCTAAAATATATCTACGATGATGAAACTATTAATGAAGATAAGTCGTCGCATCAAAAGTCATTACACTTTTTGAATTTACTGACAAAATATGAGATGAGACCATCATTTATTAATCGGATTATAAAAAAAAAAGAAGACACCGTTCAGAATAACAAACTGAGTATCGATGCGTATTGCAATGTGTAAAGAACACTTCAGGAACAGGCTTCACAGTTTAATCTCTAGCACTCCGTGTCTTGCATGGGTAACCATTTGTTTTTGAGTGATTGTCGTTGAGCGAATAATGGGCGTGCTTGTAACCTACTTGGGTTTCTATCATGGTAAGTAGAAGAATTATATAACATCATGGTATTGTGTTGTCAACTAGGTCATCTTTCTGGTACATACTGTCCATTTTGATTTATGAGGATTATGATTTCTTGTGTCAAACAGTGTTTAAAATTGCCAGATTTTTCCCAATGCATCATATTTCATTGGCATGTCATTTTTTGCAGTGGCAATTCGATAAGGCTTCTACTTTACAGTAAATAGCATATGAGAAGATTCATTAAAGGTAATACCAAACTACACATCATTATGATTGCTCAGCTTAGACTAAGCATGGAAAAGTTGATTAACAATACGTGAAAAGTTGAAGGTGCATACAAGAGCATATCCTCAGGTAGTAAATGAATCCAATATTCCGGCTGAATTAGCAGTTTCAATTAAGTAGACAAAAAGGAAATGAAGGAACAAGAGGCCAAGCCAGTAGTATCGGTGTACCGTAACATCCACAACGATGAGCCTCCCTGATCAAGTTAGAATCTGCCTTCTGCCAAGCCCATGTCACGAAGCTCCCAAGCCGGCCTACTTTCCGTTTCAATGTCTCTCTTGATAGCTCGCTGAATACCTTTGATAATGAAGAAATACTGAAACAGGGATAACAAATAGATGAGCTTGAATTTTCAGGATTAAATTCCATTTGTCTGCATTAGGTTAAAATACAGAGATGACCTGAAATGCTAATATAAGAGGAATGAAGAACTTTCCCCTCTCATTTGGGTTGGGGCCCTCAATCAGCTTCTGGTCGACCATGATAGGCTTGCTCCCATTGGCGATCACTGTGGTGATTACTTGAACTAATTGTGGAATCCAAGCAGTACCACCAGGCAGAATCTACATTCAAAATTGTCAACAAGTTATTATCCCGTGGGGTGGTATTGCCTTCAAGCAGCAAAGATGAGAGAAGAGTTGCAATCGGAATGAAGATTAACAGACCTTTTCTCCATCAGCATTGGTATTGCATCTCCCACTGTTTTCGACCAGGGCAACAGGAATGGGAAAATCCTAGGAAGAGAAAAATATCAAAGAATGTCATCCTTCACGGATAGCATAACACAAAAATCAGAGAATGGTGCAAAGATGAAAGAACACCAGAAGGATTTCAAAATATTAACACTATCTGAAGTCCAAAGTATCTTACACCTACTTGGAGTAGGTGATATCATAGAATGAGCTAGTCTTATTAAATACAACCAGAACAAAACCGAGACAATTCCAAGGATATCAGATGTCGTTTAAAAAACCTTGGGCTATCAAGAAAGACAAATTTATATAACATCAAAGAAAAGGTATGGAAGCACAACACTAAGCTTGGAAGCTGGCAGGCAGAGTTTGAAATCACTAGGTAACTACAACAATTATACTTGTGGAAATCGAGTAGCAGCACTACTAGTCAAGGCAATTGCCAATTTTGTACAATAACATGAAAAGCCCATGATGTTTAGTGCCATTAAAGACATCTTAAGCTTGTTGGATCAAATAAGAAATATACAAACTGTTTCACGTGCAATACTCAAATTGTATATACAAATTCAAATTTTAAATAAAAAGAAATTAGGTAAAATAGAATTGTTGCTGTGCTACAAAATAATCTTCCAAGCAAACAAAATTCAGGTTTGCAACTGCCTGATATGCAGACAAAGATGGAAGGAACCATTCAAATCAAACATTGTGTTTTCTGCAGAAGATTCTCAGATTACTTTCTTATGAATATTTCTACTTAGAGAGGAAAAAACAATACTATGTAATATGTAAACCATTTAGGAGTTAATTAAATGTTAATGAATGATAACTTGGGTAAATTTGTCAATATAACATAACACGCAGTAGTAGTTATCAAGGGAAAAAGAAAAGTTTTTAAGACATAAGAAATAAGATATTTATACCTCAAACTCTTGTTTCTTAATTCGAGCACCCAAGCGAATGCATTTCAAAAGCGTTTCTGATCGTCTATTGAAGAATTCATCATAGTTCAAGCCATCGGGTGGAGATAGTTGTGCATGAGTTAAAACAACCAAAGACCTTTGCCATATTCTCTTCCCAAATGTGTCAGTGATAGCTTTGATAATTTGCTTATCCAAACTATCCACTCTATATGCATCCAGCCGATCCACATATAGAAGAACATCTATAGTTTTGTTCAAGAGAAACCTGAAAGTTTTATCAGAGACAATTAAAAGAGGCAAAACAAATTATGAGCATGCAAGCAACCAAAATAGAAGAACAAATCTTAATATAAAAAGAAGAAATTTTGACCTAAGAGTACTATCAAACATTTCAAAATGAAAAGTGGTCTACACAGATGCATATGCATATGCATATGTGGCATGGGACCCATCACATATAGTGTACATATGTGGGCTCCAATGCAGTTTGCATTAGTAATCAGGAACAGGTCCATATGGCAGTTATCAACATATGTGGCCAGCATATAAGAAAAGCCAAAAGTAGAAACCATGGTTCATTCAACCAAGTTTGACTCAAACAAAATGAAATAAAAATCCTGATCTCTGCTAACCATTCAAAAACAATGGGCACTTTTGTGATGCCTTTCTTTTTCTCCTTTTTGGTGTGATAACACATAAACGTTAAATTCACCATTTATTTTGCATGTGTCAAATGATAGGCGTGTTATAGATCTATTCTACATTGTTGATTATTACTTGTATTATATTGCATAGCAGATATATTTTTATTCAAAATTTTGAATTGGGTAGGTTGATAAATATATTTGTGTTGTATATATTAGACTCTTATTAATATAAATAATTTTACAATTTTCTAAATATTGACAGCATATGCCATTGAATATCACATATGCATGTGTGTTATGCAGTTGGTCAAATACATAACACTCACATTTTCTTTTGTCTTGATCATCCGCTTAGAAAAGAAGAAAAATAATAGCACAACAGATAGTACCAATCACAACATTTTCCTCCCGGCAGTGCATGTACATGGCACAGTCCTAATGCTATACTAGTTAAAGATAGCTCATGAACTTAAAATTTGATTACTAGAAGAGAACGAAAGCAGATTGTTGATATTATCATATAGAAAAATAATCATAATATTGAGATTTCATTCTTCAAATCAAAGGCAATTTGCGGCCCATACATGTTCAACCTCCAAAACATACTTTCAGCCTTTCTAGGTGATACCCATGGTCATATACATACCTTTTTATGATTTCAATAGCCTGCTCGTTCACATATCCACCTTCAACAAGCCCTGGAGTGTCTATGATATTCAAGGTAAAACCTGCCCTAGTACGAGAGCACATCATAGGTCTCAAACCTTCAGACTGAAAAAGCATAAATCAATTGACAGCATCCAGACAACTAACATTAAACCAGCATTCAAACAAAGAAGATAAACCTGAAAAGCATTAACAGTCGCCACCCTCTCCCCTAAGATGGAATTCACAGTGGATGACTTCCCAACTCCGCCCTTTCCCATCAACAGAATTGTCAAGGTGCTTACATTCTAGAGAAAACAAGCATAGAAATTAACAAAAAAAAAAGAAAGTAAAATAAAGGAGCTATAAAAGAGTTATTTTTAAGAAAGAAGAACCTCTAGCTTTAGTTTTCCTAACAATTCGTGCAATTTGTTCTGCGTTGCAACAGGGAACTGCTGGATTCCTGTCCATTCACGAGCAAGTTGTACTGCCATAACCTATCAACCTAAAGATTTCAGCTATGGACACGACACAACAACGAAAGGATGAAAAAAAAAATCCACCAAAACTCAAAATATTGAGTTATCTGACGACAACAAAGAAAGTAAATCAGAATCCTCTTTTTCCCGTAAAATCTGCATATCTGGATCATAATTGCGAAGGCTGAGCGAGGAAGGAAGGGAGATTGGGATTACCACTGGAGATTAAACCGCGGAAGAAACTGATGAGATGAAACCTCAAAAGGAGAGGGGTCTTCGAGGAGCCGGGAAGCGGATCCTCCAAGGGTTTTGCTATGGGCTCGCAGGAGAGCGACGAGAAGTGGGAAATGGTAGATAAGATGCCGTGCGGAATCGGGACAAGAAAAAAATAATAGGCTCAATTTGTCAATGTACATTGAAGCCCAATTAAAGCCCAATTGACTCGAGGACAATTTACCAACCCTTTCCTTTTTCGTTTGGGGTTCTTATAAACATGAATCAAAACGAAATCCTCATTAGAATAATAATCCATTATTGGCTCGGTTATGTAAAATAATAATGATTAAAAAAATATGTCAGCGAAAAGATAAAGGAAGGAAGAAGAAACGGCGTTCAGTTCACTCAGTTTTATATAATATAGTTAGTAAACACAAAATTTACAAGCATCACTATCGTCTTTGATTAAACTCGTTTTTGACGATGACACATGACAACAAAAGTACATGATTGACAACAAACTTCCCTTCACTCGACCAATAATTATATGACTTGCTGAACAGAGATTTCATGTGGCAGGCAGTTCCATCGCATCCTTTTTGCTGAAAAAAAAAATAACTACAACCAGAATTGAGGCCTGTTTCTTGAGCACACAACGTGGTGACTAACAATATCGGGAGACTAAAAAACGAATCCCACGAAAATTTACTATCCACGCGAAGCAGACTAGCAACCAACGGAGCAACCACCGATGACATGCTTGATAAATCATCCGGCCAAGTCTCTACCTGCAGCACAGTATCAGTTAGTTAAAGATCCCACAAAATAAAACTATATTGATTGTATCCTTACTAGCAAACCAAATGGATCCATCAACTAAGCCAAGACAACCAAAAATATGACCTATAAATATATACTCGGCAATTATCGTATAATGGGCAGGAGGGAATCAAGTACTTACAGAAACATCCATGAAATTCACTTGTAACTTGTGGCACACGGTCCACTTTGAAGTGCCCCATAAACATCTTGATTTAGAAAATAGGCATCATCTCCGGTGTAAGTGATAGCGTTAGTCAATTCATTAGTAGGTGATTCAATGTCATCGACAGCAAAACGGCTTGGGAGGCAAGTACCTTTACCGACAAAACCAAGATTTTTCCCTTCCCCTTTATCTGACAATATCACTGACATTGTATCTGTGGCTTGAACATTGCAAAAATCATGCACATTAGAACGACCAATTATACCCTTTGAACTTGCCAACTGCCAACTAGTGTTGCTACCTGTGCTCAATAAAATATCTGAAGTGTTCGTTTCTGGAGCCAAGTAACCTGCGGTAGCTAAATTACGAAAATCTCCATCTAATATTTGTGCCATGCTGGATGTTACCACATTTGATTTTGTTGGCAGTCGGATGTAATTGAAGTGGGTGCTGTCTTTGTTCTGAGTAGAGTTATGGTTCACAAGGACATCTCTTTGCGTCTTTAATGTGCTTGACGACTGTGATGGAACTACAAGGCAATTGTGATTCATAATAAAAGTTTTACCAGACTGAGATTTGTTTGCTTGCTGACAAGGGATTGTCACAGAGCCATAGTTTAGAAGCCCTGGGTTATTCCCTAATGAAACGCTGGTATATGACTGAGAGGGAAGTATGGTAGACCTCAAGTTTGTAACATCATTCTTCTCCATTTTCATGCTGGTGGATGACTGAGGAACTACAACAGAATCTCGAGTCATTGGAGCAATAGCATTCCCTGCTTGGTAACTACCTGAAGATTGAGTTGGGACAGCAACAGAGTCATGATTAAGCATAGGATTTACCGCAACTTGAAAATTGTCAGATGGTTTTGTGGGGGCAACCAAACAAGATGGTTGCACATTAATTGCATGATTGGATTCTGATGCGATAGTTCGTGAATGTGGCTGTGGCAGCATCGCCATGAGCATATTATTGTTCTGAGAAGCATCTAGACCTCCAAGATTGTTCGCAGAGCCGACAACACCAAGGTTATTAGAGGACCAAACTGGAAAAGAAGATAATTCCTGACCCTTTAACAAAGGCTGACCAAATGTTATTCCTCGTTCAAAACTAACACAATTGTTCCCTTGAACCAGAGCTTGTTGAACTACTGGCTGATTCATTGATGGCATAGTCAAGCTGCGAGATGGGCGTCCTAAGAGTTCATCTTGTAAGGCAGCCAGGGTTTGTGGAGAAATTTGACTAGAAACTGCCATAGTTTGAAAATCCAGTCTTCCCAGCTGACCCAACTTTGCATTTGAAGAATCTCCACATAAAATATTACTAAATGGATTTTGTTGCTGAGCCACTCCACTTAATCTCTTCAGGTAAAGTCTGAATTTCTGCAAGTATTTAAAATTCTAAAAGGTCAGACATATTGGAATATTATATAATTCGGAATTTATAAAGTAAGAAATGATACGTGTATACATTTGATTATTAATAACTTCAAATTCTATTCTTTAAAAAGGAAACACTTGATTCAGATAGGCTGAGGCAAATCTCAAGAGGCTATTTGAAAGTAAATGTTCATTCTTGATCTCAAATTCACAACTGCAATTTAAATGACATAACTCGCTAATTAGTATCAAATGGATGTTTTTAAAAATTTCAAATCAACTTTGAAGAGATATGGCCAAAGATAAAGGTTTTATAACAGTAGATATTAAAGACCCTCCATACAAAACAAATAGATCAAATTTATTAGTCATTTGAGAAATATATATGATAATTTAATCTAATGCCTAAACATAGAATCAGGAAATCAAATTTCATTCCGTGTCAGTTGGCATGGGTGAAATTTTTTATTCCGTCTGCTGACTAGTATGCAAAAAAGCATGATAGACACATCTTCCTTTTTGAAAAGTACAATACGCCTCTTCTTCCATAAGCAATGCCCTAACAACAATCACATCTCCGCCTTTCTCCTCCATATGCAATGAGATGCCAAAGATGGCACAACACATCGAAGAAACTATGAGAAGTAGACTAGGGTTCATGACCTTCTGGTATGCCTCTTCCGCATTTCTATCTTCCTCAGTTCCTCCTCAACGAGCAATGAAATGTCGCAATGACTATAACAAAGCTGACTAGGTTCCAATACACTTCTTCCTACACATTTGCCTCCTCTACTCAAACTCCTCAGAGCGCCCAACACTGGTTGAAACAAAGTGATATTGTTCTGAAGCAGTATTGTTCCAGCATGTGTCCGAAACTTTGAATCAGGTTGAAACCTTAGACATTGCATAGAGCTTTATCTGCATTTAAATTTTGATGTTTCCTTTGTCTTTAACATTTCCGGTTAACAATTCCATAGGATCTTTGATAGGCTACAGCATTAATATAGATTTCCTGTCATTAAAATTTTCATAGTTGTAGAAAATAATATGAAGTTTTGCCATTTATGTACATCGCTTTGTCATTCCTCTCCCTTATATATTCCACATCCAAGTAATAAGACCTAATGAGGAGAAATACTGATAGCAAAGTGTACATTTTAGATTAGATAATTTTGCATTAAGTGAGAGAATATGGGAAGAAATAAAAGTACAAATCTGGTATCGACTCAGGGAGAAACAACATTTTGGGAGATAAACAATGTGATTAGTAAAGTTCTTCAATTACAAGATAAAAAGGTGAAAAAAATGAAAAATGAAAGTGATGATGAAATTAAAAGCATAATGGTATTTTAGGAGAGAGGAAATCAACTTCAAGAATGTGAAATCGTGTCTAATCTTTTCCTGTCATCTAATTTTTCCATCTAGTGTTTCCTTTTACATGCAGTTACCTCTCTTTTGCTCATCACCCTGTTTTCTCTTAAATTGGGCCATATATTAGTACGGAACAAGAGAAGCAAATACGAGTGCATAGCTGAGAGCCACACTTTGAGCTACTCTGGAGAAGGAGAAGGATATTGCAAATGATGCTATGAATGATGAGAGATTAGCTTCTCTATAACAATGAGATTTTTTGGCAGCAGAGGAAAACAATATGGCAGAGAATCAAATCATGAGGTGTTAACAAATCAAGGAGACACATTTGCAAGAGATCACACAACATTGTTAGGGAGAGTAGATCAAAGGATGCAAGAGAGGCAAAGCAATGCTTCTGCAAAGCAGATCTCTAATTATGATTGGTTGGTGCTCGAGTTGTTGAGATCTGATCTTCGTTATATTTTAGTTCATTTCTTGTTCGAAGTCACCATAATTCATGCAGTGAATTTTAGATTGTTCGAACCGTGGTTGCAGAATTATGAGATATTGGGATGTTCTGAATCTACCATTTGATAACGATTTTGACAGCTGACTTTGTGGAATGGATTTATATTTATCAAAATATTTCAAGTTTGACATTCAACAATAGTTGATAATTATTTTGAAACTATAACAAATACGCGCATTAAACGAGAACAAGTAAAGATGAAAAAAGAGTTGGTTAGCGACGATAAAATAAGATAAAATTTATTTAAATATAGATGATGATATAGTAAGGGATATAACCTAATGGTATAGGAGAATTCATATTGCAAACCTCATCTAATGGGATCAAGCTTGGTTGTTGTTGTGAGATTATATTCAAATTTCTAAGTAGAAGAATTTTTTTAAACTTTTGTCATTGTTAATCTTATAAAAACTTCTACTTGCTATAAAAAAAATACAACACCTTCACAATCATTTTGTATTATCAATGTGTTTGGTCTATAAATAATTTTAATTATGGATTATGATATTAGAATGATACAAAGTTTGGAATATTCAAAATAGTAAGATATTAAAATTAAATATTATCAATTATAAATGTCAAATACAATTTCTGAATAATATATTGTAGGATTTTATAATCCCACTTCATATCCTATGATCAAATTCTATAAAAAAATCATCGTACTAAGATCACAATCCTAGCAACCTTGGTTATAAGATTTGTTGATGCTGATACTTAGGAAGGAAAAAACCAGTGCACTTATATTGATATTATAAAACAAATTGTCTCCATCAAACCATGTTAGTCCCCATTATTTGGGAATGACTATCATCATAAAATTACATCTGATAGACAACTAACCCATGGAAAATTACCAATAACAAGAATAAGTGTGTGCAATTAATTGGAACAAAATTATAGAGCTGAGTTAGTAGCAATTACTATCAAGTAGCTAGGGTCAAACCTGAAGATGGCTAGCAACATTTTCTCTTGTCAAACCAGGAACATTCATCAATTCTAGGATCCTCTTAGGCACTGCCTCTACAATATCCAGACGAAAAATTCATTTTAGTAAAGCTTATGTATAATCAATAAAACATCATAACAGATTTGCTTTTTTTATTTTATAAAGGCATGGGTTGAGAAAGTCCATACTGTCTATTCCTAGTTGGTTCACCGCATTAACAAACTGCTGATGGAGTTCAACAGACCACACTACCCGTGGTTTTTTAGATGAAGTTGGGTCTACACTGTCTAGTTCAGTATCATCATCTTCTTTAGAATCTCTTTTCTTTTTCTGATATTTCCATGAGCTATCTGGCCCATCATTCATTGTGGAAGTATATTCAGAATCATCAATGATATGTCTGTTATGTTCGCTTTCCTCCACACTACCTGAACGTTCAATTTCTTTATTCTCAAGCCATTTTCTTCTAACAACATGTTGCCATATATTCTGTAGCTCTTCCATGCGGACAGGCTTAGATAAGAAATCACAGGCCCCGTGACTTACTCCTTTCATCACAACATCAAATCTTGTATCACCAGACATCACTGCAGTATTCATGAATAAATTGGTATAAATATATCCTGACTATGTTGTGAAGAAATGAAAAATTCAGAGAAATTACTTACTGATAACAGGAAGGTCCATTTCTATACCAACTAATTCAAGTAATCTAAATCCATCCATATCAGGCATATGGACATCACTAATTATTAGATCAAAAGCGCTCTTGTTTTCTCTTAGAAGTGATAAAGCTCTCGTAGCCTCAGCACAAGTTGTAACTGCAGGAGTAAAAGAACCATAGTCATCTGGAAGTTTCAAGTAAATAGATGACCATAGAACTTTGCTATGGCAAGTTTGGTGTCAAATCATGACAAGAGTAAGTCATCATACAGAAAATCTTTAGTTGCTCTTGTCATAAATTTTGTTACTGTCGTAAATTCTGTGACATTAAATGAGAAATTGAAAAATAGAATTGTCTCTGTCAATTGTTAAATGTTCAAAATGGCAGTGTAATGTCACATGCAAAATGGAGAAACAGTCAATTGTATGTATTTACATTATTAAGTCCTTTCATGGAGGATAGTAACAAGCTAGTAAAAAGGAAAGAGAGAACAAGAGAACTCAACACCTATAGAAGTAATGATGATTTTTGGCTTTTATTAATTAAAAAAAATCAGTTGGTTTCATGCAGTTTTTGCTGTTCTGCAATAATAGATAAAATCAGTTGGTTTTTCTCACCATGAGATTATCAAATAGGCACCGTGACTGTGAGTCGCGTCAAATACTATAGCTGGGGTCAGGCCTATCGCCCCAGGTTCGACGTTATCTGACCTGGTTAATCATTTTTTTTTTTTAAATAGGGAGGTTCCCTAGGTTGTGTTTGAGAAAGATTAGAAGGGGGGAAAAAAAGAAGGAAAAAGCGAAACAGATGTAAAAAAATATAATATGAATTTGAAGAGATAAGAACTTCAAGGAACTCTCATTCTCTTTCGATCCTTTCAGTTTATATTCCTACTTCTCCTCCCATCTCTCCCATCTTTATTCCTCTAAGGAAGTACAACCTAAATGATATTGAGATTGTGCTACACTCAAACTTTGTCTGCCTCAAGACAAAACTAATTAGATAGCTAAGGAATTTGACTTTCGATATGAATTTGTTTACAGCACAGATTCATCCTACATGGAGAAAACTGATGACATAAGCCCCTATATCAAACAAGAGATCCCTCCAATTGACATCAATATTGACACAAGTTTTTACAGGTATATGAAATGTAAGATTACAGTTGCAAAATAGTAATTTGGCAAAGGTGGCATCCTCAATATCTTGTCTCAAATAGCTTCTACAAAATTAAGATTGGTTCCGAGCCACATCTTTGTTTATATCAGGTACCATGGGTGGATGATTCTTATGTGCATGTCACAGAGCATTGTTTAGTCCCTCTGAAATTTTATATTTGTAATGGTAAAAAATGATTTGACGTTGTTATAGTAGTCAATGCACATATTATTTAATGTTGTCCTTGGCTCTTTGATTTGAGAATAAAATATAATAGTAAAGCCAATAGTTACATTTTCAGTGATGGGAAAAAGATTAGACTCATTCAAAGATCTAAGGTTGTCCTTCTAAACTGAAGGAGTTAAGGACTAGTATGATGATGGGTATAACTGAATTCAGAGATCCATGATTCGGCCTATCACTAGAGAATTGTGAGGAGCTTGACACGGTTCCTAATTGAAAGGTTAACATATCTGCAAAATTATCAAAGCATTTTACTCCAAGAATGAACATACGTGATACGTCACAACACCATTTAATAGATTCAGCATTCCCAACTCTATATCACTACAAGTCATGCAATTTGACTAGGTCCATGGCACTAGAGTTGGTTAACCTGGTAGTTTTCTAATTACCCTAAGAAGGAAGTTGTGCATGGAGCTTTGATTCTCTTCCACAACTTATTTATCAAATATAAATTGAGATAGTTGAGACTTGAGAGACCAATAGGTTGTTCTGGAGAAGTTTCGTTGGCAGTTATTTCATGCCAAAATCAAATTTAAATGTTGTTGATTGTGTCTTTCATATCTCTGAAAATTGATTGACTGACTTCCATTCTCTCCCAATCTCTTGTGAGCACCCATATGAATCATTCCTGATTCACTCTCTATTCACTTTTGATGCTCAACCATTAACTTGTGTCTACTAAGACTTATATTGAACATTTCCAAGAATTGCATGATAAGGTCAACCACAAGATCAATATTATGTGTTTTGTAGGTAGATTGTAGATTTAGAGTTTGATGTAGGAGACTTCATACTTTTGAGAGCTATAAACTGGGGGTGGGAGGGATAAGCATTAATGCCTATGAGTTAAATCTGACTCTTGATATAGGCAATGGTTATCTTCAATTAGGATCCTCAACAATTTCACAACCCTATGGAATCACTGAGGTTGATCCTATACCATTCATAAGGTGGTTGGAGCATATTGTGATTGTTCTTGATGACTTCTTGTTACTCCCAACTTTTGGAGACGAACACTGATTCCTCATGCAATGGTTTGTTGTTTCTATGATCAAGGTCCTTGTACTTAGAGATGAATGTCAGATAGAGTAGCCTTCAAACTTCTTCTGGAGACAACTTAGATCACCCAATGATTTCATTGCAATAATTTACTAATTGCATTTAGGAAGCATATGTGAGACCCTAACTTTATACATTTATTCAACAGTTCTGTTACAATTCTTTTGTCATTGTCATACTAATTTTCTTATATGTAGATTGACTTTTCTACATTGATTTGGTTTTTACTGTCAAAATCATCTAGGTTGATAGTTTCAGCAATAAATACTAACCCTACAACTGAGAGTTCTTCGACATGAGTTCAAGCAGCTAGTTTGGGATCGAGAAATTCACACCCCATACAAGCTAGACCTGAACTTTTGAGATACATTATCTAATTCATCAAAGATGAATTTTCCAAGCTGAGGATAATGAAATGGATCAAGTGTTGTGGATGCAGATGGAATAACTCTTAATTACCAGCAATATCATTTAGTTTCTAGTTTGAGTCATCATAATAGCTTAACAAAGCAGTTGTGTCAGCTGAAAGACTATGTATGCATAGTATATAGGGAGTTTATGGATTAATTCTTCCCCTACATTAGTGTGTTCTTGTGCAGTAATATCAACATCTTCTTTATGTATCTACGCAACTTCTTGAGATCAACAGCAGTGTTAATTCACCATGACTTGATGGCAACCAACTTCTCCAACGAACCAAGGCAGGTGCAAGGCTCCTAGTTTTCCTAACATCCCTGCTTCTTCCTGCACCAACAACACAATCCCCTTCACCTAACAACAACATTCAAAGATCAGACACTTTGTTTTTGACATCTCTGCTTCTTCCTACCCTTCACCACGAAAAAACATGTACTAATTTCTGAGACTTTGTCCTTAAATTTTCATCTTCAGTAAGTGTTAACATGTGCGCCATGGTTATTTTGTAGTTTTGACTTCTTCTGCGTTCCTACGCATTAGATCGCCTATGGTGTTGATTGATATGATGTTGATCTACATCACATGGACAAACAAATCAAGGAATACACGTTTTAGCAAAAGGAGACCAGGCTGTCGAGAAAAGGTCCACCGGGGAACTTATGCGTGGAGATAGAATTTATACTTTGTCAGTAGGAACAGTATCAGTTCAATCAATGTTTCATCAAAAATCTTAAAACCCAGAGTTTCGATTCCCTGCAAACTCAGAATCTTAAATATGGCAAATCAGATAAACAGTCGAATTCAAATCATTATCCGAAGCAACATAAAAACAGAAACACCATAAAACAATCAATAGCAACGCGTGAAAAAAAAACACGAAGAAGAAAGATCGCACATGGAAGAAAAAGCCTAAAAGAGCGAACTTTCCAGGACACGAAAGTTGCAAGGAAGGACTCACCGTCATACTGGCAAATAAGAAGCATGCGCTTCACCACCGTCAAGCAGGTCACGTCGTCGTCCACTAAGAGGATCTTCATACCCACCGGGAACTTATCGGAAACCCTTTCACCCTCAATTTTTGAGTTTGCAAAGCCGGTCCCCATAGTTATGTTCTCCGTCGATTCCGAACCCTCACGCGTTCCAACAGACTCCCCAATCCGACCAATCTCTACAAGGGTTCTTCAAATCCCACTTCGAAGTTACCTCTTTTCCTCTTTCCCCCGCAATTTCTACCTAACCTCCATCCCCGGCTTAACCTGCCGAAGAACAGCTAGACTCGATATCGTCAATCCGCCGCCGGAAGCTGCGGCGAAAAGTCAACGGGAAGTGCTCACCGCCGTAATACGACAGAGATTCGGGTAAAAAAGAAGGGCAAGATGGAGAGGGGCCAACGGCGCGGAGATCCAAATCGCGGCTTCCTCGACCAATTCCGACGCCCAGCTCGATCCAGAGTCACCAGGGTGAAAGTGGAGAGAGAAGAGGAAGAACGACAGAAAGAGAGACCACAACTAGACTGTCCTTTTTGCGATCCTTTCGCTTTCTTTAAGAAGGGTGATGAGTTATTTGATGTCTCTGAACTCTGAAGACCAGAAAAGACGGTAAATTAAAAATAACCAATCCTAAAGTAACACCCGTCAGAACCCTTCGAAGTCTAAGTGAGCCCTATTATTTACACTAATAAATTTGGCGGTAGATTTCTCGGGTGCAATTCGAACGTAATTAAATCACACTCAGAGATGATGTCTTCATAAAGCAAAAGAAACCAATAGCAAACGCTCGATTCCGGGCAATCATCCAACTATCAATCTGTCCTATCACTGGATGAAAAATGTGGGACCCGTGGGTCCATCTGTTTCATAACCAATAGATAATAAGGTAACTTGGGGATTCGGGAATTTTAATGGGAAGCGCATTCCTCGGAGAGGCTGTACAGCAAAGCAAAAGAAACCAATGGGGAGCTGCCAAGTAGCGTAGAACCGGTCTCAATCGGGGGATGTGAGTATCTTTGTAGAGTTCCAATTTTCACATATTATTTGCATTTTTTCCCCCTTTAATCTATCACATCAAATATTGAAATAGCTTGTAAATTATATAAAATAAATTGAATAAAAATAAATAAATTAGTAAAATCAAAGTTGGGAGATCAAAAAAAAAATAAAAAATGAACATGAGGTGGAAGAATGGGGGGATGAATTTGGGGCATTTAGTTGGAAGGACATGGAGAGCATGATTGGGGGGAGTCTTCTTGGGCACCTACCTTTATTTGGATTCTTTCTCATCCATTAGGTGGATGCATGTCTCTTGTAGGGCCTCAAAGAGACTGAAACATTATTGGTTCACTCAAGGTGGTACTTGGCTTGGCGGTGGCCCCGTGGCACACATCAGTTGCTTGTGTTTGCGCCAAGTGGATCGGTTCATTTTGACTTGTGGAATTTGGATTGGATAGACCCAAGCTAGATATGATAGGATAAGACATGTATATAATTTGACTACACCTGTATACATCTATTTTGCTTTTATAGGTGTAGTCAAATTAATATTCGAATAATATCAAAATATATATATATATATATATATGATTTTGATAGTCTATACAACCATGTGTATCTGATGAGATGATATAATCCTGATCACTAATCATATCATACATATTTTGATTAATGATGTGCAAATGATCATTTCAACTGGTGTTTATGATTGTGCAGGCTAACAGAAC